>CM032328.1:10381817-10850844 GCA_019022515.1 Quercus aquifolioides
TTCAGTTTCCTTCAACCAAGTATAAAAGTTTTAGTCACATAGAGCCATGACAGAAAACTCAAAGGAGAAAATTAGAGAAGAGGGGAGAGAGAGGCGTGTGTGTGTCTATGTAATTCTAATTTCTCCTCCCCTTTTTCACGTTAATTCCCCCTTTCCCAAGCCTACAAAATCTCCTAAAAATATTCTAAATAATAACATCCAAATCTGACTAATTAAGGAAAAATATTAAAAATAAAACAAAGTCCTAATATAACTAGGAAAGTGGTGTTTTTCAACTGGAAATTTCGTGCATCAGATCTGGAACCTTCCAAAAATAAACCACATCAGATCCACGTATTAGAATTTCAAGCAAAGGAACATTCCAGAACGTCAACAGTGCAGGTGCAGCAACTTCAAGCCCGATTTCGACCTTGATAAGTCCCGTATCTCTCAAAACTCAAAACATGAAAGTTGTAGAGCTTGTCTTAGCATTCCATAGCATCTTGTATCATCTCAATCGGAGCTCTGATAAGAGAGTTATGCCCAGATTATGAAGCGATGTCAAAGTTGTCCAGAATCACCCAATTAACTACGTTTTGCACTTTATGCCTCCATTTGCATCCTAAATCAAAATATAAGAATAATGAGTATATTTAGGCACCAAATAAATATAAAAGAATAAACATTAAGGGATAAAAATATGACATTTTGCATTCTCATCACAAGATAACACACATGTTTAGAATACTAGAAACAGAGTATAGCCAAGACCAAAACATCAAATCTCAACAAACATTAACCCAAACCAAGTTTGAACCCATTATATCTCAAAAACTCAAACAAGAAAAAGATGCTCAAATCAAGTACAATGAAGTGAGAAAGAGAAAACCCATACCTTTTTCTTAATGATTGGAGTAGACATGATGCAAAAATGGAAGCTTTTTCAAGAGTGACAGGGAGTGTTTGAGAGAGAGAAATGGGGAAGACAATGAACAGTCACTGAAATTCGAGGGAAAACTAAAAAGTTTTTGAAAAACTATCCTTAAAACGCAAAACACGTGTTTTTCACGACTGGATCAAGTCGCCAGTCAGTCGCCAGGTAAGCCGCAAAACACATAGAAGTTAAGATTCTTGAAAAATTTTCTAAGTGTTTTTTGCGACTGGAGAGTCTACCCGCGAGATAGTCGCCAGGGGAGCTGCGAAAATCTCTATGTACCCCTCGCGATTGGACCTTCCACCCGCGAACAAGTCGCCACACTAAGCCGCGAAAATCATAAAAACTTAAATTTTGAAAAATTTTCTTAGTATTTTTCGCGACTGAGACCTTGACTCGCCAGAGAGCTGCGAAAAATCTCGGAGTGAGCTCGCGACTATACTAACCCATGACTGAGTCGCCAAAATAGGGCAACACTGTTTTTGAAATTTTTGACATTTTTGTAAAAACAAAATACTTTCCAAAAACAAGCTAACACACTAAAAAATCTTTTTGTGTTTGATCAACAAAGATTGAGCTTGTGAAAACACATTTAAACAAGTACAATCACACAAATGAATATGGCATTCATTGAACATAAACTTGTGTGTTGTGTGTGGGTATCAAAAATGAGATAGTCTTTAGTCTAAAGTGAAGCTTCAATGATCAATTCAATCAAGGCATACACAACTAGCACTAGATAATGCGATCCATCTCAATTATAGAAATATGCATATATGACCTCCCACATAAACTTGAGAACAATTCTTTGAAGCTTTTCATTTGGCTCCAAATACATCATATCATTAGATCATATTGAATCAAACATATCTCATTGTGAGATTGATGCCTGAAATTTTCAATATTTCAATTTGATGAGTTAGCCTTTGGCTTTTTGGGCATCATTTATTTTATTTTGGTCGCTTTCCCTTTTTCCTAGTCAAATACTAGTATGTGCGACAGGCTTTTGCAGCTCAATATCTCTTTTCATTTGGAGATTTACATTTGGTGAGCTCTTTAATTAAAAGCAATAAAATAAAAGTGGGAAGATATATAGGCACAAGTCAATGCATGTCTCAAGATCAACAAAACCATTCACTAATTATTCATGACAAGGTTGAAGATCTATTTACAACAATCACATAGATTTCAAGATTTTTCCCACAAAGATATGAGTCATATGAGACAAGCTAAGCTCGTAGATGCACAAAGCCATTAGTACAAAGATACAAGGCAAAACATGCATTGAGACAACACTCAACAAAGTCGATCAAACTTTTTGGATTTTCTACTTTTTATGTGTTTTTGGATTTTTGACATAAAAGCAAGAAAAGATTGATAAAAACAAAGTAAAAACATTTTAAAACGAAACAAATAAACAAACAACAATTCAACACTCAGAACCAAAAAGCATACAACCAAACATAATCACAAAGCATAGGAAGAATTGATGCATGGACATGTTATGATGCTTATGCATGAGTATCCTTCGTCACCCACACATCACGTGCGTTTGGGGTGATGTCCTTGACGGATTGGGTATGAAAGTTAGGACTGTCAAACCTCTTTGTGAAGCTTTCCAAACAATTTGTGAAGGCACCAATCATCTTCATCATGTCCATCATTCCGGGATCACGGTTTTGACTTCTTGTTTGCTTATCACCCCAAGACCTCTTGTCATTTCTTCTTCCTCATGATCGAGGAGCGCTTGCATTATTTAAAGCTCTCAGCTTGACATGTACACTTGCGAACTAGCCGCGAGTGAGTCGCAAACTAGTTGCAAGTGAGTCGCGAACGCCTCGGCCTAAGCACCTAAAAATCAAGTTTTTCTGAAAAAATTTTAAGTGTTTTTCATGACTGAGATGACTACTCGCGAGTGACTCACGAGTGAGTTGTGATAGGTTCTGCCAAAACTTTGATCTGGGCTCAAAAAATTTTGGGTTTTTCATAGCTGGCTCACGACTGGAGCATGACTCGCGAGTGAGTCACAAAAAACAAAGTAACACAATTTTTTGGAAATTTTGAAGATTTTTTAAAACAAAAATACTTTCCAAAAACAATCAAAACACTCAAAAATCTTTTTGGGTTTGATCAACAAGAGATTGAACAAGCACAACACATTTAATCAAGTACAATCAAACAAATGAATAAGGCATTCATTGAACATTAGGTATGTGTGTTGTATGTAATATATCAAGTGTGGAATAGTCCTTAGTCTAGAGTGAAGCTTCAATGATCAATTCAATCAAGTCATACACAACTAGTACTAAGTCAAGTGACCTATCTCACCTGTAGAAATGAACATATATGACCTCCCACAACAATGATTACATAGAATTGAATCTTTTCATTTTGCTTTGTACATTTGATAACATTTGATCATTTTGATCTTTACACTCATTTTGAGAGCAATGCCTGAAATTTTTTGATATTTCATTTGATGATTAAGCCTTTGGCTTTTGGCACCATACATGTCAAATATATGTTGCTTTACCTTTTGCCTAGTCAAATACAAGATACTTAGCAATGGCTTTTTCAGCTCTTTTATCTCTATTTTTGAGATTTGACATTTGTTGAGTTTTTTAAGCAAAAGAAAAATGAGTGGGAAGATATATAGGCATAGATCTAGGCATGTATCAAAATCAACAAGACTATTGACTAATTATCCACGACAAGATTGAATATCGATTTACAACAATCACACATAGATGTCAAGATTTTTGATAGAGGTGCATACATAACAAGCTAAGCTCATAAATGCACTAAGCCATTTGTACGGAGGTACAAGGCCAAATATGCATGTGACAATGCACAACAATGTCGATCAAACTTTTGGATTTTCTACTTTTTATGTGTTTTTGGATTTTTGACACACAAAAACAAATGAAAGATTGACCAAAAGGAAATCAACAAGAAAGCTCTTAAAACACAAAGTAAATAAAGCTATATAAAGAAACATGCTAGGAACACAAGACCAAACCATGTCACAAACACATATAGAAAGAATTAATGCATGGACATGTTATCATGCTTATGCATGAGTACCCTTCTTCAGCCACATGGCACGTGCGTTTGGGGTGAGATCCTTAGTAGATGGGGTACTTGACACATAATTCTCAAACCTTGGTGTGAAGTTAGCTAAGCAAGTGGTTATGCTTTCAATCATCTTCATGTCATCTCCAATGGTTGGGTCACCACCTCGGGCATTAGCTTGCTTGACTTTCTCCAGTCCTTTTCCTTTTCTTTGGAGTTGTTGAGAGTCGGCATTCTTCAATGCTTGGAGCTTAAAACAATTCGGTCTTGTATGTCCTTGACTTCCACAATGATGGCAAAAATGTAGAGTTTGAGGATCTCTTCTGCTTTTAGGAAGAGATTTTCTTTTTGCCTTAGGTCTAGTCACATTAGGCTTGTGATTCTTCACCATTGCCTTTTCATTCACCACCCCAAGTTTCTTGATTACTTTCATTTCTTCAACCATGGTTGGAGCCACACCTTTGGCTTTGACAAGCTTCATCTCTTTAGTGACTTGAGCACTAGAGCTTCCTTCTCCGATGAACCCTAAACCACTCTTATCCGAAGTCGGTTTTTGATAGGATAACACTCCATCAAGTTTTTAGAAGCAACTCGTTCCACTTTTGCATTGGCTTGAATAACTTCAAGTTCTAGGAACTTGATCTTCGATTATGCATTGTTCAATTCTTCCTTCAAGGATTCATTTTCACACTTTGCTTCCTTGAACCGTATGTTAGGACATATGTGATTCATGTTAGGAACATATGTCAATATTTATGTAGTTGGCTAATCCTTTGACAAAACATACTTTAGTTGTATTTGGGTAGATCTAGGATGTGTTTAATACTTGAAGAAACATGTTGTTCAAGTCTAGTATTAAAGCCATGAAGATTGGACCAAGAAACAAGTGAAGAAAAGTTGTCCAATAAAGCTAGACAGATAGCTCGACACCTGCGGACAGATAGCTTGATAGCTGCTTGACACCTCTCGACAGCTAGGCTATCTATCAAGATTTTCAACTTTTTCTTATCACAATCTCGATAGCTTCTCGACAGCTGGTGGATCGATCGAGAAAGCTCCTATTACCTTGACACCTTCTCGATAGCTGTATCTGTCGAAGTTTAAAGCTCGACACCTCCTCCACACCTCTCGATCGATCGAGGTTACGAGAATTCAGATTTTCAGATTTGATTTTCGGCCCATGCTAACATGTATGTGTATGGTTTCTTTTCTCATAACCTTATACCTATATAAGGCTTATTTTAGAGGCCATCAAAAAAGAGAATACAAGGAGAACATATGCAAAAGGTGACCGATGCCTTATTCTCTCTGAAAGAAGTTACTGCGTCTTTGCGCCTTAGGGTTTTGTAACCAAGTGCTTCTTGATCTTCATTGTTAATGAAGTGAAGAACTTTGCAGCCAACAATCTTCTTCTAGTTGGTGATTAAGTCGCATACTGGAATCCGCGCAAGGTTAACCACGTATTGGGATTCGTGCATCAAAAAGGGTGGCATTCATATATTGAAGAGTTCAGAGGTTCTGAAGCGGTAGAAGGTTTCTGTTGTGAGTTCATCTACGGGGATTGTAGAGTCCAGGGACAAAGGTTTTATACTAGATCTGAAACTTCTCTTTACTATAGTAGATTGCTTTTCGTTAAGGTTTCCCCCCAGGTTTTTTACTGTGAAACTAGTTTGTTTCATTAGTTTTCTTGGGTCATCATATCTTGTCTTTTTTATTTTTCCGCTGCATGATTTTGACATGATATTGATGTTTGTTTGTTTTAACAAGTTTTATTCATAATAAATCTAATTAACAACTTGGATTTAAAACTTGTTAATTCTATCAACTAGGACAAAGGTTTAACACTCTGATTGGATTAATTTCCTGAGTGTGATCCTTGACCCGTGTTGTCATGAATCATGGACAATCTCTTTTGATTCCTCCTTTATTTGATGGAACTAATTATGCATACTGGAAAGTTCGTATGAAAGTTTTTTTTGCAGGCTTTAGGTGAACAGGTATGGCAAGCTATTGAAGTTGGCTGGATTAAGCCAAAGGAAGCGCTGGTAGATTGGGATGATGCAACAATCATTGCGGAAAATTTCAACAGTAGGGCCTTGAATGCTTTGTTTTGTGGGGTGACCAATGAGGAATTCAAGAAAATATCATCCACGGAAGTTTCCAAGGAAGCATGGACCATTCTTAAGACCACCTATGAAGGTACCAAGGCAGTAAAGACTGTGAAGCTTCAAAGACTCACTAGTAGTTTTGAAGAAATAAGAATGGAGGAGGATAAGACCTTTGATGAGTTCTATGCTAAACTCAAGGATATTGTGAATTTTGCTTTCAATCTTGGAGAATCCATTGCAGAATCCAAAATTGTTAGGAAAATCCTTAGGTCTCTACCTGAAAGATTCCATGCCAAGATCACTGACATTGAAGAAGCAAAGGACATTGATCAAATTCCTTTGATTGAGCTTGTAGGGAATCTTCAAACCTATGAGATGGGATTAGGCTCAATGGGAAAAGGTGAAAAGAGTACAAACTTGGCTCTTAAGGGTATAAAGGAAGAGATTGAGGACTCTAAAGATGAAGATGAAAGTGAAGATGAGGATGAGGATCTAACCTTCATAACTGATGAGATTATCAGGCTTCTTCAATTTAGGAAAAATGATAAGGGCAAACCTCCTAGGAAATCTAAATCCTCAAGGAAGGGCAAGAATGAGAAACCCCTCATCCAATTCCATGAGTGCAAAGGTTTTGGTCATATGAGGATAGAGTGCCCAAACTACCTTATGAAGGAAAAGACCAAGAAGTCAAAAGATAAAGGGTTGGTTGCTACTTGGAGTGATACTGAGAATGACTCTTCTGATGAGTATGTGGATGAATGTCGTCACGTTATGGCCTTTGCTGCCTCAACCGATAAGGTGATTATGGAGAGTGCTAGTGACACTAAGGATTCTTCTAATGATGAAGTAGCCAAGAAGATGACCCTTCAAGAAGCCTGTGATAAGCTATGCACTGAATTCATAAAATCTGAAAAGACTTCTCATCTTTGTAGAAAAGAGCTTAATGAGGTAAAAACTGAAAAAACTGATCTATTAGTCAAACTAGATGAGACTACAAGGTTAGTTGAGACTCTTATTGTGGAGAACATCTCATTAGAAGAGAAGGTCAAGAATCTTGAGGTTGAGCTTAGTCAAGCTAAAACTCAAATAGAAAAGATGTCTAGTGCAAAGCTTGATGAGGTATTGAGTGCTCAAAAGCCTAGTTCTAATAAGACTAGCTTAGGACATGCTGTTTCCTTCGGCCCCTCTTCTTCCATGGCTTCTGGATCAAAGACTGTCTTTGTGCCCCAATTTGAGAAAGGTGATAAAGGTACGAAATCCAAAACTGTTTTGACTAATTGTAAATCCTTTGTTAGACCTCATGTTTGTCACCATTGTGGTGTTTCTGGACACATTCGTCCTAATTGCTTTAAGTTGTATCCTCATAAGCAATTGTCCAAACGGTCACAAGTTTCCTCTCAAGGACCTACACCTTTGTTTGAAGAGTTATTAAAAGTCTTGAGCTTTTTAACTCAATTTCAGGAGAATTCTAATTCTTCTATATCCTTTAGTAGACAAACTAAGACACGTGCATTTTCATCTTCACGGCCAAAGACTCGTGTTGTGTGGGTGAGAAAGGAGCCTAAGGCTTAATTGTCTTTTCTGTTTGTCCTCTGCTTTAATTCTTTCTATCTAAAGTAGGACTCTTTTTGCTTGATTTCTTATCTGTTTTTGGAATCATACTTTCATGCATCTGCATTTTTCTATCATGCCTTCATGCATATGCATCTTTCTTTCTGCTTTCATGTTGTTTGTCTATTTTTGTTTGGTTGTTTAGTTTTTATTTTGTTTTGTTTTCAAAATAAAAATAAAATTGAAAAATCAGAAAAATACAAAAACAATGTGTGTTTGTGTACATTGGTACTTGTGTACCTTGGATGGCCATTGAAACAAAGTCTTCTAAACTTTGTATCTCTTGTAGCTTAGATGAGCATCTCTATGCACAACTAAGCAAGTGAGCTTTGTGGCTTGTGTTTGTGATGAGTAAGATTAAGTAATCACTTGTACTTAACACTCATATCACTCTTTTTGACGGGAAGGACTAGAAAATCCTAAGAGAAAGGCATAAATAACCATTTCACCATTGTTGCCCGCCAATCATGAATGACATCTGTATGCTTCGGCATAGCAAAAGTGCAATGTCAATGACATTTGTGTGCTTCGGCATAGTAAAATTGGAATGTCAAATATCATTGGGTATTTCTTTTCTATCTCTTATATGCCCATGCATGATATGCTTATTCAAAAGAAAAATATGCAAAGAAAAATAAAAAGCAAAAAGATCAAAATGCTTTTAAATATGATTGCAAGCGTGTATTCTAGGAGATGTGCGAGTTATAGGATGTACCTCGAAGGTGATAGTCCCCATCAAACACTCCCCCTAACAAAAATATCTATCTCCTATACTAACTCTCCCCCCTAAGAACATGGCTACTCTCATACCCAAAACTACTCCCCCTTTTTGTCACGAATGACAAAAAGCAAGTAACTCAAGCAGTCATCTCATCGTCACCGGAAGAGCTAGCATCATCGTCCTCATCACCATTATCACTGCCGAAGCCATCATCACTCTCATCCTCTGAACCTGGTGGAGATGGAGAAGAAGAAGCAGTGAAACCACCCATAACAGCTTGTTGTTGTGCGATACAACCAACACGGGTGTATTGAGAAGCTGTCAAGATTGCTCAAAAATAGTTTTTTCAAAGAAGAAAAAAATATAAACATGAATGCAATCAAGCATGCAACTCAACCAAAGATCCAACCAATATTTTAAGCTTTCAAAAACATCTCTCAACAAGAAAAATGTCAAGCATTTAGATCCAAAACACACACACACACACACACACACACACACACACTAAACAAGTCTAACCAATTTTATATTTCAAAAACAAGTTAAGATAGTTTAGTGAGCACATATGTATTCCTTATGAGTAGCAAAGAATATCGTGTGTTGTGTGTAAAAAACATCGCAAGATTGCATAAGTGTCTGCATGTTATGACGATTTGAGATATGAGAGAATCACTTTAACTCACACACAATCATAACTGCTTGATGGGGACCATCACCTTCGTGGTACATCCTATAACTCCCACATCTCCTAGAAGACACGCTTGCAATCATATATAAAGTATTTTGATTCTTTTTGCTTTTATTTTTCTTTGCATATTTTTCTTTTAAGCAAACCATGCATGGGCATATAAGAGAGAGAAAAGAAATACCCAATTATGTTAACCTTTTGACATTGCACTTTTGCTATGCCGAAGCATATAGATGTCATTTCATGATTGGTGAGCAACAGTGGTGAGATGGTTATTTATGTCTTTCTCTTAGTATTTTCTAGTCCTTCCCATCAAAAGAGTGATACGAGTGTTAAGCACAAGAGATTACTTAATCTTACTCATACAAACACGAGCCACAAAGCTCACTTACTTAGTTGTGCATAGAGATGCTCATCTAAGCTACAAATGGTACAAAGTTTAGAAAACTTTGTTTCAATAGCCATCTAAGGTACACAAGTACCAATGTACACAAAACACACGCTATTTTTGTATTTTTCTGGTTTTTTTTTTTTTTACTTTATGAAAAATAAAATAAAGCAAAACTGAAAATAAACAAACAATAGATGTTAAACAAAGCAAAGCATAAAACTAGACTGACTTAAAACAAGAAAGCAAAACACACAAGTAATGCATACTCAAAAACACAAAAGGAAGAGAGAGAAAAAGTGACTAAATCACTTAAAGCATTTTTCCTTCCACACCTTGGAAGAACCTTTCCGTTTGACGAACCCTTGATTCGGCGGTAAGGGAGAAGAATTGAAACTGTTCAAGTTCGAAAGGAACATGAGGGCTTTAAGTAGATCTCCAAGAGGAGCAAAAGAGGATGGAAACTGATTCTGGTTTCCAAATGAGATCATACTGTTGCTCTTTTGAGTGGCTAACCACTTATAGCAATTAGGTCGAGTATGTCCAGTTGGTCCACAGTGATGAAAAAGATGTTGCTTCTTCTGTTTAGACTTTTAAGTATTTCCCTTCTTAGCCCTAGGGTTTTTAATCTCTTTCTTATCAAGCTTAGGGGGTGCTCCTAAGATAGATTTACCATTTTCTATGTTCTCACTAGCTAAAATAGTTTTCACATCATTGTTCTCAGATTCAACATTATTAGCAAGTGAAACAAAAACAATAGTACTAGTAGGAGAAGAGAAATCATACCCTAAACCGGTTCGATTAGAAGCAGATTTCTGGAAGCTAAGCATCTCGTCAAGCTTTGCACTTGAAGTCCTCTCAAATTGAGCTCTTACTTGGAATAGCTCTGCCTCAAGCTTCTTGGTTTTCTCAGCCAAGAAATTATTTTCAAATCGCAGTGCTCCAACAGTCTGATTAGCTTCATCAAACTTTGTGGAGATTTCTTCTCGTTCAAGCTCCACATCACTAAGCTTCTTGGTGGCCAACCTATACAATTTCTCATGCTTTTCTGAGACCTTATACAATTTTGCATAGACTGTGTGGATGTCATCCTGTTCATCCATCTTCTCAAACTTAGACTCCCCTAAGTCCTCTTCTTCATCCACTTCTTTATCAATCCCTTTAGTAGGATTCACAGTGGCAGTGAAGGCATTTAGGATTCCATCATTATCATTGGGCACTCTTGAGATACATTGGTAGCAATAAGGGCCTTGCTTTTCCCGATGATCTTGAGATACGTTAGGCACTCTTGTTTTATATGTCCAAAGCCTTGACATCCGAAACACTTAGGTCCGGAGGGAATAGTGTACTGACCACCTTCCTTAGCATCCTTCTTTCCTCTGTCTTGGTTCTTGAACTGAGACGAACTAGATTGCTTGCGGTCTTTATCGAATCCTCTTGAATTGGAATTCTTCATGAACTTTTTGGACTACCTTGTGATATAGGATTTCATCTTAGTATCTTCATCATCAGAGGACTCATCAGTATCACTGCTTTTTGCCTTTAGTGCCTTGCTCTTGCTCTTACTTGATTTCCCGATCCTAGACAAACCCAATTCAGAGGTTTGTAAGTTGCCAACCAGCTCTATCAAAGGAATTTTGTAAATACCTTTGATTTCTCAATTGTAGTGATCTTCGCATGAAATCTCTCAGGTAGAGATCTGAGCACCTTTCTAACAATCTTGGGTTTGGGAATGGTTTCCCCAAGATTAAAGGTTGAGTTCACTATGTCCTTGAGCTTGGCATAGAACTCATCGAATGACTCATCCTCTTCCATTTTGATATCTTCAAAGCTAGTAGTAAGCCTCTGAAGCTTTGAATCCTTGACAGCCTTGGTTCCTTCATAGGTTGTCTGGAGGATGGTCCATGCCTCTTTTGCAGTTTCAGTAGAGGATATCTTCTTGAACTCTTCATTTGTGATCGTACTGAATAAAGCATTCAATGCTCTGCTGTTGAAATTAGTCAGCTTGATCTTAGCATCATCCCAATCGACCGGCGCTTCCTTTGGCTTGGTCAAGCCTATCTCCACAGCTTGCCACACTTTCTCATCTAATGACTGCAAGAAATCTCTCATGCGTACTTTCTAGTATGCATAATTAGTGCCATCAAATAAAAGAGGTATAATCAATGATTGTCCTCTATCCATGACAACAGGGGTCAATGGATCACATAGCAAAGATTATCCTTAATCAGAGTGTGCCCACTCTGATACCACTTGATAGGCAAAAAATGTATTGACCCCTTATGATGAATTAACCAATTAATTAGCTAGGTTAATTAATTAATCCAATTAACATGCAATATGCGTGATAGCACTAACAAATCACCAACTAAGTTAATATGCAGCAGAAAATAAAGTTGACATGGTGATTTGTTTACGAATGGGGAAACTTTCAAGGCAGAAACCCTACCGGGTGATTTTAAGGTCACCACTCTCGAGAATCCACTATTATCACAACAAGCGGTTACAAGTAAAGGAATCCTAGTACTTTATACTAACCTATAGTTGAACCCTTACCTCAATACTCAATTAGACTTGTTATGTAGTGACAATCTCTCCTTTTAATGCATGGCTCCCAGTACGTGACTAACTAATTGATGCATAGATCCAAGTACGTGACTAACCACCAACTTGAGAAGAATGTTGGCTGCAAAGTTCTTCAATTCATCCACACGATGAAGATCATGAAGCTCCTTGGTTACAAATCCCTACGACGTACAAACGCAGCAGCTTCTTGAAGAGGAAGATGAACTAGAGCATATGTCTTTGGTCATAATATGCTTGTGAAAAACCTTTGCATCAAGCTGCACTCACTTGCATCAGTTATGATGGCCCTTAAAATAATCCTTATGTATGTTTAGGGTTGTGAGAAAGAAAGCTTAAACATGTATACACGGATTGGTGTGAAATCAGATCTGAAAAACTGATTTTTGTAAATCTCGATAGATAGGTTATCTATCGAGCAGTTGTCGAACATCGGGCAAAAATTGCATTTTAAATCTCGATAGAGGCTATCTGTCGAGATAGCCGTTGAGCTTTAAAATCCAGCACTTCTTTACTTGTTTCTTGGACAAACTTGCATGGCTTTAGCACTTGGACTTGAACTCTTGTTCCTTGAAGCATTAAACACATCCTAGATTTACCCAATTACAAGTAAAGTGTGTTTTTTCAAAGGATTAGCCAATTCTACATTGACATATGTTCCTAACATGATTCACATATGTCCTAATAATATTATATCTGGTCATTTAATTAATTACATGCATACAATCCTTAAAACATAATCATTGTTACAATTTTTACAACTTTTACTCATTGATCCTTTAATATATTTAAACAATACTGTATGTTTTTAGACCCCTTAAACACAAACAGATTAACCTAGTTATTTAGTCAAGTGATTAACTTAGGTAAATTATTCAGATCTAAGTTAACACAGATAAATCATATCATTGAAATAATGCGGAAAATAAATAACACAACGATATGATAACTCAGGAAAACCAAACCAGTAAAAAACTTGGGGGGGATTTAAGCTAGCTATCCTCAAGGTAAAACAAATCTACTATGAAAGAATTGAAGTTTACACAATAGTGACTTAGACCATTAACATCCTATTGCTACCTCGAGTAGGAAACTTACTACCACGACCATGTGACAACTTCGAGTCCACGGACTACTTCTTTCTTGGATTCACAGCAACCACAAGTACTCCCACTTGTGCTTTCTTTAAGCTCTTTGTGTAGCAACTGAAGCGATCACCAAGCTCTAAACATCAATCTTGAGATTGGAAACCCTAAGTATGTATGAAGGCAAACACCTCTAGATCTCACAAGAGATTCATACACAGCATAAACAACAACCTAAAAATGTGGCTAGTATTTTTCCTTTTATACTTAAGGCAAAACATAAAACCCTACACGTCATATAGGCTTGGGCTTAGTTGGAAATTTTGCAGAAAAACAGTCTGCACGAGCTTTGATCGATCGAGTCTAATTTTCGATCGATTGAGCCTTGCAAATTTACATAATAAATCCTGCAGTACACTCGATTCCAACTTTACACATAAACACACTTTGAGCAGCCTAATTCTAAACTAAATGTTTTGGTCATGGTTTGCCAACATTACACATTGAAGTTCTAATACATTTAGATCCTAAATCCTTAAAACCTAACAGATACCTACAATTTTTTCAATGTTATTACAAAACAACATGTTACATAAACAATTATAGAAAATAAGTGGTTAAAATAATATTTATCCACACAAACACAAAGATTAATCATAGAGTTTAGTTGGGGTACTACAGTTACCTAGTATATTTTGCACTTCGGTTATTCTTTAGCATTACCTCTCCAATCCGCCAGAAAAATTTAAAAATAAATAATGATATCTCAATATAGGTCATTTGATTTTGCTTATGTTTGAGAGAAAATTAAATCCTCTAAATTTGCTATACTATCTACTCATTGCAAGTTTGCAACTGCTACGAAGAATGCTAGCAAGCACGTTTACCCCATTAATCAAATATACATAGAACCATCTAGTAGATCTAGTTCTTGGGAGCCAGTACAATAAAAGCTATAAAAAAAGTGCAAATTCATAGTATAAAACAATGTAAATTAGTGAGAACAGATTGCTTTCATTTTGGGCTTTAGTTGCAGTGGAACTCGATTTTATAAATATCGAGTTCAACCTTTTTTTTTTTTTTAAAGAATTTGCTAAGAACTCGACCTTATGAATATCAAGTTCTACATTGCACAGAATTTCATATTTCTAAAATTGAGTTTTACGTGGCATTTTTTATTGAAGCAAATTACTCCTGTGACTCGATTAATAAAATCAAGTTCTATGTAAAAGTCCAAAAGTGTGGTATTCTATTATATATTTCCAGAGTAGTACTATTTTGTTGGAAATTTTGACCATTTGTGATATTTGGCTATTTTGGCTTAGTAAGTGTAATCAAATGATATGATTTTGAATTTATAAATTAATAAAAATTATTGAGGATGTAGCATTAACAAAAAGTTTTATATAATATATATATATATATATAGAGAGAGAGAGAGAGAGAGAGAGAGAGAGAGAGAGAGAGAGAGTCTAAACCAGATTAATACATTGGTATAATTAAATGCATCCTCTGATTAGTGAAGGTTAAATGAAAAGAATCTCATAGAATGCATCATAGAATACACCATATGGCCTTTTGTTTATTTACTTGGATCTTTAAATCTTAAAATAAATAAATAAATTGGCACAAGTGGGGGCCTAAGACCTAGGCCTAAGTGGCCTACGCCTTGAGCCGGCCCGAGGCTAGCTAATGTGGGAGTGGTAGGAGCAGGGGCGGCTCCAAGACCAATCCAGGGGGTTCAAATGAACCCCCTGACCTGGTCCTAAAAAATAAATAAATAAAAAATTATATATATATATAAATATATTTTGACCCCTACAATAAAAATATGAACACCCTAACTTTACATTTTTTGTTAAACCCAATTGAAATAAGTTTGAACATGATCCTTAGTTTTTCTCTATGTTTGATTTGTATTTATGTTTTTTTAGTTTTTCTCTATGTCCGATCAAGTATTTTGATAAGAGGAAGGGCTTGTGTCCAGTGGAAGTTATCACTGGACACGTCAAGATTTGGACACGTGTCCAAAAGTGGACACGTGTTCGCAATCCAACGTGTCCAGTGATAACTTCCACTGGACACAAGCCGCACCCTTTGATAAGTGCTCTACACATTTTCAAGTCCAAGAAATCTTTTACTGTTTACTCCAATTCCAAGAGAGTGACAATGTACATATTAAAAAAACCATACACTTCATAAGCAAAATTTTATTACTGGAGTATTATTTTTCTTAGTTTCACACTTACTCCCAGGCCCCAGTCCTACTCCTAAGTGTGTTACTATTCTTATTTATTTAATATTTTTTATTCAATTGATATAACTTATAAATATAAATTATATAATAAGTTATTATTAATTTGATAAAATTGTATAATTAGTTATTTAATTCTATTTGTTTACGCATCCAATGATTGTTATCTTAATGATCTTTCGAATGTTAATATTTTTTAAAATTATTGTACTATATGGTTGTGTTGTATATAACATGAAAGTTACATATACAAAAAAAAACAAAAACAAAAAAACAAAACAAAACAAAAAAAATAATCATTCTATTTTTTACTCACACCTCTCCTACCAATAACTTCATGGCTTCGCCATTATTGACCCCCCTAAATAAAAATCCTGGAGCCGCCACTGGGTAGGAGGAGAAGATGCTGGGGTGGAAGGAGGAGCAGAAGTAAAAGGGGGGGGGAGGGAGGAGGAGCAGTAGTAGAAGTGCTGGGGGATGTTGGAGTGCCGCCCCGAGTGCCCAAGACAGTGATGGCTAGCTTTTGATCGGTCTGGCAATGACTGTCAATGATGCAGATGAAGTAGTGGTTGCCAATAGTGTCAAGAGTCATGTTAGCGGGGCTAGTTGTGGTGGTGTTGCCAATAGGGTTGGCTTTGCTGCAATTGTCGTAGGATTCTTTTGGTACTTTAAGGACGTCATGCTCACTGGTGATGAAGTTGAAGGCTGCAACACAAGATAATTAATATGATGGTAAATGCATTAGATATTGATATTATACTTGCATTAATATAGAAGAAGGATAGGAAGATGATGCATGGTAATGTTATTAGAATAATGAAATTTGAGGAGTTACATTCTGCAATATATATGTTGTATAAAAACGTAGCTATATAGCTACCTTGACTTCTGATTAATCATCTTTCTTTTTTAAGACGTGGGTATATATCTAGGGTTCTGAGAACACTCGACTAAGTCTTGGATGTGATTAATCACTCATTTGATAGTGAGACTACTATGGATCTCTAATAACATTTATTTTTAAGAAATTTTTACTTCTTTGTTTGCATTTGAAAAATAAATGTCCCTTTGAGGAAGATAAGAAGTTGTATGTGAGAATGAAAAAAATACAGAAAAATATAAGAGTGGGAGAAGGAATAGAAAATCATACTTAGAATATCACCAACCACAAATTGATTGTTGGCAGCCCAAGTTTCATATGCCTGAGTACCATCTTGTGGAATGGTCCAATCAATGCTATCTCCCACTATATGTACTGTTTGTGCTGCCACGCATTGTAAAAGCATTGCAGCAACAACACCAAGAAGAACCACAACACTACTCCTATGCTTTTCCATTCTCTCCTTCTCTGTCTCTCTAAACAATGTCAAAATGGTGTAGTATGCCTTTGATACAATCTCAATTCTCAATGTATTGTTTGTATGCTTTTGATGACAATGTAAAGTTGCATGTAGATTATATCTAGTAATGCAAAACTGATGCCGGTCCATTTTATTGTCATTATTATTTGGTCATAGCCGTACAATAAAAAGTACTTACATTTATGACTCCGTCTCTCTTGATCTCAAACCCAAACTGGAAAGCTCTCATTCACTTAATAGGGCTTGACTTCATCTTTTTTGGAACACGTCGTATTAAACCAAAATCTCAGCTCCTCTTGTTCTTTCTAACTTGCGAAGCTCATTTACAGTTTGACATGGACATCATGTAATAATCTTAACAATTTGATGTAGTATTAACCCAACTTTTTAAGAATGACAGAGAGCTAGGGAAGAGAGAGTAAAAGCTAGAGAGAAAAGATTGAAGAGTGAAATTCTGTAATTGTATTGATTGATCCAAAAACTAACTTTACAATGTATATATATACTACAATTCACACAAGATAGCATAACTGCTATATCTAACTAACTCCACATTATAGGGATCCACTCTAAACTACCTATCCAACCAATCCCAGTATTACACGTGTCCATAGATACATCTTCTAATTAATTTAAACTAAACTACAAGTCATATACCACAATTCAGGTATCTCAGTCGTTTAGCAAGCTTCTTGTATATTCTTCCCATACCCTGTTTCACTGCTCTGCCTCTCTGCCTGAGCTAATTCTTCAAACACCCTTCACTTCAATGCTTGCATTTGTCTTCTTCTTCTTGTTCTTATCTGTGCTTTGATCCAAAATTTGACATTCCCCCTCAAGATGAGAAGCTGGACTATGTATGTTCACCACACTCATCTTGCCTAACAAGTATCTCAATTGTTGACTATTGAGAGCTTTTGTAAGCAAAATAGCCAACTGATAATGTGTAGGAGTAAAGAGCGGCCTAACAACATTGTCTTGCACCTTATCTCTTACTACATGGCAGTCTACTTCTATGTGCTTGGTCCTCTCATGAAACACTAGATTTTCCCTAATATAAATCGCAGCTTGGTTATCACAAAACAATAAAGCAGGTTGAGGATGATGAATCTCTAAATCCTTCAACAATGCTAATAGCCAAGTCATTTCACAAACAAGAACGGCCATTGCCCTATACTCTGCTTCAGCAGAAGATCTAGACACTATGGACTGTTTCTTGGACTTCCATGATATGAGAGAATCACCCCAGAAGATGCAATAACATGTGGTTGACCTCCTGGTATCAATGCAAGAGGCCCAATCAGCATCTGTGTAGGCCTTCAAATGGAAATCTGATGTAGTTGATAGGAAAATACCTTGACCAGGACAAATTTTGATGTATTGTAGCACTTTATATGCAGCATCTAAGTGAGGTTTCCTGGGTTTTAACATGAATTGACTTAGTTTATGAATAGGAAATGCAATATCTGGCCTGGTGATAGTCAGATAAAGCAATCTGCCCACCAACCTTTTGTACACTCCAGGATCAACTAGCAATATACATTGTACAGTTAGTTGACTTAGTTTTTGGCTAGTGATAGTCAGATAAAGCAATTTGCCCACCAACCTTCTACCCACCAACCTTCTGTACACTCCAGGTTTCCTTGTAGTATATATATACATTGTACAATTAGTTTTTGGATCAATCAATACAATTACAGAATTTCACTCTTCAATCTTTTCTCTCTAGCTTTTACTCTCTCTTCCCTAGCTCTCTATTTTTCTTATATGGTATCAGAGCTTTGTGTTTCTATCAATGGCTAACCAAGATCAAACTTCATCTTCTCCATCTGTTGCTCATCGTGAGCTCTCTCCAATGGAGGACCTGAGGAGTCCATTTTTTCTGCACCATGGCGAGTCACCAGGTGCAATTCTTGTCACTCAGCCCTTGATAGAAAACAATTACCCCAATTGGGCTAGGGCTATGCATATGGCATTGGATGTGAAGAGTAAACTAGGTTTTGTGGATGGCTCTATAACAGCTCCCACTGCCATCACTCCTCTAGAAAAGATTGCTTGGTCAAAGAACAATTCCATGATTTCTTCATGGATATTGAATTCAGTCTCACCTCACATCTCTGGTAGTGTGATTTATAGAAACACTACAATGGAGGTTTGGAATAAACTGAAGAATCATTTCTTGCAAGCAAATGGTCCACGGATTTCACACTTTAAAAGCAGATTTCAACAATCATGCAATGAGATGCAACAGTGACTACTTTCTTCACAAATCTTCAAGCTTCTTAGGATCAATTGCTTAATCTCAAGCCCTTACCTTACTGTTCTTGTGGCAAGTGTGTCTGTGGTGTGAATGACAAAATTACACTGTTTCATCATCAAGATTCTTTGATGCAATTCCTCAATGGCTTGAATGAGGTCTATTCACAAGTTTGAACTCAGATTTTGATGATGGAACCAAGTCCCTCAATTGACAAGGCTTTCTCTTTGGTAATACAAGAGGAGAGACAGAGGGCTTTAGGCTTCAATGGAGGGCATTCAGTTGATTCAACTGCTCTTGCAGTCAAGACTCAAGGATTCAATCAAGTTGGGAAGAACATAAAAGGAAATGGTAGGCCTATATGCAGTCACTGTGGCAAACCTGGTCATTTCATGGAGAAATGCTACAAGTTGATTGGTTTTCCACCAGGGTATAAGCAAAAGGGCAAGGTGTCCATGGCTAATCAAGTGAGTCTTGATGGTCATTCTGGACAGTGTGAGGCTACATCACAGTCTGGGTCTTTTCCTTTCACATCTGAACAATGCCAGTAGCTACTATCTTTGTTGAGCTATCATGCACCATCTTCTACCACTTCTGATGCAATTCACTCAGCAAATTCAGCATTATCAGGTATTTCTTGTGCTTCTTTCCTGGATCCTACTTGCCTTAGTTTGAAGAATTCAATCTTTAATGAAAATCCTTCAAACAAAACAGGTTACAATGTGGAAACTTGGGTTCTTGATACAAGGGCTACTAATCACATTATTCATTCAATTTCATTGTTTACTAAGATCACTACTTCAATCTCTTCTTTTGTACATTTACCTAATGGTGAAAAAGTCCTTGCCACACACATAGGCACAGTCCAGGTTACTGCATCCTTAATTATTGAGGATGTCATTTGTGTTCCAGCCTTTTCCTTCAATCTGATTTCAGTAAGCAAATTAACTAAATCATTGTCATGTTGCTTGGTTTTCCTTTCCAATCATTGTTGCATACAGGACCTTACTTGCTAGTAAATGATTGGATTGGGTAAGCTTCATAATAATCTGTACCTTCTGCAAGCTTCAGACAATTGCAAGTCCATTTCAGAGGCTTCTACTATCCTAGAGTTAGTTTTGAAGTCTTTTGTTAATTTTGTCTCTCATGTTCCCTTGTAACTAAGCCTTACTTGTGGCATCTTAGACTAGGACATGCTTCTGATGATAAACTTCAACATTGTGTATCTAATATGTCTTTTTTTCATTCAAATAAAGATTGTGTTGTCTGTCCAATTGCAAAGCATAAACATTTACCTTTTCCCAACTCTAATCACTTATCCGATCATGCCTTTGATTTGATACACTATGATGTATGGAGACCTTTTGCCAAAGCAACTCATGATGGTTTTAAATATTTTCTTACCATTATAGATGATGCTACAAGATCCACATGGGTTTACCTTATGAAATCCAAATTAGAAACTAGGCCTTTGTTGATTTCATTTTACAAAATGATACATACTCAATTTCAAACCAATATCCAAGTGTTTAGAACATGGGATTGTTCATCAAAATTCTTGTGTTGCTACTCCACAATAAAATTCAATAATGGAAAGAAAGCATCGACATATCTTAAACATTGCAAGAGCATTGAAATTTCAATCTAGCATACCACTTTGTTATTGGGGAGATTGTGTTTTGATAGCAGTTTACATCATAAATAGACTGCCTAGTGTTGTTTTGAATCATAAAACCCCTTTTGAGAAGCTTTATGGAAAAGTTCCTTCTTATCATCACTTAAAGGTTTTTGGCTACCTTTGTTTTGCTTCCACATTGGCTCACAATAGGTCTAAGTTCTCACCTGGGTCTATTCCTTGTGTTTTTCTTGGTTACCCTTTTGGTGTTAAGGGTTACAAATTGTTAAACTTGCTTACAAAACAAATTTTCATTTCAAGGGATGTTTCTTTTTATGAAACTGTTTTCCCTTTCATTTCTCAAGCCTATTCCCCACATACTTCCATTTCACTTCCTTATATATGTCCTGATGTGGCTATTCCACATGATCGTATGTTTTCAGAACCTCTTGCACCTTCTTTACATGTTCCATCTTCTGATTCTGGTCCTCAAAATGTGTTTGATTCATCTTTAGATTCTTCTGTTCCTATTATATCAGATTCTGCCATACTAGAATCCATCATTCCAGCTTCTGGTTCTTCTGATCTTGTCTCACCAGGTTCTATAGCACCTGATTCTTTACCCCTTCCTTAAGGACCAGATATAGTTCAACCTGCTACTATTCCTTCCCTAAGAAGATCATCTAGGCCTACCAAACCTCCTTCCTACTTACAAGATCACAAATGCAGCAACATCATGTCTACTGAACTTTCCCAATCTAATCCACTCAGCAAGTCAGGTACTTCCTTAGTCACTACCAGGTATCCTCTTTTTGATTATATTGATACTTCCCTCCTCTCTTCTTCATATGCCAATTTTTGTTCTGCCATTACCTTTATTCCTGAACCAAGATTCTATCATGAGGCTGTTAAGGATCCTAAATGGCAAGAAGCCATGAATACTGAAATCGATACTTTGGTTTCTAATAATACCTAGACCCTTACCCCTTTGCCTTCAAATAAAAAGGCAATTGGCTGCAAATGGGTCCATAGGGTAAAATACAAGGCTGATGGCTCTGTGGAGAGATATAAAGCAAGGTTAGTTGCTAAGGGATTCACTCAACATAGAGCTAGGGAAGAGAGAGTAAAAGCTAGAGAGAAAAGATTGAAGAGTGAAATTCTGTAATTGTATTGATTGATCCAAAAACTAACTTTACAATGTATATATATACTACAATTCGCACAAGAGAGCATAACTGCTATATCTAACTAACTCCACATTATACGGATCCACTCTAAACTACCTATCAAAATAAATTTCCCTAATTAGTTTGGGAAAGTAGGCAAAATGCTGGATTTTTTGCGCAAAAGAGGCAAAGGCCAATTTTCTCCCTTTATCTAAGTAGGATATGGTCCTATATATGCACTACATCGGAAGCAAGTAAACAACTACTCTTCTTATCAAGAAACTCCAATAGAAAATTTGATTAATGCTTGAGTCGTCAATTGTTTGTATATATATGCATGTTAATGTAAAGTTCTGAGAGAAATCTAAATAAAATTGGGAGAATTTCATTGATTGGGAAAAAAAAATGATTACAAGAATGAAAAGTGAAAGTAAAATACATAATGCTCTGTTTATATACACAGTAAACATAACTAACTTCCAAGAATGGCGCCAAAAGCAGTTATTGAAGCTTCCAGAACCATACACGTGTCAATTGTTATTAACTTCTTCCTAAAATCTCGGAACCTAAGTCTTCAGTGATCCATAATGAAGAATTCATGATGAGGCATTGCCTCAATCACTTCCAAGACTTCAGTGCTAATCAGGTTAGGTGTTGATGCTCGCTGTGTGGCTTGATCACTGCACTGCTTATCAGCAAGTGCTGCACTCCCTACCATCCTTGTGGCTTGGCTAGTGCACTTCATCTCAGTAACAGCTGCATCACTTGCCACACTTGTAGCTTGTCTCATGCTACTCTGCCCTGTAGTATGCTCTGCAATTTTAACACTCCCCCTCAAGAGCACAACTCTTGCCTTTTGACTTGGCTTAGGTAAGGAAGGATACTCTACTATATGAGCAAAGATATTAATGACACCCAATCTAGTGATCAATCTCAAATAGTTTTCAACCCCTAATGCTTTTGTAGAAACATCTGCCAACTGATTCTTGGTTGAGACATAGAAGGTTTTAAGTGTTCCATCAATATTTTATTTCTCACAACATGGCAATCAGCTTCTATGTGCTTGGACCTCTCATGAAATATTGGATTTGCTGCTATGTGAAGTGCTGCCTAGTTATCACAGTACAACAACGCAGGTTTGTCATGCTTAACATGCAAATCTTGCAACAAGTGTAAGATCCAAGTCAGTTCACATGTGGTTGTAGCCATTGCCCTATACTCTACTTCAGCACTTGATCTAGACACTATGCTTTGTTTCTTGGATCTCCAAGACACCAAGGCATCACCTAAAAACACACAATAGCCTGTCAAGGACTTCCTTGTGTCAGGGCATCTTGCCCAATCTGCATCACAGTATGCCTTTAAGTGTAAATCAGAATCTGTGGGAAAGAAAACACCTTGTCCAGGTGTTCCTTTAATGTATTGAAGTATCCTGGTAGCCACCTTCATATGTGGTACTCTAGGTTGTGCCAAGAACTGACTAAGTCTATGTACTGCATATGTGATATTTGGCCTACTCAAAGTTAGATACATTAGCTTCCCAATAAGCCTTCTATACTGTCCAGGATTGGAAATTAGATCCCCACTGCCTTTAGACAACTTCAATTGTTGCTCCATTGGTGTTTGAACTGGTTTGCAACCTGTCATTCTAGTTTCTTTAAGAACTTTAAGAGCATATTTTCTTTGTGTTAAACTGATGCCAGTCTTATTTCTTGCAATCTCTAAGCCTAAGAAATACTTGAGTGATCCCAAGTCTTTGATCCCAAACCTTTGATCTAGAACTGACTTTAGAGAAGCAACACAATCAAGATCATTACCTGTAATGATCATATCATCTACATAGACTAGCAATGCAGTGAACAGAGGTCCTTTGCTATAAACAAATAAGGAATGCCTGGGATTGAACAAAGCCAAGCTGTGTGATTGTTGCTGACAATTTAGTGTACCATTGCCGAGAAGCTTGTCTGAAACCATAAAGGGATTTCACCAGCTTACATACTTTAGGAGCAGCTATTGAAGAAGAGGAAGAAGAGGCTAAACACTCCCCCTTACTATGAAAACCAGGAGGCAAAGTCATGTAAACCTCCTTATCTAAATCCCCATGGAGAAAAGCATTGTTGATGTCTATTTGATGCAAAGGCCAGGACTTGGCAGCAACAAGTGTAAGCAAAACCCTCACTGAAACTGTCATGGCAACTGGAGAGAGGTTTCCAAAAAATCTAGTCCTTCTCTTTGGGTATAGCCTTTAGCAACCAGCCTTGCTTTATACCTCTCAACACTGCCATCAGGATTGAGTTTGATCTTATAGACCCATCTGCAGCCAATGGGAGATTTACCAGGAGGTAAAGCAGTCACATCCCAAGTGTGATTGCTCTCAAGAGCTTGAATTTCTTTGTCCATGGCAGCTCTCCAAAGAGGATCTTGAACTGCCTGGGAGAAGCTCTGAGGTTCCTAAGGACTAGAATCAACTGTCAGCAAGTAAGTTTGGTAATTAGGCTCCAAATGAGAGTAGGTGAGGCACTCAGCAAGGTCATAAGGAGCACCAGGAGCAAATGTAGTACAGGCATAATCCTGCAAGTAGGCAGGAGGTCTAGTGTCTCTAGCTGACTTCCTGAGAGGCATTGGAGGTGCTGGTACAACTGGTGGAGAAGAAGAAACAGCTGGAGGAAAAACCTGACTAGGACTTGGTGAAACATCAGCAGACATTAAAGAAGAAGTAATGCCATTGTCAGAAACAGGATCTGTAAAGTTGTGATTTACAACTATGTGTTTTGTTGGCTTTTATTCCGTGCCAAATTTGATTGTAATTACTATCAATTGTTTATACCCTGTATTTGTTGTGGGAATTGATGTAACGGGTGTGTGATAGAGAGTGTGTGAAGACTCAAGCAAATTGGAAGCTGATGGAATCTCGCGGGTATGTCACGACTAAGCTTCCCGCGAAGTGAAGCATGCGCCTTGCACATGCTGGAATGCGAAGAGTCAGGACAGATGGAGACAGCTGTCTCTCGTGAGTATCTCGCGGGTAAGGCCTTCCCGCGAGACATGCTGTTCTGCCAGCCTGTACTGACTGACTCACACATTCTGCACCTATCCTATATAAACCCCCATTACCCACAAATGTTGAGGAATGCTTCAGAGAGAAAAACCCTAGCCAAACACATTTTGCAATTAGAGATTGTCATCCCCACCTTTCTCTATACACTTGCTTGTGGTATCTCCTCAACCCTTCCCTCTCCATTTCCACACCATTGAGAGGTTGATAGCCCAAACACTTACCACACCTTTTGAGAGTGTTGAGTGACGTTTGGTTGCTGCTGGGAAGCATTGGAAGAAGCCAAGAATGGCAGATGCAACATGGAGCTTGTTGCGGGATCCGGAGAACTAAGACAAGACACGGTTCCGAGAAGCCTTGTTGGAGTAGGAGCTTGGAGGGCTTAGGTACATCGGGTAGATTAGGCTTGGAGGGTCTCTTGCTTACTCATGTATCCCAACTGATTGTCTAGTGGATCGATTTCCGCTTGGAGGGCGGCGGAGAGGTTTTTCGCCGAGTTCTTCGGTTTCCTCTTCGAGAACACGTCTTGGTGTTTTCTGTGTTTGCATTTTTCTTCCCTACTCTTGTTTTATTCCATTATACTGCTGTGTTGTTTAGTTTATGGATTAGAGTAGCATTATTGTTCATCCGCTCGCTTTTACACTATTCCGCACTTTGTATTAAAGTTGTGTAAAATCCATCGAGCCGTAATTTTAATCGAGGGGTCTAAACAGCTCTTGTGTTTTTCAACACGTTTTCGAGCTTTCAATTGGTATCAGAGTGGGTACACTTTCTTGGTTTAAATACCTTAGTGTGATCCTTGACCCTATTTGAGATGGATCGATCTCAATCGCTCAATGTTCCACCATTTTTTGATGGGAACAATTACGCATTCTGGAAAGTCAGAATGAGAGCATTTTTATGTTCTATAGAAGATACCGTTTGGGATGCGGTAGAGCTCGGCTGGACTAAGCCAGAAGCTCCTAAGGCAAATTGGGATAAGGCGGCTCTTGCAGCAGCCAATGCAAATAGTAAAGCTTTAAACGCTATATTTTGTGTTGTGTCTCCTGATGAATTCCACAGGATCTCTCACATGACAGTAGCCAAAGAAGCTTGGGAGATTTTGGAGACCACTTATGAGGGTACAAAGAAAGTTAAGGACACAAAGCTTCAGATGCTTACCACCAAATTTGAAGAGCTCAAGATGGGTGATGATGAACCGTTTGATTCATTCTATGGGAAGCTCAATGAAATTGTAATTGCTAAACTCAATCTTGGGGAGAAGATTGAAGATGCTAAGGTGGTGAGAAAAGTATTGAGGTCCTTGCCTGAAAGTTTTAGAGCAAAAGTTACAGCCATAGAGGAAAGCAAGGATTTGGATGAGATTAAAATTCAAGAATTAGTTGGGTCTCTCCAAACATATCAGATGGGACTGCCTTCCCATAAGATGAGTAAATCACTTGCTCTTAAAACCATCACCGAAAGGATGGGTGATTCCTCCGAAGAAGATGGGGTGGAGAAGGAAGTAGCATTTCTTGCGAAAAACTTCCGCAAATTTCTGAAGATGAAGAACAGTGGGAAACCATTCAACAAAGGAAAATTTTCATCTTCAAGAGGTGATAGGAAAGAGTTTACAAGAAAAGAAGGGAGGGAGTCTCAACCTTCTTCAGAAATTATATGCTATGAGTGCAATGGCCACGGACATCTAAAGAAGGAGTGTCCAAATTTTCTGAGGGGAAAAGGCAAAGCTTATGCCACAACACTCAGTGATTCAGAATCCTCTGATTCTGACTCAGAAGAGAGCTGTGATGAAGAGGGAAACTACTCCGCATTCATGACCATTACTCATGTGGAGTCATCGGATGATTTGGGTGCTCTTGTGAAGGAGCTTGGTGAGCATTCTGATTCAGAGTCTATTGGGAATGTGGAAGAATCAGATGCTAAAGAAGAAGAAGAGAATACAGCTAATCTTCAAGAAAATTACTCTTTACTTCTTGAGAAGTCTGGAGAGTATACCAGAATAGCCAAGGCAGCTGTAAGGAAAATGAAGAAGGCTGAGGAAGATTACAGAAGTCTCATGGTCAGATATAAAGAGGCTAAGTGTGAAATTGAGACATTAAATGGCGAGTTGTCTGAAGCCTATACGAAGGTGAGGTTTCTTGAGCAAGAGGTAGTGCAAGCTTATGCCAAGATAGAGAGAGTCTCCTCCCAGAAGTTAGATGATGTTATCTCATCTCAAAAACCTTCTTCAGACAAGTCCGGGTTGGGATACACCGGAGGAAGCAGCTCGTCAGCCAAAGCTACCAAAGAAGTGAAATTTTTGAAGGCCATAGAGCCTATGGTAGAAGAAATCATCTCTGAGAATGTTAAGGCTGAGAAGAAGAATGTGAGTGAGCAACGGATGGTGAATAAGCCCCGAAATCATTCCATGGGTAGACATGAAACCAGAGGAAGATCTCTCCCAAGATCACAACGGAGTCCTAGAACGGACTATGTGTGTCATTACTGCGGAATGCAAGGACATACCAGACCCAACTGTCAAAAGCTGAGATCAGACAACAATTCAAGCGCACCTCGGTCACGAGGAAGGAGAAATGACATGAGGTCTTGGGGTGGTGAACAACCGAGAAGTCAAAATCGTGATCCTGGCATGATGGATGTGATGAAAATGATTGGTGCCTTCACCACCTACTTGGAGAGTTTCACCAGAAGGTTTGATAGTCCAAATTCTCGTACCCAATCCGTTAAGGATATCACCCCAAACACACGTGACTTGTGGGTGAAAAGGGGTACTCATGCTTAAGCATTATAACATGTCCACGCATAAATTCTTTCAATGTTTAGGGACATTTGCTGTTGCATCTTTTTCATGCATTGCTCTATTTTTAACTATTGTTATTTTGTCCGGTTGATTTGTACCGGTTGTCTTTGTTAATCTTTATTTTCCTTTTCTATTTTGGGTGTGTTCAAAAATTCAAAAAACACATAAAAAATAGAAAATCCAAAAAGTTTGATCACTTTGTTGAGTTTTGTCTCAAAGCATGTTTTGCCTTGTACCTTTGTACTTATGGCTTTATGCATTTAACGAGCTTAGCTTGTCTCTCATGCACTCATATCATTGTGGAAGAAATTCTGAAATCTATGTGACTGTTGTAAATAGATCTTCAACCTTGTCATGAATGATTAGTGAATGGTTTTGTTGATCTTGAGACATGCATAGACTCATGCCTATATATCTTCCCACTTTTATTTTTTTTTGCTTAAAAGAGCTCTCTAATTGTAAATCTCCAAATGAAAAGAGATATAGAGTTGCAAAAGCCTGTCGCACAAACTAGTATTCGACTAGGAAAAAGGGAAAGCGACCAAAATAAAATGTATGATGCCCAACAAGCTAAAGGCTAACTCATCAATTGAAATATCAAAAATTTCAGGCATCTTTCTCTAAATGAGATTCTCTTTGCTCAAAATTTGCAAATGATATGTTAAATATGGAGCTAAATGAAAAGCTTCAATGAATTATTGTCAAGTACGTGTGGGAGGTCATATATGCATGTTTCTATAATTGAGATAGATCACATAATCTAGTGCTAGTTGTGTATGCCTTGATTGAATTGATCATTGAAGCTTCACATTGGACTAAGGACTATCTCATTTTTGATATCCACACACAACACACAAGTCTATGTTCAATGAATGCCTTATTCATTTGTGTGATTGTACTTGATTAAATGTGTTTTCACATGCTCAATCTTTGTTGATCAAACCCAAAAAGATTTTTGAGTGTTTTATTTGTTTTTGAAAGTGATTTTATACTTTCTTGTCATTTGTTTTTCATTAAAATGCATGTTTTTGTGTTTCTTCAAAAACTGGTTCAGGGGTAGTTTCGCGAGAAGCTCGCGACTTAGAGCTTCCTGCGAAAATGGGTTGAGGGAAATTTTTCTTTTAACATGTCACACAGAAACTTTTGCGACTGTATCGCGACTGTCTCGCGACCAAAAGCTACTCGCGAAATGCTGTTTGGCTAAAATTGGATTTTTCCAATTTCAGACAGAAGTAACCGCGACTGTATCACGACCTAATGCTTCTCGCGAAAAATTTTGTGCTTCAGTGGCCTGTCTCGCGACTGTCTCACGACTGTCTCGCCACTCTCTAACCCACGAAAAACGCGTGTTTTCAGTTTTTATATAGCTGATGTGACAGTTTTTCAAAACTATCAAACTTCCCTCGCTCAACCTCTCTCAAAGTTTTTCAACCCAAAATCACTATTCCATTCATTTCCCTTCAATCCAAGCATTTTTTCTGCATTTTCTTCTTCAAGGTATGTTTCTTAACCATTTCTTTTCAAGTTTTACTTAGATTTTGCAGAATTTTTGTTAGGGTTTTGATAATTGGGGATTTTCGAAACTTTGGGTTGGTTTTCAAAATTGGGTGAAGTTTTCTCATTTATTTTGATTGGGTTGTGTTCCATTAGTTGTTTCTGCACTTGTGTTGGCCCCTTGTGGCATTTTATCTTGTATTGAGGGTAGATTTTCACATGTTCATGCATTATTCATGTATTTTTTGCATTTGTGCACACTAAGTGTTTGTCAAAATGTCCAAGTGACATTTTTGTGCTATTTTGAAATCAAATTATTTCAATCCATGGACTCTCACTTATTTGACCTTATTTTACTTGGTTTGGTCATTGATTTTGTGTTTCAATCACTTTGTTCATGTTGCACATTTTTGGCACACAACTAAGCACACTTAGGCACCCTCATGCATCTCATGCCGCACAGACTCATCAGCACATGCACACAGACACACACTCTTGCACTATTTCTTAATTTGTTGCATTGTAGTTACGCCTTATAAGTTGGAGTCTTTTAGCATGATGTTTAGTGTTTATCATGCTCTGTTTTTCAGTTAGTCTATGTCTGATTTAGCACTAACTTGAATCTAATGAAGTTTGTCTTCTGGTTTGTGTTTGTGCATTGTTGTTCCTTCTTTGCTTTGTGAAATTGTGCAGATGTCTCCCACCAAGCATGCGGCTAAGAAGAAATCGACTTCAAAGAGAGCCGAACTGATTCTGAACATTTCCGGTCTATAGATGCTGATATGAAGTACAATGACTGCTACAAGGACAAGACGATCATCATGGAACGGGTAGTCCATTTAGAGACTCTTGAGGGCACTTACATTCCTGAAGTGTTCAAGGATAGAACGTGGACCAAGCTGCTCAACCCGACTGGAGTGGTATATTCAGAGATTATCAAGGAATTCTTCTCTAATGCCATTGTCAACGGAGATTGTATTGAGGGCTGGGTAAGACACAAGGAGTTTCAGATTACAAGAGACAGCATCCAAGATTTTTTGGAGACTCGTCCTCCATCTCAGCAAATCACAGTGGCTTATGAGGACAGATTGGGTAAGATTGATGATATGATCAAAGTCCTTGGTGGTGTACCGAAGAAATCATCCACGGACACTCTCAAGTTCTCTCTAGAAATGAGGACATTAAGTTATGTGATGATTCACAATCTGTATCCCGTCACCAATCTCACCACTCTATCTGCTCCGAGAACAAGATTTCTGTATGATCTCTTCACACATAAAGAGATTGACATTTGTGGTCATATCATGCATGTCTTGAAGAAGAGCATCACAAAGCAGAATTCCCGGACTGTGATGCCGTTCCCCTCTTTGATCATGGGATTGATTGCCAAGACAAAGCTCAAGCTACCCAGTGGTCTCACAGCTGTTCCGAGGGATTACCCCATTGGTGGTCACACACTGACTAGGAGCACTACACATATTAGAGGCTCCAAGACTGGTGTGCATACCATACCACCACCACGACGGGTTCAGCAGGAGGAAGCTGAAGATACAGAGGAAGAGATTGACAGGTTCACCTCGGCTCAAGAGCCCTCTGCACAGCCATCATCTTCTGCTCCACCACCAGGCTTAAGCAAACTTGATCAGTTGCTTGCTAAGATGGACCAGATGTCGACAGTGTTTGACTCCCATGTGCAGCACACAACAGATCAGTTCGCATACCTTCAGGGACAGATCACCGCATTAGCATCGCAAGTTCAGGAGTTGTCCTCCACTCATGGCTCTGATTCGGAGTCCGAACCGTTCTAGTCCTTTGGCCATTCCGGTCAAAAAGGGGGAGAAATTTCTGAGGGGGAGCTGGAGAAGAGCTTGCACAGCGATAGAGGGAGCATAGCGTAGAAACATAGTAGCATTGGTTATTGGTGTTAAAGACGGTTTTTATTCAGTATTTTTAGTGTTTATAACTGTTTTACTACTTTTGGTTTAAAGCTTTGATACTACGCTTTATTTAAGTATTATTTCAGATGTTTCTTTTGTGATATTCTCTATGCTTTATAGCTCACTTTGCATGTACCCATGTTGCTTTTGTAAGCTTTAAGGGTTGTTTTGTTTCATTGCATGATTTGTAAGCTTTTATGGTTTGTGCCATGTATTTGCAATACTTTGCTTATGCAGCCTTTATGCTTGTGCTTTTGAAGTTTAATGTCATACATTTACTTCACTACATCACTTTTGTGCCCGTGTAGGATTGTTCCTAGATGCATATACGTTCTATGCATTGGTTGAGTGATGAACACTCTTGTGCCCGTGTAGGATTGTTCCTAGATGCAAATACTTCAAGTACTTTGCATTGGTTGAGTGTTGGATTTGCAAATGGTACTCTTCATATGAGCTTATCATCTTGCATATCCGGATGTTCATTCCTTGTGTGAATGAGCATAGTAATTACTTCTGTATAGTGATTACTTGTTTGATCTTGCTATGATCTAGTGTTTTCTATTTCATCTTGCTTGATCATGCTTTTAATGCTCCATATGTTTTTCAAGTTTTCTGCATACAATGATAATATTTTGTTGTTGTGTTTCAGGAGTTACTTGTTCATATGTTTCAAGAGCTTATCAGAATCTAGAATTAAGTGTGAGTGAGTTTTGCCTGTGTTCCCAAACTCACGTTTAAGTCTAGAGTCTGTTTTAGGGTTTTGTCACGGAATAGCCAAAGGGGGAGATTGTAAAGTTGTGATTTACAACTATGTGTTTTGTTGGCTTTTATTCCGTGCCAAATTTGATTGTAATTACTATCAATTGTTTATACCCTGTATTTGTTGTGGGAATTGATGTAAGGGGTGTGTGATAGAGAGTGTGTGAAGACTCAAGCAAATTGGAAGCTGATGGAATCTCGCGGGTATGTCGCGACTAAGCTTCCCGCGAAGTGAAGCATGTGCCTTGCACATGCTGAAATGCGAAGAGTCAGGACAGATGGAGACAACTGTCTCTCACGAGTACCTCGCGGGTAAGGCCTTCTCGCGAGACACCCGCGAGACATGCTGTTCTGCCAGCCTGTACTGACTGACTCACACATTCTGCACCTATCCTCTATAAACCCCCATTACCCACAAATGTTGAGGAATGCTTCAGAGAGAAAAACCCTAGCCAAACAAATTTTGCAATTAGGGGTCCATTTGTTTTGGCTTCAAACGGTTTCCGGAAATTATTTTCCGGAAAATTTGGTCAAACTGAAAACCATTTTCGGTTGACCGAAAATTAGGCCAAAAACGGGTGAAATTGATTACCGGTCCTATTTTCACTTCAAATCAAATTTTCCGGAAAAGAGAGAAAAGAGCACGAAGAGAGACCCAGCAGCTTCGACCTAGAGAGAGCACGAACCGGCGCTCCAAGCCCAGAGCCCATCGCCGGCGACCTGCGAACCACGAACCCACCAGTTGCACCGCGTCAGCGAGACCCAGCGAGTCGCACTGCGAGACCCACGAGTCGCACTGCGCCGGTGAGACCAAGCGAGTCGCACCGCGAGACCCACGAGTCGCGCCATCGCACCTCGTCTCATCGATCGCGCCATCGCACCTCGTCGTCTCCTCGATCGCGCCATCGCCTCCAAGCCCAGAGCCCATCGCGATCGCGCCATCACACCCATCGCCTCCACACTCTCTCTTCCTCGATCTCTCAGTTTTTTTTTTTTTTTAATTTGATTGTTGTTGTTGTTGTTTTTTTAATTTGATTGTTGTTGTTGTTTTTTTTTTTTAATGAACTTGTTGTTGTTGTTGTTGTTGGTGTTGTTGTTGTCGCCGGAGCCGGAATTTGTTGTTGTTGTTGTTGTTGGTGTTGTTGTTGTTGCCGGAAAATGTGAAAAATTTTCCGAAAAATAGCATTTTCCTAACACATCCAAACACATGAAAATATTTTTCACAACAATTTTCATAATTCACCCAAACACTTAAAAATATTTTCCTTTTTCGGAAAATAGCATTTCCGGAAAATATGTATTTTCCGGAAAACGTTTTACACGAAACAAACACAGCCTAGAGATTGTCATCCCCACCTTTCTCTATACACTTGCTTGTGGTATCTCCTCAACCCTTCCCTCTCCATTTCCACACCATTGAGAGGTTGATAGCCTAAACACTTACCACACCTTTTGAGAGTGTTGAGTGACGTTTTGGTGCTGCTGGCAAGCATTGGAAGAAGCCAAGAATGGCAGATGCAACATGGAGCTTGTTGCGGGATCCGGAGAACTAAGACAAGACACGGTTCCGAGAAGCCTTGTTGGAGTAGGAGCTTGGAGGGCTTAGGTACATCGGGTAGATTAGGCTTGGAGGGTCTCTTGCTTACTCATGTATCCCAACTGATTGTCTAGTGGATCGATTTCCGCTTGGATGGTAGCGGAGAGGTTTTTCACCGAGTTCTTCGGTTTCCTCTTCGAGAACACGTCTTGGTATTTTCTGTGTTTGCATCTTTCTTCCCTACTCTTGTTTTATTCCATTATACTACTGTGTTGTTTAGTTTATGGATTAGAGTAGCATTATTGTTCATCTGCTCGCTTTTACACTATTCCGCACTTTGTATTAAAGTTGTGTAAAATCCATCGAGCCGTAATTTTAATCAGGGGGTCTAAACAGCTCTTGTGTTTTTCAACACGTTTTCGAGCTTTCAGGATCATTAGAAGCAGATGAAGGAAATAAGGTAGTGTCAGTATCATTGGGAACAAGGTCAGGGACACTAATGGGAGTGACAAAGGAATCATTACCTGCTGAAGAAAAGGGAGCAACAACATTTTCACAAGAAGTAAAAGGATCTGCAATACTACTAGAAACAGATGCAAAAGGAAAAGAGTGTTCATGAAAAATAACATCTCTAGAGAGAAACACACTATGAGTGGTCAAGTCAAGAACCTTATATCCCTTTATCCCAAAAGGATACCCCAAGAAAACACATTTCTTTGCCCTAGGAGCAAACTTTGTTCTGTGATTAGAAAGGGTTGAAGCAAAACACAAGCACCCAAAAACCCTCAAATGTGAATAAATGGGTGGATGACCAAACAAAATTTCAAAGGGAGTTTGATTTGATAGAACTGAAGAGGGAGTTCTATTTATCAAGTAAACAGCAGCAAGAACAACACGTCCCTATAGATACAAGGGTAAATGTGATTGAAACATGAGAGCCCTAGCTACATTTAAGATGTGCTGATGTTTCCTCTTAACAACACCATTTTGTTAAGGGGTTTCAACACAACTCAATTGATGACAAATACCTTGCTTAGCAAAGAAATCCTTCATGAAAAATTTTGTACCATTATCAAACCTAATGGTCTTGACTTTTTTAGAGAATTGAGTCTCCACCATGGTACAAAATCCTTCTAAAGCATATTGGGTTTGGGACTTATGTTTTAACAAGTAAACCCAAGTACATCTTGAGCAATCATCTACAATTGTCAAAAAATATTTGCAATTATCAATGGTAGACACAGAGAAAGGTCCCCACAAGTCACAATGTATCAAATCAAAGCAAGCAGTAGAAATTTGAGAACTTTTATTGAAAGGCAAATGTTTTTGTTTTGCAAGTGGACATATTTCACAAGCAAAATCTTCAACTGAAGTACAAAGTGGTTCACAATTATTCCTAATTGAAACTAATTTGGCATTAGACAGATGTCCTAATCTAGAATTCCATACATGAGTGTTATGAACTAAAGGTATTGCAGCAGAAATGGAAGCAGAGATTGAGTGTGAAATGGAGTTGCCCATTTCCAGCAAGTAGAGTCCATTGCATTCCTTACCCAGACCAAGTGTGCTCCAATGAGCAAGGTCCTGGATAAAGCACAAAGTCCCAAAGAAGATAAGACAACAGGAAATGGATTTGGCTAACTGACTGACAGAGATGAGGTTAAAGCTAAATGATGGAACACATAACACATTGTAAAGGGTGAGTTTTTCTGAAATCCTCACAGTACCAATGTGTGTGACTAAAGCTATTTCACCATTAGGCAAATTGACATGAGTATTCAAAACAGTGGTGATGGAAGTAAAACAAGTGATAGAATGTACCATGTGGTCAGTAGCCCCTGTGTCTATGACCCAATCAGTGGTATGAAAACATTCTCTATCAACTACTTTGGCAGAAAATATAGAGTGTTGCAAAGTGGGTTTGAAGAAAAGGCTTGGAATAGTACCTGACATAGTGTCAATGAAATTGGAATTGTTATGAACTGATGAGGAAGGCACACCAGTTGCAACAGGCACACCATAAGCTTCAGTAGTCAAACCAGAGACACTTCCACTTGCACTAACAAATGCAACATGATGATTTTGACCTTGATCAGTTCCAGAATTGAAAAGGGCAAGGAGCTGCTCACATTGTGCCTTAGTAATAGGACACTGAGTAGATGCATTTGAAGAAATCTCAACAGCAGAACCTTGTGGATAGGAGACTTGATTAACATTGGCATTGAACTTCCCTTTGTGCTTATAGCCAGGTGGATAACCATGGAGTTTATAACACTTGTCCACAGTGTGTCCAAGCATGTTACAGTAGGTGCACAAGGGCCTTTCCTTCTTAGGTCCACCTTTGCTGCCAGGATTCCCTTTGGTATTGACATACATTGCCACTGAGTCAGGTTTAGGTACGAAAGCATGACCATGACCAATGCCTTTGTGAGATTCCTCTTGAAGAATCAAGGCATACACTTTGCTCATTGATGGAAATGGCTCAAGCATGAGAATATGACTCCTTACAGTCTCAAAATTCTCATTGAGCCCCATTAGAAACCTCATTACATAGGACTTCTCATGAGCAATACTGAGTATTTTCATTGCACCACAAGTACAAGCTGGTAAAGGCTCATAATGAAGCAGTTGATCCCTAAGCTTCTTGAACTTAAAGTAATACTCAGTCACTAACAATTGACTCTGAGTTATCTATGAGATCTCTTGTTGAAGGTTATAAATTTTTGGTCCATTTCCCTGAGAAAACACACACTGCAACTCAAGCCACATCTCCCTCGCAGTCTCACAGTACATGATACTACTTGACACATCAAATTCATCGAGTTGATTAACCAAGAAAGGACCATCGTGTTACAGCTTTCCCAATCTTCATACAGCGGAGAATCAATTTCTGGTTTCTCAATCTTCCCATTCACGAAGCCTATCTTTTTCTTGGCTGTGAGTGCTAGAACTATAGCCCTAGACCAAGATTGATAGTTCTTCATTCCCAACAATGGCTGATTGACCAAGATATTACCAAGATTCTCACTTGCGCTCAACAGAAAAGGATTGGGCGAATTGGTCTCTGTATTGGAATTGGAGACTGGTCGTGTGGATTGAGTGTGTGTTGGATTAGAGTGATCATTTTCTTCAGCAGAAGCCATGAATGATCTTCAAGCTTGAACGAAAAACTTCAATGAAAAAAAGAGACAAAAAGAAATTCTCCGAAAGATTTCTCAGAAAAAAAAAAAATCAAGGAAATTTTCTTGAGAAAATTCCTGTTTGGAACGAAAGAAAAAAAAAATTCTGGAACCAAACTAAAGCTAGGAAATTAGTGTAATCTGTGCTAACAGCTCTGATACCATGTAAAGTTCTGAGAGAAATCTAAATAAAATTGGGAGAATTTCATTGATTGGGAAAAAAAAAATGATTACAAGAATGAAAAGTGAAAGTATAATACATAATGCTCTGTTTATATACACAGTAAATATAACTAACTTCCAAGAATGGCGCCAAAAGCAGTTATTGAAGCTTCCAGAACCATACACGTGTCAATTGTTATTAACTGCTTCCTAAAATCTCGGAACCTAAGTCTTCAGTGATCCATAATGAAGAATTCATGATAAGGCATTGCCTCAATCACTTCCAAGAATTCAGTGCTAATCAGGTCAGGTGTTGATGCTCGCTGTGTGACTTGATCACTGCACTGCTTATCAGCAAGTGATGCACTCCCTACCATCCTTGTGGCTCGGCTAGTGCACTTCATCTCAGTAACAGCTGCATCACTTGCCACACTAGTAGCTTGTCTCATGCTACTCTGCCCTGTAGTATGCTCTGCAATTTTAACAGTTAATCACATAAATGATAGAACACGCATATATATATATATATATATATATATATATGCACCCAAAGAGAGAGAGAGAGAATGGATCTAAGGCATAAAGAAGATGATACAATAGAACTCTATAGTGCATCAATGAGTGGCTATACAACCACATTGAATAGTTCGATCCACAAAGGCCCACTCCTCCTTAATAAAATTTCGTTGACTAATATGGGTGAAACTTGACAGTGCAAGCTCAGAATGAAATATTGAAGGAGAAGAATCAACTGTTCCAACGGCTAGTTCTCAATCCAAAACGGTGTCGTGTAGTAAAGTGATTAGATATAAAACATGCCTAAAGTGTAATGGTGTCATTTCTCATTAAACCCAACGGTGTTGTTTTACCTTGTATCAGTTATTGAAGGATTGAAGGATCACGCACGTGTAAGGTTCTGTTATGGCTTGTGTGAGGCAGTTACAAGTCTGTTGTACCAGACTTCGTTGGGTTTCTCTCTCTTCCTTCTCTGGTGTATCTATATATATAGATATCTATTCACTTGTATAGATTGTATTGTATTGTACTCTTTGATAGCAATAATATCTGAGTTTCTCCAGTTCATTTCTTTGCCTCTGTTTTTCTTTCTGTTTTGGTTTGTATAGTAACTGTGAGATTGAGAGAGGTTTGTTTGAGAGATTAAGAGTGTTTCTTCAAAACTCCGTTACACATATCAGCTTGAGTTGGCCATCTTGATTTTAGTAGAGCTCTCTTACTTCTAAAACCCCAACTTGCTGGCGAGTTGGACCCCCTAAAACGCTGCCCCCTCCATTTAGCTTCCGCTGAGGGCCACACAGAGATCACTAGAGCATATTTACATGTAAATGACAACGCATGCTTAATTCGTGATCAAGATGGGAGAATTCCTCTGCACTATGCAGCCATGAGAGGACGAGTTGAGGTTGTAAGGGAGTTGATTGTTGCACAGCCTAACTCAACTAGAGTTATGCTTGATGGGGAAGAGTCTGTTTTGCACTTATGTGTTAAATACAACCAATTGAAAATTCTAAAACTATTGGTAGAATCTATGAGTGATGATGGGGAATTTCTCAATTCCCAGGACCACGAAGGCGGTAACACCATATTGCATTATGCTGTGATGCTAAAGCAAATTGAGGTACGTTTTAATTTATTTCTTGCATTATTTATATAAATAATATACATATGTTTTGTGAAGTAGCTCAAACTGGAAGTCAAGTAGATTGCTTCTATGCATTGTTTTTTCTTTCTGGATTTCTGGTGACATTAGAATATTAATGTTGTTAGTTATAATAATTGGCATATACATGTGATTGTTTTATTTGTAAGGTTCCACTTAGATAGTAATGCCAAGGTTGAGTGATTGAAATAAGATTAATTAATGGATGCAAACCTATTAACTTGAAACTTTTAGATTAAAAGTGGTGTTTCAACATTTAGTCTTAAAAACTCAAGATCCTAAAAAGTGAGAAGAATACAAAATGGAATTCAAATGCAATAAAATAATAATAATAATAATTATAACAACAACAAGAAGGTGAATTTTCACTTTGTGCTGAAAGAAAAAAAAAAGTGAAAATTTCTGTTTGTACAGAGGAATAAATGTAACCTTCAAGGCTCAAATTGGTTGGAGGAGGGAAGAAAATGTATAGTAACAAAACCTAGTTTGTCAAAACTCTAATTTCTAAAGTTTGATGCATAACTCATGACATCTACTTTTTCAATAACCAATTGTTATGAATTAATAGCAAATAGGAGAAATTATTGGTTTATGTAGCATTTCATCTTGTGCTTCTTATGAAAAAAATTTGTTAAATTTTCTAATGCTATAAGTTTTTGCAGACAGTAAAATACTTGCTTTCAGTGTCTAAAGTAAAAGAAGGTGCAAATGCCTTGAACTGGATGGGTTTTTCAGCTTCAAAATTCTTAGAGCATAGTCCAACAGACTTCAAAAGCCTCATTATTCGAAACATTTTAATGGATGCCGGTCTTGAAAGAGGAAATACACGGGATAATCTCCCACCACCATCAATAACTGTAGTTGATAACCATGAATCAGCAAAACTAGCACAGCCAAGTAAGAAGAGGCGCAACTGGCTAGAGTACTTGAAATACAAAGGTGATTGGATGGAAGAAACTCGTGGTGCATTAATGGTACTGGTTGCTACGGTAATCACAACTATTACTTTCCAACCAGCAATTAGCCCTCCGGGCGGTGTTTGGCAAACAAATGTGAATGATGCAAGTCAAGTTCTAAATGCAGACCTGATAGTATATGTGTAGCTGGAACCTCGGTCGCAGGCTCTAACCATTTTTCCAGCTACCAGCTTTTCATGTTTTGCAGCTCTTCCTCTTTCATTGCATCTCTTTGTGTCGTCTTTTTGCTGATTAGTGGATTCCCTCTCAAGAATAAGATTTGTATGGGTCTCTTGACATTTGCCATGTGTACCACTATCACATTCCTAGCCCTTTCCTATTTATATGCCATAGTTCTCGTGGACCCAACCAATAAGAATTATGCACCATCTGGAGCTGCGGTGGTTTCAAGCAATAATTTTTTTACATCAACTGGAGCTGTTATGGTTTTGCCAGCTTTTGGTTTTCTTACTATGATGGCTGTGATTCTTTTGATTCATACAGTTCGCTTTGTGGCTTGGGTGGTAAAGAAAACACGAAAGTTACTAAAGGTTCTTTTGACTCACACAAAAAAGACCACTGTTATAACTCATATTTTTTGTAGTGGCAGTTGAATATTAAAGTTTCTTTCAAGGGAAGGTAACAAACAGGATGCGTGGTCTTCAATTACAAATCAATACCTGATTGGTATCAAAATGTGTTGGATACTCTTCAATCCTGGGTCTTTTCTTTTCTTTTTTGTATTTCTTTTCTTTGTGCCTATTGTTGGAATAAAAATTCAAATCATGATGATATGTACTTAATTGTATTTTACAAAGACTACGTAAAGGAGAGAGATTAATGTATGAAATCTTTTCTTTCACTTTAAAAAAGGTAATTACAGTTTACATCTTCTCTATTTTCTTGTAAGCAACTAAAAGTCATCTATAAAATATGTGAAAAACTCAAATAAAAGACAAGTTAAATTTTAAAATTGTGTAATATCATTCCAATAAGATTTTACGTATTTGCTTCCCAATAGGTATGGTTCACTTTGATTTGCTAAAATCTGGTGAGGAGGGACCTGCAGTCAAGTAACAGGGGTGATTTGATTTTTTACACTTTTTTTAATAAAGTTTTTTACTCTTAAGAATCTATTTTTTAATAATTAACAGAAATTATAGACAAAACGAAAGAACTAATGGTGATAGCAAATGTAAACTTGAAAAACCAAAATGACCAAAATAAAACCTAAAGGACAAAAATGACAATTGACTAAACTTAGCAGGTGTAATTTGCTTTTTTACCTAAATCTAAACATACCTCATATGGTCTTTTCATGTTGAATGATCAGAATTAGCTCGGAGTTGATATAGTTAAAATGTAGGGCCTAAATAATTTCTAGGTGTTTCTCTTTATATAGTCTTTGATATATGTGATTGAATTTGAACATCAGCTGGACCACCCATCATGACTAGGAAATTGTTAGGTAGTTCAGGAGCAATACTCCCCCCTCTCATGACATGTTCCATCATGACTTCTCGCGCTTTTGGATTAAGTGTCTACGTGAAAATTTTCAGGATGCTTGAAACCTGGTTTTTATATTTTATTTTATTTTATTGGATAGAAAACCTAATAATTTACACTTTACTTTACCTGCACCACAATTTGTTTTCCAAGAAACATCTAAAATTTCATTAAACACTACAAAAAACGCAGTTTATAGCCGCGTTTTTTATAGTGAAAGTTTGTTTGTGTGAATTTCAAGGGGCCATTTAGCAAAATGTGTCTCCAGTCTTCAAGCTTTTGGACAAAGAATATATAAGTTAAATATTCTTGGAAGCTTGAATTTGTAAAGTTGTTATTTACAATTATGTATTTCTGTTGGCTTATATTCCGTGTCAAATTTGATTGTAATTTTATTCAATCTTTTGTACCCTGTATTTATTGTGGGATTTCATTGTAAGGGTTGTGTGTTAGAGAGAGTGTGTGTGAAGACTCAAGCAATTGAAGACTGAAGAGTTTTCGCGGGTAGCTCGCGACTTAGCATCCCGCGAAGTATCTCATATGCCTTGCACATGCTGGAATGCGAAGAGTCAAGCCAGATGGAGACAGTTATGTCTCGCGAGTATCTCGCAGGTAAGGCCTTCCCGCAAGACACCCGCGAGACATTTTGTTCTGCCAGCCTGCCCAGTCTAATACACATTTTCTGTGCCTACACTATTTATACCCACATTACCCACAAATGTTGAGGAGTGCTTCTGAGAGAAAACCCTAGCCAAACACCTTGAGAGTTAGAGATTGTTATACCCACAATCCTCTACACATTTGCTTGTGGAATTTCCTCAACTCCTACCTCTCTATTTCCATACCATTGAGAGGTTGATAGCCCACACACTTACCACACCCTTTCAAAGTGTCAAGTAAAGTTTTGGTGCCGCTGGGAAGCATTGGAAGAAGCCAAGGATGGCAGATGCAACATGGAGCTTGTTGCGAGATTCAGAGAGCAAGACAAGACACGGTTCCAAGAAGCCTTGTTGGAGTAGGAGCTTGAAGGGCTTAGGTACATCGAGTAGATTAGGCTTGGAGGGTCTTTTGCTAACCCATGTATTCCAATTGATTGTCTAGTGGATCGATTACCGCTTGGAGGGCGGCGGAGAGGTTTTTCACCGAGTTCTTCGGTTTCCTCTTCGATAACACATCGGCGTGTTATCTTGTGTTTGCATCTTTCTTCCCTACTCTTTTACTTTCAATTTTACTGTTATGTTGCTTAGATTATGGATTAGAGTAGCTTGTTTGTTTATCTGCTCACTTTTACACTATTCCGCACTTAGTTTTAAGTTAGTGTAAAATCAATCGAGCAGTAATTTTAATTTGGGGGTATTAACAACTTTTGTGTTTTCAACACATTTTCGAGCTTTCAATTGGTATCAGAGCGGGTACACTCGCTGTGGTGTAACTACCTGAGTGTGATCCTTGACCCCGTTTGAGATGGACCAGTCTCAATCTTTAAATGTTCCACCATATTTTAATGGTAGTAATTATGCTTTTTGGAAAATTTGAATGAGGGCATTTTTATGTTCCATTGATGATACTGTTTGGGATGCGGTAGAAATAGGTTGGAATAGGCTAGAGGCCGCTAAATCCACTTGGGATAAAGCAACTCTTGCGGCAGCTAATGCTAACAGTAAATCTTTGAATGCAATCTTTTGTGGTGTGTCTCCAGATGAGTTTCACAGGATCTCTCACATGACAGTAGCCAAGGAAGTTTGGGAGATATTGGAGACCACTTATGAAGGAACAAAGAAAGTGAAGGATACAAAGATTCAGATGCTTACCACCAAATTTGAAGAGCTTAAGATGGGAGATGATGAGTCCTTTGATTCCTTCTATGGGAAGCTCAACGAAATTGTAATTGCTATGCTCAATCTTGGTGAGAATATTGAAGATACTAAGGTAGTAAGAAAAATTTTGAGATCCTTACCGGATAGCTTTCGAGCAAAAGTCACAGCAATAGAGGAAAACAAAGATTTGGATGAGATTAAGATCCAAAAGCTCATTGGATCTCTCCAAACATATGAGTTGGGACTGCCTTCTCATAAGTCAAGCAAATCTCTTGCTCTTAAAACCATCACCGAAAGAATGGATGATTCTTCCGAAGAAGATGGAGTGGAGAAGGAGGTAGCATTTCTTGCTAAGAACTTCCAAAAATTTCTGACGATGAAGAACAGTGGGAAACCATTCAGCAGAGGGAAATTCTCATCCTCCAAAGGTGATAGGAAAGAGTTTAAGAAGAAAGAAGGGAAGGATACCCAATCTCCTCAAGGCATTGTGTGTTATGAATGCAATGGCCATGGACATCTCAAAAAGGAGTGTCCCAACTATCTAAAAGGGAAGGGCAAGGCATATGCCATAACTCTTAGTGATTCAGATTCATCCAACTCTGATTTAGAAGAGAGCTGTGATGGAGAAGGGAATTACTCCGCCTTTACGACTACTGCTCATGTTGAGTCCTCGGAGGACTTGAGTTTGCTAGTGCAAGAACTTGGGGAGCATAGTGATGAGGAATCAATGGGAATTGTAGAAGAATCAGATGCTGAAGAAGATGAAGATTCAACCAGTCTTCAAGAAAAGTACAATTCCCTACTTGAGAAGTCAGGAGAATATACAAGGGTGGCCAAGGCAGCTGTTAAAAAGATGAAGAAGGCAGAGGAGGACTATAAAAGTCTCCTAGTGCGATATAAGAAGGCCAAATGTGAAATAGAGACGATGAATGGAGAGCTGATGGAAGCTTACTCAAAGATAAAATTCCTTGAGCTTGAGGTGGTTCAAGCCAATGCTAAAGTAAAGCGAGTCTCCTCCAAGAAGCTTGATGAAGTCCTCTCTCATCAAAAACCTTTCTCCGACAAAACCAAACTGGGATATACTGGAGAAAGTAGTTCAGCTGTCAAAATCACCAAGGATGTGAAGTTTGTACAAGCCAAAGAACCAAGAGCGGGTGCACCTAGGAAAGTAGAGGATGAAAAGAAGAAGAATGTAGCTGACCAACCGGTGTTAAATAAGCCTCGTAATCAAACTGTGGTCAAGCATAAAGTTCAAGGGAAATCACCTCCAAACTTGCAAAAAGGTCTGAGAATTCAACATTTCTGTCATTTCTGTGGACTTCAAGGACACACAAGACCAAATTGCCATAAGCTGAAGGCATTGAAGAATGCAAGTGTTCAGAGGTCAAAAAGCCCTAAAAATGACAAAAGAAATTGGGCTGGTGAGCAATCAAGACGTCGAAATGGTGATTCTGGGGTGATGGACATGATGAAAATGATCGGTGCCTTCACCACTTTCTTGGAGAATTTTACTAAACGGTTTGAAAGCCCTAACTCTCGTACCCAATCCTTTAGGGATATCACCCCAAAAGCACATGCCATGTGGGTGAAAAGGGGTACTCATGCATAAGCATTTTAATATGTCCATGCATTAATACTTCCGATGTTTAGGGACATTTGCTCATGCATCTCTACATGCTTGTTTTGATTTGTATCATTTGCTTCTAGCTTTAGCATGTTTCTTTTACAAGCTTTTGCTTTGTTTTTGTTTTTGTTTTTGTTCTGTTTTTGAGTGTTCAAAAAATTCAAAAACCCATAAAAATTGAAAAATCTTCAAAATGTTTGATCGCTTGTCTTGTGTATATCACATGAGAGTTTGGCCTAGTACCTTCGTACTAATGGCGCAGTGCAATTACGAGCTTAGCTTGTTTTGTATGCACAATTATCTATGTGGAAGAAATCTTGAAAACTATGTGTGATTGTTGTAAATAGATCTTCAAGCTTGTCATGAATGATTGGTCAATAGTCTTGATGGTCTTGATACTTGCATAGACTTGTACCTATATCTCTTCCCACTTTATTTTTTTGTTTTTGCAAAAGAGTTCACCAAATGTAAATCTTCAAATGAAAAGAGATATTGAGCTACAAAAGCATGTCGCACATACTAGTATTTGACTAGGGAAAAGGGAAAGCGATTTTTGTTTTGAATTGTATGGTGCTTAAAAAGCCAAAGCCTAATTCTAAAATGTTGATATATCAAAAATATCAAGCACCAATCTCAAAAAGAGATGTTTTGTTCAAAATGGATCAAATGTTATGATTTATACAAAAGCCAAATGAAAAGCTTCTAAGATTTGTAATCAATTTGTGGGAGGTCATATATGTTCATTTCTATAATTGAGATAGACCACTTGATTTAGTACCAGTTATGTATGACTTGATTGAATTGATCATTGAAGCTTCACTCTGGTCTAAGGACTATTTCACACTTGATACTCACCCACAACACATAAGACTTTGATTCAATTAATGCTTATCTCATTTGTGTGATTGTACATGTTCAAATGTGATGTGTATGCTCGAGTACTTGCTGATCAAACCCAAAAAGATTTTTGAGTGTTTTATATGTTTTTGAAAGTGATTTTATACTTTCGTGTCTTTAGTTTTTGTTCAAAATGCATTTTTGTGTTTTTATTCAAAAACTGGTTCAGAGGTTGTTTCGCGAGAAGCTCGCAACTTAGAGCTTCCCACGAAATGTGCTTAAGGGAAATATTTTTTTTTATCATGTCACACAGAGACTCTCGTGACTGTATCGCGACTATTTCGCGACTAATAGCTTCTTGCGAAATGCTGTTTGGTTAAAACTGGATTTTTTCCAAAATCAGACAGAAGCTATCGCGACTGTCTCGCTTTTGTCTCGCGACTTAAAGCTTCTCGCGAAAGCTTTTAAGCTTCAAAGGTCTCTCTCGTGACTGTCTCGCAACTTCATCGCTACTACCTAACTCACGAAAAACGCGTGTTTTCAGTTTTTATGTAGCAGATGTGAGAGTTTTTTCAAAAACTCTCAACTTCCCTCGCTAAGCATCTCTCGAACCCCCTTTCAACCAAAATTTATTTTCTTCAAAACCCCATCAAATTCAACTTAGTTTCTACAAAATCTATAAAAGGTATGCATTTCTATCACTCTTTTTATTCATTTGGCTCAGTTTTTGCTGAAATTTGAGTTAGGGTTTCAAAAATTGGGATTTTTTCGAAATTGGGTTGGGGGTTCTTGATTTTTCAAAATTTTAAAAAAAAATCTTTGATTGGGTTGTGTCCCATTTGCTGTTTGTGCATCTATGTTGGCCCCATGAGGTATTTTAGCATGTATTGAGGCAAATTTTCACCATATTCATGCATTATCCATAACTATTGTGCATTGTCACATGTTAGGTGTTTGACAGAATGTCTGAATGACATCTTTGTGTTGTATTGGACTCTACTGAGTTCCAATGTTTGTTTTTGGTCTTGATTGATCATGCTTTCTTTTTTTTGGTAAACGGTTGTGTGTTTTCCACACTTTGTCCATTTTGTGCCTCAATGTCATGCCATACACACCTCTAGACACGCCTCATGCATCTCATGTTGCATCCTCATGCATCAGCACATGCACACACATGCACACCTACTTAATTTCATGCATTGTGTCTTTGTGTACTTGGTTTAACTGTTTGAGCATGTTGGTTTGAGTTATTTATGCTCTGTTTTAGGTTATTTTACCTTTTCTTTGAACTAACATGAATCTAATCAAGTTTTGTGTTCTGGTGTGTGTTTTTGCATTTGTTTCCTTGGTGTGTGCTCATTAGTGCAGATGTCTCCATTTAAGCACTCAGCTGTGAAAGGAGGTAGCAGCAAAGGGAAAGAGTCGGTAATTGATGTTGATGACCCGTCACCAAGGTCAAAAAGGACTCGTTTTTCAACAGAAGTGTATGATCCTAACTTGCTCAGATCTTATGCTGCATTTTAGACCTATTCGACCTATTTTCGAGATGCTCCCTTGCTGGTTGAAAGGGTTGTTGACCAACCATCTCTCCGTGAAACTAATATTCCAATTTGGTTTGCCACTACGGATTGAAACTTTCTGCTTTCAACTCTTGAGGATGCATACGAGAACATGGTAAAAGAGTTCTATGCCAATGCCATTGTAGAAGGAGAAGAGTTAAAATGTTGGGTTAGAGGAAAAAGTTTCTCAGTGACACCAGTTTATTTGGCGGAAATCTTACACATTAATCGGCCAATACTCCTCATACCACTGGTATATGATGAGCTGAATCCAGATGAAGAGGTTCTTAAAGAAGCTTTAGGAGCTAATTTGGAATTCTCCTCCAATAGGAAATCAATTAGTGTGGCATCCCTTTCTCCAGAATTAAGACTACTCACAATGATCATATGTAGCAACCTCTATCCTCTGTCAAGCACCGGGTATATGAATCTCGGTCGAGCATTATTCTTGCATGATCTGATCACTGATGAAGAGATTGATGTGTGCTCTCATATTTTCCACATCTTGGTCAAAACAGTTGACCAGACTACTTCCAGGAATTGTATTCCTTTCTGTCGCCTTATCTCAAGGATTTTGAAGCTCAAAGGTGTCCATCCCTCGGAAGATGAGCGCCCATACCCAAGGCCAAGTCCAATTAACATTCATACTCTCCATACAAGTATGAGTCACACCAAAAAGAATATCAAGCAAGAAAGTCATGCAACTCCGGGAAGCTCAAGTTCTACCCCCCATGCCTTTGATGAACAGTTAGGAAATATCATGGCTACACTTCAAGAGATTAATACCAAAATTTCCGGACTATCTACTATCATGTATTCCCAGCACATTCGCTTTGATACAAAGTTCACATCTTTCCAAACTCAGATGGACGAAATTCAACGGAAGCTAGAAGAAAATAGAGACTAGCTATTCCATGACAAAAAGGGGGAGATGGTGTCCATGATATAAAGGAGGAGAAAATTGTGTCCTTGATAGGGGAGTGCAGTGATAGGGGGAGGAGAAGCTAGAACATCTGTTTTTGTTTACAGTTTTTACTATTACTGCTTTTGTTTAAAGCTTTAAATACTCTGTTTTTAATTTCAGTTTATTTTTCAGTATTTGTGATTTTCTCTATGCTTTGTAGCATATTTTTTTTGTACTTTTAAGATATTGCTAATATGTCTTAAGTACCTCACTCTTGTGCCCTAGTAGGATATTGTATCCTAGATGCAAGTACTTCGTGTATTTTGCATTGGTTGAGTGTTGGACATGCAATTGATCCTTTGAATTATTCTTAATTGCATTGCGTATCCGAATGAGCATTTACTTGCTAAATGATTCATTGTAGTCATTCTTTAATGACTGTTTTTGTTTGATCAAGATATGCTTACATGTTTTATAATGTTTACAAACTTGATCGCACTTTACTTGCTCATGTTCGTACCATGTGTTCAACTTGTCATAAGCTTAATGAAAGTTTTGTTTGTGTGCAAGTGTTTCAGGTAACATGTATATACATGCAAGTGCTTCATAGCTTCTAGATTCAGTGTGAGTGAGTTTTGCCACTGTTCCCAAACTCACGTTTAAGTCTAGAATCCATTTTAGAGGTTTTGTCACGAAATAGCCATAGGGGGAGATTGTAAAGTTGTTATTTACAACTATGTGTTTTTGTTGGCTTATATTCCGTGCCAAATTTGATTGTAATTTTATTCAATCTTTTGTACCTTGTATTTATTGTGGGATTTCATTGTAAGGGTTGTGTGTTAGAGAGAGAGAGAGTGTGAAGACTCAAGCAAATGAAGACTGAAGAGTTTTCGCTGGTAGCTTGCGACTTAGTATCCCGCGAAGTATCTCATGTGCCTTGCACATGTTGGAATGCGAAGAGTCAAGCCAGATGGAGACAGCTGTGTCTCGCGAGTATCTCGCGGGTAAGGCCTTCCCGCGAGACACCCGCGAGACATTCTGTTCTGCCAGCCTGTCCAATCTGATACACACTTTCTGTACCTACACTATTTATACTCACATTACCTACAAATGTTGAGGAGTGCTTCTGAGAGAAAACCCTAACCAAACACCTTGAGAGTTAGAGATTGTTATACCTACAATCCTCTACACATTTGCTTGTGGAATTTCCTCAACTCCTACCTCTCCATTTCCATATCATTGAGAGGTTGATAGCCCAAACACTTACCACACCATTTCAGAGTGTCAAGTAAAGTTTTGGTGCTACTGGGAAGTATTGGAAGAAGCCAAGGATGGCAGATGCAACATGGAGCTTGTTGCGAGATCTGGAGAGCTAGACAAGACACCGTTTCGAGAAGCCTTGTTGGAGTAGGAGTTTGGAGGGCTTAAGTACATCGGATAAATTAGGCTTGGAGGGTCTCTTGCTAACCCATGTATCCCAACTGATTGTCTAGTGGATCGATTATCGCTTGGAGGGCGACGGAGAGGTTTTTCGCCGAGTTCTTCGGTTTCCTCTTCGATAACACATTGGCGTGTTATCTTGTGTTTGCATCTTTCTTCCCTACTCTTTTACTTTCCATTTTACTGCTGTGTTGCTTAGATTATGGATTAGAGTAGCTTATTTGTTTATCTGCTCACTTTTACACTATTCCGCAATTAGTTTTAAGTTAGTGTAAAATCAATCGAGTCGTAATTTTAATTTGGGGGTCTTAATAGCTCTTGTGTTTTCAACACATTTTCGAGCTTTCAGAATTATTGGTAATGAATTTCAAGGTATGATCCAACCTTGGCTGATTGTCAAACAACAGGAGGTTTCATACACTTTGCCTTGCCAGATGCTTCTTATAAAATTTCAAGTCAAGCAAAGGATTAGAATAACCGTGTGCATGTGGAATAAAGAAAGTACACATTTTTATTTACTTCCATTCTGCAATCACAATGTATTGGCGAGACAGAGATGGGAAAAAGGCTTCTAGACAAGTAATACAATAGAATTCTACGTACAACGCATCAGCAACAGGGTGTACGGTCATGTTGTATAGACTGATTCATAATGACCCACACATTTATCCTCAATAAAATTGGAGTCATTAATCCCCGTTAGTCATTCATCTATTTCATTTAACAAGTTGTCATTAAGAAGAACTAAAAAGTGACAACAAATGTAATTTTACATGAAAAAAAAATTGATGGAACTTATTGGACCAAAATGACAATTGTCCAAACTTAAAAGGAATGATTTGACTTTTTGCATTTTTTTCAAAAATTTTAATAGTTTTTTACTCTTAAATTTTTATATTTTAATAATTAACGGAGGTTATTAATGAAAGGATTAATGGTATCCACAAATCAAACTTAGAGAACTAAGGAAAATTATTGAATACTTTGGGAGTATCATAAATGCGTACTCTCCCCTCACACATGAATTGTGGGTCCTACTATAAATTTAGTTAGTACGCATTTATGGTACTCCAAAAGTACCCAATAATTACTCAAGAACCAAGAAAAATTATTGAATACTCCAGGAGTACTATAAATGCGTATGTCCCCCTCTCACAAGAATTGTGAGTCCCACCATAAATTTAATTAGTGGGACTCATAGTTATGTGAGAAGAGGGAGCAAGGAAGTTAATTTCGTACCGTACCGACCGGTACGGCCGAAATTTTTCGTGTCGGTGCTTGGACCAGTACAGAAACTGGGTTGATTCATACCGTCTTAAATATCGGTGTGTTTCGGCCATTTCGGCGGATTCCGGTGCTTTTTGGGCGGTATCTTCGTTCCGGACCGATACAAACTGAAATGGGTTTTCATAAAAAAAAATTGCTACTTACAACGCCTCTTCACCATTGTTGAACCTTCATCCACCAGTGAAATATTGTTAGATCTTGAGGCTTGAGCTCGCTGCCATCCCATAGTAGCTTGTTGAGTTTTCTTCTCTTCCTTATTGTCACTCTCTTTCTTTTGGCATTTCTGGTATGGGTTTCTAAACAAAATGTTAGCAAAAAAACCCAGGGGACAGAGTTCAAGATGACTTCCACTTTTTTACACCTACCCACTTTCTACTTCTTACTAAAAGGTTTTTTTTTTTTTTAATTATTATTTAACAAAAGTTATTAAGGGGCGGACAAACCAACGTGGTTTATCTGCCAACGTTTACAGTTTACTATTCTTTTCTTTTTGACCACTTAGAAGTCTTATTATGGTTTTTATTTTTTTTATTTTTTTCTTTTTTTCTTTTTATTGAGTAGTGAAATGGGCTAGGCATTAGCTTAAAATAATTTGAACAAAAGTGGTAAAATTTTGAAATGTAAATAGATATATTAATTTATATAGAATTTGTCACTTTAAAATTTTATATAGATATATATATATATATATATATTAGCGGTAATTCCGAAACGGTACACCGGTATTGACCGGTACCCGAAATATATCGTACCGCTGACCAAACTAGTATAGCCTCTGGTACAGTATTAACTGCCTTGGGAGGGAGTACACTTTTAAGTACTCAATAATTACCCAAGAACCAAGGAAAATTATTGAATACTCCGGGAGTACCATAAATGCGTACTCCCCCCTTTCACATAAATTATATGTCCCACCATAAATTTAATTAGTGAGACTCATAGTTATGTGAGATGAGAGAATACGCATTTATGGTACTCCAAGAGTACCCAATAATTACCTGAGAACCAAGGAAAATTATTAAATACTCCAAGAGTATCATAAATGCGTACTCTCCCCTTTCACATGAATTGTGAGTCCAAAATGAAACTTAAATGACCAAAATGACAGTTGATTAAACTTAGCCGATATAATTTGCATTTATACCTAAATCTAAACATTGGAATTGATAGGCTAAAATTTCACCTTGATTTCTGTTTGGGCCCTTAGCAACCTCATATGGTCTTTTCAAGTTGACTCACTTGACTGATCAGAATTAGCTCAAAGTTGATATAGTTAAAATGTAGGGCCTAAATAATTTCTTGATTTTTCTGTCTACTCTTTGATACATGTAATTGAATTTGAGCATCAGTTGCACAACCCATCATGACTGGGAAGTTATTAGGTAGTTCGGAAGTAATGTTTCCTCCTCTTGTGACATGATCCATCATACATGACTTCTCAGCTCTTGGATAAAGTGGCCATGTGAAAATTTCCAAGACGCTTGAAATAGGCCCACCCTCTACTTTACCTGCACCCACAACTTGTTTTCCAAGAAACATCTAAATTTCATTAAAGTCTGTTTGTGTGAACTTCATTTGGGGCCATTTAGCAAAACGTGTCTTCAGTCTCCAAGCTTTTGGACAAAGTATATATAAGTGAAGTATTCTCGGAAGCTTTATTGGTAAGGCTCGAAGAAAATGATGCAATTGCATTCTACGTGCAACGCATCAGCAACAGGATGTACAGTCAAGTTGTAGACTGATTCATAACGTCCCACAAATGCATCCTCAATAAAGTTGGACTCATTAATTTCCTCAAAGAGCACAATGTGAACTTGACCAATGTAAACGTAATTTCTCCCACGCTCTCTCACATGGTGTGACATGGTTCGCACATATTCATTGAGTTTGACTAAATTTATGTGTATTTGAATGATCCATCATTCATAGTTAATGACGATCTATATATATATAGTTTGAGTCAATGATGGGTTCCTCTAAAATATCCAATCCTTTAACACAGAATCTAGGATGCACGGACGCGGCTCCGGAGGAGCCGCACCCGCGTCGGACTCAGTGGGACGCGGCAACGCGGGAGGGATGCCGCTGACCGCTCGTCCGTGCCGCGTCGGGCTGCGTCCTGCCACGTGGATGGGCCGACTCGTGCCGACGCGGCTCAAATCAGGCCGACTCGGACCATTTCGGCCGTATCAGCCGAAAAGTCAGGCCGAAATTCAAAAAAAAAAAAAAAAGGTGCGAAACACACCGTTTGAGGAAGAAACGAAGCTGAGGAAGACGAAAGAAGAAAACTGGTTTAAGAAAACTATAGAAAGGTTAAAAAAAGAAAAGGTGTGGACGTGTGGACTGGGAAGGGGAGTGACGGAAGAAACGAAGCTGAGTAAGACGAAAGAAGAAAAAAAAATGTAGAAGTAAAAGGCTGACTTGGTGTAGAGATTTTTTTTTTAAAGGTGTGGACATGTGGTGTAGATTAAGCTTTGGAAAATGGAAGCCTTGGAGAAATAAAAAAAAAAAATGTAAAGTTGATATTCTGATGAAATCAAACGTGATGTGTTGTTGACTTGTTGGCACTGGAGTGGCAGGTGAATGGAGAGAATAAAAAGAAAAAGATTAATCTTGTGGGTTTTATTTAATTTATGAACATTATATTTTAGTTATTATCTATTATTGCTCTTAAATTTAGTATATGTATATATAATGTGAAAAAGTATGCTTAATAATATATTAAAAATATAAACAAAAATAATTTTAATAATTTTTTAATCGCCGAGTCCCGCCGCACCCGCACCCACCTTTTTCAAAAATTGCCGAGTCCCGCACCCGAGTCTTGAAACGCACCCGTGCTTCCTAGCACAGAATCAGTAATGTTTATGTAATTAACAAGGATGCTGCCAATTTTATTGTTAGAAATACTGAATGTAATTGTATTGTATTTCATAATAAAAGAATGTACATAGGTGCCTTTATATAGGAGGCATATGTGTGCAGTACAAGTAAATATGTGTGCTATACAAGTAACCTAACTGGGTCTAAAGCCCATAATATATTATACACGTTAACGGCCCCCCTCAAACTCAAGGTGGATGTGAGACCAGCTTGAGGTTGTCAACCAAAGTACGAAGGCGTCCTTTAGGATGTGACTTGGTGAAGATATCTGCAAGTTGATCTTTAGAGGAGACTGAGATCAGCTTAAGAGCACTATGGACAAGATGAAAACGGATAAAATGACAATCGATCTCGATGTGTTTAGTTCGTTCATGGAAGACATCATTGTGAGCAATATGAATAGCACTCTAGTTGTCACAATAAAGAGGAGTAACAGAGGATGTAGACACACCTAAGTCTTTGAGAAGCCATCGTAGCCAAAGGAGCTCAGATGTGGTATCAGTAAGGGCACGATATTCTGCTTCAGTACTGGAGCAGGCCACATGAGTTTGTTTCTTACTTCGCCAAGAAATCAGAGAAGAACCAAGAAGAAAGCAATAACCAGTGGTGGACCTGCGATCAGTGGGATCTCCTGCCCAATCAGCATCAGAAAATGCACGAAGAATAAGAGGAGACTGAGCAGAGTAGAAAAGACCATGGAAGAGAGTGCCCTTTAGGTATCGAAGAATGCGCAGAACAGCAGCATAGTGAGTCGATCGTGGTGCAGACAGATACTGGCTCACCTGGTGAACAGCATAGGAAATGTCTAGACGAGTGATAGTGAGATAAACTAAGCTGCCAACCAAGCGTTTGTAAAGAGAGGGATTAGACAATGGTTTCCCCCCTGAGGGAGTCAGATGCGTATTAAGCTCAACTAGAGTGTCAACAGTCTTGCTATCAGTAAGTCCAGCTCGAGACAAGAGTTCAGAGGCATACTTGGCTTGAGTAATATAAAGTCCATCTGTAGAATGAGTGATTTCAAGACCCAAGAAGTAGCTGAGATGTCCAAGATCTTTCATCTCAAACTGCTGACTGAGAAAAGCCTTGAGTTCTTGAATGCCACTAAGGTCATCACCAATTATGATCATATCATCCACATATAGGAGAAGTAAAATAGTGCCTTTATCAGTGCGACAAAGAAATAAGGCAAAATCATAATGACTGGCCATGTAACCCAAGCGAGAGATGGTAGAGCTAAATTTGGCAAACCAAGCTCGTGGAGCTTGTTTAAAGCCATAAAGTGCACGTCGAAGGTGACAAACATTGTTTGAGTCAACAGAGAGACCAGGAGGAGGTTGCATATACACTTCTTCACTTTAATCCCCATTAAGGAATGCATTTTTGATATCCATCTTGAAAATGTCTCATTTACTGGCAGCAGCAACAGCTAAGAGGGCACGAACAGATGAGATATGAGCAACCGGAGCAAAGGTCTCTTTATAATCAATCCTATACTCTTGTGTAAAACCTTTTGCAACAAGACGAGCTTTGTAGCGCTCAATGGACCCATCAAAGCGAGTCTTAATCTTGTAGATCCACTTACAACCAACCACAGATTTCCCAGGAGGAAGTGTCACCAAATCCCAAGTATGGTTTTTAGATAATGCATCAAGTTCCTCTTTCATTGCAATCTGCCATAAAGGGTCAGTGGAAGCCTCACGATACGTGTGAGGCTCGTGTAGTGTAGCAAGGGCAGTGTAACAATGATAGTCAAGTAAATGTGTAGGAATAGATCTTACCCGAGTTGAGTGACAAGATGGAATGTCTTGTGCAAGATCTTCAGGCGGAGGAGGAGTAGGAGACCCAAGCTCAGGATTGGGGTTGGGTAGCTCGTCTTCAACCTGTTCATCTTCCACCTATTCATTAAAGGGTGAACTAGGAAAGGGATCAGTGATATCTGGTGGTTGGACAGAGAAGTCTACAGCAACAGAATCAGGAGTAACTACAAGAGGATCAGGAGCAGCTATAGAAGGAATATGTGCCTTATCTGGAAAAAGATCTGAGATAGAGGAGGAAGACATGGAAGCACTGAAATGAGAGAGCTCGACAAAAAGGCGATGTTCCCAAAAGACAACATTGCAGGAGATACGAAGACGGTGAGAGACAGGATCATAACACATATACCCCTTTTGAGTTTCGCCATAGCCAAGAAAACAACAAAGCCTTGATCGAGGCTCAAGTTTGTTATGTTCATGTAGTTGAAGAAGAACGAAACAAGTAGAATCGAAGGAGCGAAGGTGGTGATAGTCTGGAGGTGACCTAAAAAGGCGCTCATATGGAGTTTGATTTTGGATAACAAGACTCGGAATGCGGTTAATAGTATGAACAGCATGAAGAGCAGCTTCACCCCAAAAAGGAGCAGGAACTTTGGCAGAGAGAAGGAGAGCACGAACAGTGTCAAGAATATGACGAAGTTTTCGTTCGGCTAAACCCACCAATACTAGAGACAGAGGACGGCTCCCAAACATCAGAATGAATAAGGTCAAAGATATCAGTGGATATTGATTCACTAGTATTGAAAGGCAAAGCTGGTTGTTTTCCTAACTGACATGAAACACAATCAAAATTTTCTGTAGACACTGAACCTAATAAACCTCTAGAAGCCAATTGTTGTACTCGAGAGGAAGATGCGTGACCAAGTCGAGCATGCCAAAGTGCAAGGGAAGGAGTGGAAGAAACTGTAGCAGCTGCAGCAACAAAAACATGAGCAACAAGTGGAAGATGAAGGTTGTCCACAGGAAACATACGCCCAACTCTGGGACCGGTCCCAAGCTCCTGTCCCGTCCTAGGATCCTGCACAATGCACCCAGAATAATCAAAGGTAATGCGATAACCCAACTCAGCTAATTGTCCCACAGAAAATAAATTATAAGAAAGGTCAGGAACATTAAAGACTCCAGGAACCGAGAGGTTGGAGGTTGAAACTGAACCTATATTATGATCAGACATTGTGGAACCATTTGCTGTGCGAATATTAAGAGGGTGCGGTGCAGGTTTAAGGTCAGAAAATAAGGACGAGTGAGGTGTCATGTGATTGCAACAAGCAGAATCCATAAGCCAAGAGGTAGGAGACATACCGAATAAAGCTGAGAGAGAAGAGGAATAAGATGCATTACCAACCATACGAATGACATTGGCGATGATATTTATAAGGTCATCTCTGGAAATGGAGAAAGTGGATCCCGAAGACTTAGACTGTGCAGAGACAGGAGCCATTGGTTGGACACTCTCAGTGTTAGCAACAGTAACAGCAGAAATTGAAACAGCTGATTTGTTGCGATGATAGCAAGTCTCAATATTGTGGCCAAAACGTTTGCAAAATTTGCAAAAATGTTTGATGAATTGGCAGCGATGATTGTTACAATAAGAAGAAGACCTGCCCTTATTCTTCATGTAGAAGAAAAATATGCAAAAATGAAATCTACGCGAAAAACTGGGTAAGTATGACCTAGACTAAAAAAGTCAACCCAGAGAAAAGTCAACGGCCCGGTCAAAGTCAACGCGGTCAACGGTCAGCGGTGATGACGTGATTGCTTCTAAGTGCTGACGCAAGCAGTTATGACGTCACTAGGGCTGACGTGGCAAAGATGATGACGTCAGCGGATCGAGTCTAGCCCGTGGAGCGCGTGGAGGTGCGTGAACGGTGCGTGACAGCGCGTGAAGAATATTGGCGGCACATGGAGGCGCATGCCAGTAACGCTGAGAATTATAGTGGGCGTGGCGACGCGTGGAAGGTCCGATGAAGACGATATTTCACAGAAATTCAAATCGGAGAGATTACTTTCCGATGGTGCAATCTGTGGTCTGATCGGAGTAGCGGAATCGGTGGTGGCGGCAAGGCAGTGGTCTTTAATGTACTAAAGTCGCGGTGGAGGCAATGGTGCTGCTCACAACAACGGCTGCAGATGACACCCAAGAAGACAAGACTGCTTAAGAGCGGCACACCAAAGGATTAGAGCAGTGGCTCTGATACCATGTTAGAAATACTGAATGTAATTGTATTGTATTTCATAATGAAAGAATGTACATAGGTGCCTTTATATAGGAAGCATATGTGTGCAGTACAAGTAAATATGTGTGCTATACAAGTAACCTAACTGGGCATAAAGCCCACAATATATTATACATGTTAACATTTATCATTTGTCATGACGAAAATGTAAACGCAATAGGAACCGATGTGAAGGCACTGGCACTCCAATTAGCCAAGTATTTGTAACATAATTAAATGGACTAGTATTGGAGCTGGTCCTCTCATTGGATGTGTTGGAGCATACACATGCAGCACAAATTCAGTGTTAGGCACTTGAATTTAAAGGTTCACGGCTAGTGCCATTTTTAAGATATTGATGTTTTTTTGTGATTTAGTTCATGCCTCTCTATTATTAGGGTCCTTTTGATTGAAGGAGTGGAAAAATAGGAGAGAGCTTCACACACATTTACACTTAGATTAGGCTAAAATAAAATTTTTATTTTATATAAAATAAATAAATAATAATTCAAAATCTTTGAATGAAATAAATATCCAGTCTTCCTCACCTGCACGCTGCACATTTGGATGATTTCTTAAAATCTAGCAATTCTTATTTATGCATATACTGTAACGCCCCAGCCCAAGTCAAGTAAAAAATAAATAAATAAAAATTGGTTAGATTTTTGACTCACATGAGCCCCACCCACCTACCCCTTAATTCCCCACCACTCCTTTTCTCTCAAAATATCTCCCCTTTGGCCGGCTAGCTCTCTTCTCTTCTCACTTTACTCTCTTTTTCTTTTTTATTTTGTCTCAAACACCCACAATCCTCTCTCACACTCCCTCACTCTCCCACCCGTGCATCACTCCACCGCCTCCACCATTATCTTCCGGCGAAAAAGCTCCATAAAAACCTCTTAAGCTCCTACATCTCATCTTATTTAAGGTAAGAGCTTTTATACCTTTTGTGGGTTTTCATATTTTGCTAGAGGTTTTTGTAATCTATGTTTTGGAAGTGATAATGTTTATGTGTTTTGCTTTGGTGGACCTATTTGGGTGAATGGTTGTGGATTTTGTACAATGGTAGCCATTTGAGATTTACCCATAGTAAAGATTTTGGGGTTTTAACTTTCTAATGTGAAACAATTGATAAATCTAATTTTTTATTGTTTATTTGGAGCTAGTGGAGGATTTACATTTGGGGTTTGTAATGGTGGATATTGTTATATATGTTGTTGTTTTGTGGATCTCTTGAAAATGACATGTATATTGAGGAAGAAATTCATAAAATGTTAGAATCTCTTATGGTAAAAGTGAAGCTTGGAATGACATGATGATAAGTTGGAGTCTATGCCATGTAATGAAATTGTTGAGAAACTTTGAAAGTGGAATACATTATTTGTGAGGTTAAATGCTAGGCTTGCCTAATTAATTTCTTAGTTAGCAATTTCTAATAGGTAGCTAGATACAATTTCAAGTTTTATGCTTATTGTGATAAGTTTGCTTGGTATTGTTTACATTCTAGCTAATTTCATTTGGGGCTTGGAAAAATAAGGTTTTTGCGGGTTGCGAGGTAAGTAGATTTTTAATGTGATTTTTGAAAAATAACCATGTTGCATAAAATTTGTTTTTGGGTCAAACACATTTTGAAAAATTACCTGTGGAACTATGTTTTCTTAAAAAGTATTGTGTTGTGACCTTGTTATATATGACTATATATGAAAAGCGCATTATGTTTAATATTGCATATAGGGAAATGCATGATTTGTTAGTACGGAAGAGATAAGCATCTTTGATATAACTCTTAGGAATGGATTTTATGGATTTATTGCATTAGTTGCAAATTCTAAAGATGTTTTATCTTGACTTGTGATATTTGGGAAATTGATAGAAAATCTTATTGACAAAAAACGATTTTGGAAAACTTGAGAACCTTGTGAGTATATGGGGTATTTCAAAGGTTTTTGTGAAACTACTTGAAATTGAATCGTGTTTGATTTCATGTAAACTTTGAGCTCTTCATGTTTTTACCCTTGGGCTGTGACATGTGATTACCCAACCAGATGTCGTAGTCTTGGTGACATTGGTATCTTGGCACCCCGTCTTTGTGGCAAATTGATGTCTTTGTGGCCTAATTGATGTCTTCGTGGCATAACTTGAGGTCTTTGTGGCATACCTAACGTCTTTATGGCGGCTTGTCATGTGGTCTTGGGTTGAATTTTCAGGTTTTAAAAAGGATGTTTTGATAGCTCACAATACATAGTATGTAGTTTCATGTTAGAATACATTGAAAAAACTTTGTGCTACATTCTTTTAATCATTCTTGTCATTTTGTTAAGAAAAATGGATTTGCTGGATTTTCATGGAAATTCCCAAATTATAACATGTTTTGTAAAATGTCCATTGTCATGAAACTTGCATTTCCCCCACCCCCATTAATTGTGCTATTTACTGGGTTTTGTCTCATCCCATTATTTTATAAACTTTTCAGAATAGGCAACAATCTTTTGAGACAGCTTTTTGGTGGCTAACAATAGTTAGACTAACTATTGATGGAGGCTGAACTTTTTGAAATGAAAATATTAGATGATGTACATCTTAGAATAGGCTTGACTCATTCTTTTATATATTATAGTGTTTGTGACGTTATTCCCACTAATGGGACAAGCTGATGATATGTAATTATTTATTCAGACCTTTATTTTCTTTGTGGCCAATGGTGCTCGTAATTATTGCTTAGAGCTTTAACTTACTTTGAGAATATATTCAATGGAAATATTATGATAACTCTTGATGTTGGTACTTAATATGATTTATGTGGGTTGAATTGTCAAAAAGGAAAATCTACAGGTACTTTAAGACATCTTTCTCATGCTTTAGACCCTTTGGGGTTTGGGGCGCATGACATATACTTTCAAAAATAACATCAATTCATGCATATACTTATTTATACGTAATATTGTATGAAAATCCTTGCATGCACATACACGTGACATATATATATCACGCAATCAGCTTGACTCTGCCAAATGCCACCACTACAAAAAAGGCGCTTTGGAGCTGCGTTTTTTAAAAACGCAGCTTCAGGGTACTATTTGAGCTGCATTTTATGAAAATGCAACTCCACCACTGGACCTATAGCCGTGTTTTCTAGAAGCGACTATAGACCAACTCTGAAGCCACGTTTTTTTATGCTAAGGCTACGTTTAGCCGAGTCCGGCTTAAGCCACGTTTCTATAGACCCATCCGGGGAATTTTTTTTTTTTTTTTTTTTTTTCCATTATATCCCAAAGCTTTTAATAAACGCAGCTTAAACATGTATAGAGCTGCGTTTTTTCAACACGGCTCAAACATGTCTGGAGCTGCATTTATTAAACGCAGCTTGAACAGGGGAAGAGCTACATTTTATCAAATGCGGCCCAGGTTTGATATATATATAAATAAAAAATAAAAATAAAAAACCCTCAATCGAAAAAAACCCTAAATTCAGAAAAACTCTCAGCTCACTCTCAACCTAGCTCCCGATCCCTAATTTCGCCGCCATGCTCTGTGCCATTTCCCTTTCCATTCCCTCTCCATCCAACACACTCCCCACTTTGAAATCACCTTCTCCCCTCCTTCCCTCACTTCCACCCTTTCCGATTTCCTTTCCACCCAAATCTCTAAATCCCCTCCCTCCCATCCGAATTTGGGTGATATTCCGTACATCAAATGCCAGGTCTATGAAAAGCTTGCAGCACAGTTGTACCACCAGGTTCAGAAGAAGCAAGCTGAGATCGATCCCAAGAAGGTCACTTTATTATATTTTTTTCATCTGGGTTGCTAAATTTTAAGAATTGAGTATGTGGGTTTTTGTTTATTGCATTGAATTTGATTTAGTAGTTTTGGTGTGTTGTAAGTATTTGGGAGGTTCTGAAGAAAGCTGAAGTGGACTGGATTTTACTAATAGATATAGTGGAACAAGGGAATAAGTTGAAGGTAAGAATAATTTATTATCTGGGTTTGTTTTTAGAGCAGTTTGATGAATTGGGTATTTGAAAGTTTGTGTTTTTACTTGGATTTATTAGTTATTTCTTTGGATCTTTGTGCATCAGGTTTCCCCTTCTCTCCAAATCCTCTGTGTATGTTCCTCACTCTCTCTTTTTCTCTGTCTGTGTGAGTTTAGATTTTGTATTTTAGGTATCAGATGGATTGTGGTGAGTACAATTTTTTTTATCACTTGACCTAATGCCCTTTTTTTTTCTTTCTCTTTTTCTCAAGGTCACGGTCCCTTCAATCGAACCAAATCAGTGCTGCGAATCCTTAGGGTGTGGCTAGGAAGGCGTTGTCCTTGGCGGGTGGCATTGGCAGGTAATTATCTTAGACAATTTGTGGTTTTTTGCAATAATGGGTGAAATGGGTTTTAGTGTTCTGTGTTGTCCGAGAATATTTTCGGGTGTAATTGTGGTTTTGTTTTCAAATTTGGACTTTGAATTTTGGGTTTTGGTGGGTTTGATTGTGAATATTTTGAGCAATGTGTGCCAAAAGGAAATCAAAAAGAAATCACACACACATAGACCAAAAGGAAATCAAAAGGTTTTGGTGGGTTTGATTGTGTCTTCATTTTTTTAGATGATTTGTGAAGGATTCTAAAAGGAAATCACACACACACAGACGAAGCACTCTTCTTAAGTTTAATATGACAATTATTTTTTTCTTTGACATTTTTTGTAACTTATGAGAACAACCTTCTAGAATATCAATTGATATAACCATATAATATGCAAAATACTCTATTTTGTTATTGTAATTCATGAATTATGCTAATATTTTGGTGAGTAGGATTTTTGGTATTCCTTCTAAGATTCCCCATTTCAATGTTAATTGGTATGATCAGATCATGTCATGTGCTCTTAACGTTTGATGCTACCCTAGCTTTATCTTTTCATAGAGCTGATAATATAGACTTTCATTTTGAATACATTACAGGCATTGGAAGTCCAACTACACTCTGCTCAAGCAATTGAATTTTTAGGTCAGTTGCCACTTGAACCCCATGTAATTACAGAGTTTTTCCATTGTTCAAACATTGCTTCTAATCTCCACCGTTTTTTATTTAACAACCATGCACATCTCAATAAATTCTGCAAAGTGGTCCCAATAAATTTTTTTTTTAAAAAGTATGAGATGAAAGTCTAAGAGAACATAAACTTAGTTTATAAGATATGTTCAGAAGAAGCGCCGATGGTGCACCATCGGCGCTTCTTCTGATCTTGGGTCTATGAACGGTTTTAGACCCCTTAAAAACAACCAGATTGGTTAGCCTAGATTAATTAGCCAAGTTGTTACTTAGTCAAATTATGCAATTCTAGGTTAAAGCAATCAAATAATCATATCAAAAGAATAAAGCAGCAGAATAATAAAAGACACAATGATATGATCACCCAGGAAACCATACGGTAAAAACCTGGGGAGGATTTGACCCACCGATCCTCAAGGCAAACCTGAATCCACTATGAAAGAATCGAAGTTCATACAAAAGGACTACAAGCTCCCCGCTTGACTTCCTAATGCTACCCACCAGTAGAACTTACTGATACAACCACGTGCAAGCTCCGAATCCACGGACTCCTTCTTTCTTGAATTCTTCAATCAGCTACAAGCACCCACGCTTGATATTCTTTAAGCTTCAATGGTAGCAACTGAGTTGATCATCAAGATGTTGAAGTAATCTCTATCTCGAAAACCCTAAGCTTTGTGTAAAGGAAAGCTCCTCTAGATCTCACAAGAGATTTACACAAAATAGCAATGTATGAGCAACAATACAACTGGAGCAACTCTAAAAACGTGGCTAGGGTTTTTCTTTATATACCTAGGGTAAAAACAGAAAACCCAAAACGTTTAATGAATTAGGGCTGAGTTGGAAAAACTGTAGAAAACGCATCTGGTCCGTGATTCGATCGATCGAGCCAGACCGAAATGCCCCAATGCATCTACAGTCACTCGATTCCAACTTTACAATATTTTATCAACTTTGAGCAAGCTTAAACAAGACTAAGCACATTGTTTTGATCATGGTTTGCCAACATTACACATTAGAGTTCTAAATACATAAAATCCTAAATCTTTAGAACCTAACAGTCTAGATTTTCACGTTATTTCAATTGTCATGGTGACGGGAAGAAAGAAACAAATGAATTTTCTTTTGGAATCTTTGAGACCAATTTCGAAAATGAAAGGCCATCTATTTTGTTCCTTTTTCCTTTAATTTCAAATAAACTTTGACATATAATGGTTTATCAATTATATAAACATTTTACTAAAGCGAAAGGAAAAAAAAAAAAAATCAAATTCTATACAAAGTAGGGGTGTAATCGGTTCGGTTTGGTCGGGTTTTTTTTTTTTTTTTTGGCCAACCAAAACCGAAATTTTCGGTTTGTGAAATTCTCAACCGACACTGACTGAAATAATTGGAAATCAATCGTTTTTAATGGTATTTCGGTTTCCGTCGGTTTTCGGTTAAGCACATGGGGCTATCGATTTTTCCAAAACTCTAAGTCAACATCACAGTCACAAAAAGAAAATAACAACTCGACATCACATTGGTTTATTGATTTTTCAATAAGAAAATAACAACTCAACATCACAGTCACAAATTCACAAAAAAAAATAGCATTGATTCAGTATTAAACAAAACCCAAAATACAAAAAAGAGAGGGTTATCAAGAAATTAAAAAGAGAGAAAGTCACTGTGAGAATGAAAAGATCAAGCCGTATGGGGAGGACGGCGTGGGGAGGCCAACATGTGGAGGCGGCAGCAAAGGTAGATTCATTTGGAGTGGAGGCTGTGAGGCATGACAGTGAATACGTGTGGGCTATGGGGTATGTGGAGTAGCTATGGAGGCTGGCGTGTGGAGTAGTCGTGGAGGCCGACGTGTGGAGGCCAGTGGCAAATGTTGACTGATGGAGGCTGGTGTGTGTGAGATGGAATGATGGAGGCTTTGTCTGAGAGAGAGTGGTGGAGGCGTGAGGGAGATGGAGGTGTGAGGGAGATGGAGATGACAGATGAGGGAGATGGAGGCGTGTAAGTGAAAGTGGGGTAGGTAGGGTTTTTATTTTCAATTAGTTTCTGTTTAACTTAATTAATTTAAGTTAATTAGTTTAATTTTAGTTAGTTAATCTAACTTATCTAATGGGCAGTGGGTTTTTTCAAAAAAAAAAAAAAAAGAGGGCAGTGGGCTTCTTTCAAAAAAGAAAAAAAAAAGGGCAATGGGCTTTGAGTAATTTTGGCAAGGCCAAGCCCACGTTTACAAACTTTATATTATATATTATATATTTAATATAAAATATAATATAATAGTATATTTTGGTTTGGTTCGGTACATTCAAATTTGCTACCAAAAACCGAACCGAAATTTTCGGTTTTTTATATAATAAAACTGAAACTGAACCGAACCGAAATTTTTGCAACGGTTCGGTCGATTTGAAGCGGTTTTTCCAGTTTGTCAGTTTTTTGCACACCCCTAATACAAAGGTTGCATTTGGCATAGTTTAAAAAACCAGCTTATTTTACTATTTAGTTTATTTTTGCTATTATTCATGAGTCTCACTGCACATTTTGCTATTATTTATGGGTCTCAATGTACTATTTCAGCTAATTTTTACTTTTATCTACAGTACTTTTAACAAAAAGTTTTGAGTTTCAATTACATGTTTTTTACACTTTAAATACATTTTGTCAAATTTTGTATCAATCAGATGTTATTTATTATATGATCCATAAACATATTTTTTATGCATAATTTTACACTACAAAAAATTTTAATTTAAACAATTGATTGATGACATAACTATTATTCTCTGGTACTCTAGAAATCTTGCAAGCATAGCAGATATAAAAAGAAAATGAAATCTAATGACAAATTTGTCAAAATTTACTTCTACTAAAAAAATATTGAATGAAGTTATAGCCTTACGCAACAACAAATTTTGCATCCAAACTTTCTCCTATATATACCCAATATCAGACTCAAAACTCACACATACAATACATACCAATCAATATTCAATCAATTTGGAGCATCATCCCCACTAAGCCCCTAGCTCTACCCTTGGCCTTGCATGTATGTGAACGTGAAAGCTCAAGTATGATAAAGTAGGAGTACTAAATCTTTGCTCATACTTCTACTATTTCGAAAGAGAAAAGTTTATCCCCAAACCGGTTCGGTTGCAAATTCCTCCTATTCATTATAAGGCGATTGATAAAACTGTTTATGTTTATTTTAAGGCACATGATTTATTCAATGAGTAATGTGAGTTGCTTAAATATTATAAATGAAATAATTTTATAAATCGTCACATAATGAATAGAAGGAGAAGCTTATTTAGAGCATTAGCATTGAGGGGTGTAAACACCCCCCAATTGCTATTTTAGCAACTAATAAAAGAAAAAAGGTCCGCATACGGGGGTGGGGATGTAAATTTTTTTACATCCTATGAACAGTTGGTTCTCATAAATAGAACCAACTGTTCACAGGATGTAAAAAAAATTAATAATTATTTTATTTCTAAATATCTACTCAGGTTTCTCTCTCTTCATGATGCCTCTCACCACTCACACTCTCTCACTTCCTCTCATGACTTTCAGACTTTTTTCCTCTCTTTCTTTTCTTTTCTCCTTCTTCCTCTCACAATGACTACCTCTCTCACTCAAGATTTTGGTTGGTTGTTTGGAATGGCTTCAGATCAGTTTAGGTGGGTGGGTGGGCTTCAAATCAAGGTTTGTAATGGCCGTGGTGGGTCGTGGTGGGCATGGGGCTATGGGTTTGTATGGGTTTGGGTTTTGGTGGGTCATTAGGTGGTGGAGTCTGGTCTATTTGGTGGTAGATTGTGGTGGTCTGTTTGGCGGTGGTGGGTTTGGCAATGGTGGTTGCTGTGTGTTTTGTGGTTGGTGGTTATGGGTTATGGTTCTGATTTGGTTTTTGTTTCGTTTTTTTATTTGGGTTTGTGGGTATGGATTTGGCAGTGGTGGTGGTGGTGGTGGTGGTGGTGATGGTGTTGTTGGATTTTAGGTGGTGGTGGTGTCTGCTGTGCTGTGGTAGCTTAGTTTTTTTTTTTTTTTTTTTTGGCTATGAGATTGATTTTTGGACTGATTGTGATTATGATTGTGGTGACAGTGGAGTTTGGTTGTGGTTGTGGTGGAGGCTGGGTATGGTGGTTGGCTATATTTGTGGTTGGAGTGTGGTGTTTGTAGGTGTGGGTGAATAGAAAAAGTGACCAAAGGAGAGAGAGAGAGAGAGAGAGAGAGAGAGGATTACTTTTTTTATTTTATTAAGTAGTTTATATTATTTTATTGGGTTGTATGTAAAAATAAAACCTGGGATGTATGGTAAGTTGTAAAATGAGTTGGTAAAATAAATAAAGTGGCGTTTGAGGGTGCAAAATAAACACCTTTTTTGCATCCCGAATATTAATGCTCTTAGAGGAAAACCTTGTCAACTTGGAATTTTTTTTTTTTTTTTTTAGAGAGAGTTTCAATCTATGGCGTGCGCTCCTAATGATAGCACTTTTATCATCAAACCAAAACACCAATTAATTTTTGGTGTAGGTGGAGATTGAACCCCAGATCTTTTATATAACCATCAGAGACTTTACCAGTTGAGCTGACTCGAACCCGCAAAAAAACCAAATCAGAATTAGTGTGTATGATTACTCTAAGGTTTAGCTTAATATATATACATATGTTGGGTTCACTTTAACACATAATTTGTATATGTTTCCTTTATAAACGTAGGCCATCAAGCTAAATCACGTAACCCTTGTATTATTATGTTACTCTATTTTATGATTCTACTGCTACATCTATTTTAGCATACTTAACAAAAAGGAAATGAAAAATATTCGTAAAAGATATTTTAATTTTTTCCTTATAAATTATGAATCAATAATTTAATAGCATGATATAAATTAATTTTTATAAAAAATAATTCAAAACTTTCCTCCACATTTGCAATTTCATAATAGGAAGTTTGTACAAAAGTTAAGCATTTTCTTCCAATTTTCCATCCAAATTGGACGGAAAGCGAAAAGTGAACAACTGTTGGGATCCACTTTTCCACGTCAAAGAAAATGTGTCTTCTCCTCTCCCTTCTCTGCTTTTTAGTGCAATCAATGGTGGAGTAGGATTTGGTTTAGGGGCAAAATTTATATACACATATGCACATAGTCACATACACTCAATTAAACATACATACATATATATTACTTGATACTAACATGAAAAAAAAAAAAAAAAAAAAAAAATTCATGTGTTTGTTCAGTGGTATATTAATAGTAAGAAAACTAACAAAAATATATAATATTTTTTATAAATAAATTTTTTTTGAATAAGCTCTTTCCAAACTTTGTTTCTAAGTAAAAAATCCACTTATTTTGTTCTATATTCTACAATCACAACATTTTGGAGAGGAGAATGGAGATATGGGTGGAAGGAAGATGATGTATAGAATTTTATAACACGAGAAAGTTTAAGGACATAACAAAATCTCACAGTATTTTAACAACACTTATGTTTTGAGTTGTTGTGAGTCTTGGTATAATTTTAATTTATTTTATTTTGATTTATGGAAGAATAAAACCTCAGTTTTTATAAAATATTGAGAGATTTTGCTGTGTCCAAAAAAAAAATAATAATAATACTACGTGAGGTTGATCCATAAAAGCCCACAAATTCTTAATAAAATTTTATATCGGCTATAAACCTATTGCAAATCACTTCCCTTATAACAGTAAGATATACACAATAGTGATGTATTCTATTTCCATGTTTACGATGATAAATAATGAAATTATGCAATTTCTTCTCCCTACAAAATTCTATAAACCAAGAGCAACGTAATTGGGAGAATTGAAATATTAATTTAGTGCTCCTATGAAATAGATATTATCAGTGCATATATAGTGCTTCTATTTGATCATTTGAAATAGTTTATTTTATGTTTTTTTTTTTTTTTTTTACATTTAAATAATATAATAAATAGTTTCTCAAAAAATAAATAAAATACATTTATATCTAAAGAAAATTAAACGGTAAAAATATAAAACAGTAAAACTATACATTAACAATAAAATAAAATAAATAAATAGGACAAATTAACTAAACAATCTCAAAATCTTCTAAATATAATTTTCTTTTGTAGGCGAGATTTTGAGCCTAATGCCTTTTTTGAATTTTACTTCAGATATTATAGAGTCGTTTGGTACTATTGTTTAAACAGCAATTTTTAGTATTTAAATAACATTACACGTATTTTTACATACATTTTTTCCTACACATATTTTCATAGAATAACAACAATATTACTAAAAATCTATTACTAAATAGGCCCTACAGTGACCTTTACAAACAAAAGTTCAAGCAAACTTTTAATACTCATCATATTTCGAACTCACCTACGAAAATTTTTTTCTACCTGTAATTTTACAGTACAGTGACCATTCTTTTTTCTACCTTTTCGGTCAAAAAAAAAAAAAAAAAAAAAAAAACCTCACCCACCAAATTTTACTTCAAGGAAAACGTACGAGGTTTGGCCTTTCCACGTGTCAGAGTCTCTCTCTAATATACAATTGACCATGAAATTTCAAAGTCATCCAACAACTCCAGTATTGATCATCAATATCACAATGATATAGGGTCCATTTGTTACTGTTGTTTAAACAACAGTTTTTAGTATTTAAATAATATTACATGTATTTTCACTCACTCGTATTTTCAAAAAATATATATAACATTACTAAAATTCTTTTACCAAACGGCCCATAGTCTCAAGTAGCAGTCTCAAGCATGATTTTCAGACCCAGACCGTTCAAAAAACCGGAGAAGAGAGAGGTTCAAGGTTTTTAAGATCGAATCGAGATTCAACCGAGGTCGAACCGTGATGAAGTCAAAAATAATTTATCATTAATTAAAATACAAATAAATATATTAAATGTGTAAAAATATGGAAATTTACCCTTAAAAAAATATTAAGCAATTAAAACAACTTTCAAATGAATTTTCATTATTTTTATAAAGTGAATAGAAAATAATAAATATAAACAAGCTTTAAAAATTTGTGTTTATTAATCTTTCAAATAAAAAATGCATTTTAGTTCCCCGTTTGGATACTAAGTCTGCGTTCCACGTCCAACGTTTCAAGTTTTTTTTTTTTTTTTTTTGAGAAGCGTGTTTTAGCTTTTCTAGTGGGTCCTCTGTACAATTCATAGGACTTACAAATCTCCTTTTTCAACAAAATTTTCATTAAAAATGAGTTTCACGGCACTATTCACATATTTAAAAATTATTTTGCTACAGTGTTTTTAGTTTTCCACAAAATAAGCAGTATCCAAACACACTCTTAATATAAAATAAAATCATTTTTAACATATATTTACAATTTTCGTATTCATATTTATTGATGTGAAAGAATAATTCTTGAACAAAAGAAAAATAGAAAATACTATTAAGTAAATAGTGATAAAATTAAATCCAAAATTATTAATCTTGTAAAATTAAAATAAATAAAATATAAATTTCAAGAAGGAGACGAGGAAGCTAACTAGTTCAGCGCTTAGCGTGTTGGGCAAAGGTCCAAAACCTCTAGGAGGCCGCTGGTTCTTACCTGAAGCATGCGTTAACTAACTCGAGAGTTGGACTCCCACAGACGTTGCCCAAAAGACCACGAAGGTGGCAACACTGTCTTGCATTTAGCTGTGATGCTACAGAGAATAGAGGTTGGTTTTTTTTTTTTTTTTTTTTAGTCTTTTATAAACAAAATTTTCATTTTTGCAGATAGTAAAATATTTGCTTTCTGTGTCTAAAGTGAAAGAAGGAGCAGATGCCTTAAATAAGATGGGTCTTACAGCCTCAGAAGTCTTAATTCACTATCCAAAAGACTTGGAAAGCTTCACCATTCAAAATATCTTTATGGATGCCTTTGCCGAAAGAACGACGAAGAAAAATAATCTCTCACCATCATTAGAAATTATTGTTGGTCACCAGGATTCAGCAAAACGAAAGAGGTCAGGCAAGAAAAGGTGGAATAAATGGTTAAAGTACTTGAGGTACCAAGGTGATTGGTTAGAAGAGATGCGAGATGCACTAATGGTGGTGGCTACTGTCATCACAACTATCACTTTCCAACCAGTAATCAACCCAGTAGGCGGTGTTTTGCAACCAAATGTAAACGATACTTATGTTTGGAAATACGACCCAAAATCAAAATGTGAGGCTGGAAATTCGGTGTTAGCATGTGACTCTAATTATAACGACAGATTCTTAATGTTCATGATTTACAATACCATCTCTTTCACTGCATCTTTGTGTGTCGTCTTTTTGCTTATTAGTGGATTTCCTCTTAAGAATAAGGTTTGCATGTGCCTCTTAACATTTGCCATATGGACCTCTCTCACATTCTTAGCCTTTACCTATTTGTCTGCATTCAACCTGCTGATCCCATATCCCTTCTTTAATAAGTTTGGCCATAACGCGCCGTTCGTCATAACAGGTTGTGTTCAATTTAGTTTGATGGGTGTGGTTGGTATGGTTCTGATTCACATTATTCACTTTCTCGCCTGGTTGGTAATGAAGATACGAAAGTTCACCTTATACATACAAAGGCGCTAACAAATTAAACAGTTCGGATTGGACAGACTCGAACCTAAGACCGGAGACTGCAATTTGTATTACTAGCTGAAATTTTAATCGTTTTCTGAATTGGAAAGTGACATGGCAGGTTATATAGTGCTCTACTAGCAATCAATATATACGAGATTGGTATCATAGTGCGGAGGCTACTTTCCAAGTCCAGTTCTTTTCTTCTTTCTTTTTTTCCTCTTATTTATTTTTTCAATCTTTTGTCCTTTTTGTTGGAATGAAAATCCAAACTATGATCCTATGTATTTTATTATTATGTATTTCACTGTACTCAACAAAGATTATATGTAACAGAATAGAGTTATTTGTTTTTAAATTTTCTCACTTTAAGCAAGATTGGTAATGGAGTGTGCAAGGGATTCATCCAATCTAGATTGGACCTGCTATATATATTGTTACTCTATCCTTGACGCATATTCTTCGACACTCAATTTCATCATGAAACTTAATAAATAAATAAATAAAAGGGATCCATATGTGGTCCGGTTCCCTCATAAATTTCATTCTTTTAGCAATAACTGGTGTGGTCTGTTACGACTATTCCAGAGCCTATCTTTGAAGAAACTCCCAAATGGTGATAGAAGCAATTGGAAGACCAACAACTGGTGTAGACTGATCTTTCGGACCCATAATTGTTGATATTGAAACGAGCCCTCTCCTATTTTGAGGTTTGGTCAGTCTATAAATTAAATTAAACTTGCCTCACGTGCATTTTTGTCAAAAAATTTGTACCAACTCATATTTAGAATACTATTGTCTAATATTTTTTCTCAAAAAAATTACACTATTCTCTAACTCTCTTATTCTTTTTTCTTTTAATATTTAATTTTCAATATGTATACTATAGTACCACTTTTTTATATCACTCTATACTCCACCAATCATAACTTGCCATAAAATTAAAATTTTTTATTTAATTTAAACTTGAGTATTTTATAAAGAAAGTCAAACAAATACTATTTCATCTCATCTCTTCAAATGTTTTTCTTTCTACTATCGCATGTGTGATGGACAAATAGTAAAGAGTCCATAGAAAAAGTAGTAGGTGAAAAATGTCCACGCCTCACAATTAATCATTTTAGCATATTGCGAAATCAAGTTTGAATTGAGTCTAACCTAGATTTATTTATATTAAATTCCAGTTTATTATATAAAAATTTCTAATCAAATTTGAGAAAAAAAAATTCTTTCATTTTTGAGTACGCTATTTTGTGTAGAATATTTTTGGGATAGTTGGTTCTTGCATCTTTATTTTTCTATATAGATAATTTCTCTTTTGTATTTTGTATATGTTTGGACAAAATATTTCTTTGATGTTTGTTACTTTTTTGGTGTTTTCTTTTTCCCCTCATACAATTTCTTTCTTTCTTTCTTTCTTTTTTTTTTTTAAAAAAAAAAAAGAAAGAAAAGAAAATTTGATCAAAGATGATTGAAAAATGTCAGTCATGATTAATTTAAAAGATAATACACACTTTACTGATTTTGAATATTAGCATATCATTATAATTTAAAGTATGAGTAAATATGAGCTTATAAGATACTCAATAAATCTCAGGACATACTCAATTTCACATCTAACTTCACAATGTACTAAATTAATCAAATATGAGTAGTGGATACTTTCTATTGAAAGTTAACTATCTTTGTGACCAATGCTAGTTGAAAAAGTGTCGCCCCAAACGTGCAAACTAAAAATTCAAATTACAAATTCCAGCAAAACGTGCATTTGTTATTATTCTTTCACTTGGTAATAAGGCTGGCCGGCTGGGTTCACATGTGTTACGGTTAAACTAATTTTGACCTACTGAGTTTCTTGAATAAGCTCCACAATAAAATAAATTTGATTTTCCCAATTCAAATAACGTATTGGACAAGTTAACTTATGACCTCCTTTACAATTTCTTTTTTTTTTTTGGAAATAACAAAATAAAATTATTACTTTCACTTATTATCAATTTTGTATTTTTGTCACTGTCATTTCTTACTATGCTCATTTTGTCATGATTTAAATTTAGGTCAAATTGCCCGATATATAAAAATTATCACTTAACTGCATTGTTGAAAGAAATTCAAAAAATAATAGTTTTTCCATAAAATAATCAATTAAACACCAAATTACCTCTATTCATTAGTAATAGTAGAGATTGATAAAAGAATTGGGTGTGCATGGGTACCTTACATCTTTTTATTTCATAACGATACTCTCAAATTAAACTTATCCTTAATGAAACATGCATTAATTTTCCTTAATTATCCAATAAGCCATCAAATAAAAAGCGTTTTCTATTTCCTGTTTGATTTTCCTTTAAAAACATGCATGAAGTAAGTGCTGACTCCTTAATTAATTTTTATAACCTTCTTTTACTTATTTTTAAATAAACCATTATATATGGGGGCATCATGTGTCCACAAATTGCCGGCTTCACTGAACACCAAAAAATATATATAAATAAATAAATAATGCAAAATGCCACAGGGTCAAGATTGTCACATGACTCTGCTCACAACATCAACATGCAATAGTTTAATAACTAGAAAATTTGAGGTTATTCTCGAATAAATTTTTATATTGCGTTGGAATTAGGACATCCAAATTGCTTATTTTATTTGTTTTTATTTTCAAAAAAGAAGAGACAACAGGGGTACAAATTGACTTCGTAAGTTACTTTTTTTATATATTCGTTCAAAATTTAGTTATTTTGGTGTCAATCATGGAGACAACTAGACATATGATCATCACAAACCTCAGAAGGCATGGCCACAAAAGTTGGGCTATTTACAACCAAGTTATATGCCGTAAATATTGCATCCAACTGTATGCTGTCAAGTTCACTTCTAAGATGGACAAACACTTTATTTTGGATGTTGTATTTATGATGACTTCTAATAGTGTTTTATATATGTTGTATTGTGTCTGTTAATTATTTAAAACATTTGAGTGGGATCTCAAAATCACAAACGTGGGTGTTTGTGTTCAACAGATTCAAGATAAAAGAGTCAATGGCTACACGTGGTCGTGTGAGTAAGTTCTACAAGAAATAGCTTTAGATTTTAGGGAGAAAATTTATTGTAAACTCCCATTCTAGTTGCGTTTGGAGAAAGGGAAGGCAGAGCGTATCGGGTTGCGTTTATGTCTTTCAATTTTTATTTTCAAGTTTTTTTTTTTTTTTTGTGGTTTATCTTCTTTTTTTTTTAATATTGTGCAGAGCAAATATCGGGTTGCGTTTAGGTTTTTTTTTTTTTTTTTAAATTGTGCTAACATGAAAAAATTGGGAGAGATTCAGAGGTTTCGGTTATATATATACATATAGAGAGAGAGATTACATTCGAGTGAGGAAAATTGTTCAAGCCCAAGATGGGCACACCAAAAGGGTCTAATTGGAGTAAGCCTAACAATGTAGGCCCAGTTAAACAGACTGGGCCCAATACTACAACCATCAATGAGCCATCAAGCACCCTACCAAACTCACCTACGACATAGAATACACAAGCCCCCGATTTAGGGCAATCTACACTAGATTAAACCAAGAGAAGCCCACAAAGATTCGTTAAAATTGTTTGTTGAGTTTTATTAATTTACAGGTATGTTTGGATATCGTTTATTGCTGAAAACTGAAAACTAAAAACACAGTAGCAAAATAATTTTTAAATGTGTGAATAGTATCATGAGACCCAGTTTTAAAGAAAAATTTGCTAAAATTCGTACTTGCGGGTCCCGTGAACAGTGCACGGGAGCCACAGAAAAAATGCAGACGCGAATATTCAATGGAATCCAAACCTAGCCTACATAAAACTAGATAATGGCCCAATAAATTTGTGATCCATAAGTCTTTTCGTTTCTCTAGAAAAGCTAGGTTTGCTTTTATAAGGAAAAAGATTATGGGTTAAAAAAAAAAATTACTATAAATCAGTACATGGAATAGTTCAATTACTAGTATTTTTGAAGAATTCACGGCTTAATTGCTATATTGCATTGGAGTTAAGATAATTTTATTTTCTTTCTTTTGTTCGAAAAGGATAATTTATATCATGAATGTAAAATTGAAAATATGAGATAATTATACATGACTAGAAGGAGACAAATTGACTTTATAAGTTACTTTTTTGTAATCCTTTTATATATATATATATATATATATATATATATATGTATGTATATATATTGAGTTTGAATACGTACCTATATATTTATTCATGTACATGTTCATTTAAATTTTTTACTTTTTGTTAACAAGAATGCAAAGAGTTTTCCAAGTATATATGATGGAGCTTTTATTTCTATGGCCTTAGTTATAGGACCAAATTCAGGATCGGTTTGGTATTATCAACATTACTCAAATTCTTTTTCTTGCTAAGTAATTGTAGACATGATAGGGGACTGCAAATTTGTTATACTGTGGTTTGCAATATATTTCATTTCAGCTATTAGGATTCAAGTAAATTTTAGAATGTGAGTTGTGTTTTCTTTTGGGGGGGGGGGGGGGGGGGTAAAACACAAAAACTTCTGAGCACACGCAGCGCGCTTACGTACAAACCCATCATAACTTCACACGCTTTTGGACAAAGTGCCTATGTGAAAATTTCCAGGAATTAGCTTGAATTTTATGCCCAACCCTGCTATTGTAAATGCCAAAACCTGGTGGTTAACACTTATACTTTACTAACCCACTACTTGCCTTACAACTCTTTGAGCATTCACAACAGTGGAGCTAAAAATTTAGCTTTTTAGCTCCACTAAAAGTTACTTTATCTATTATACCTACACACATGTTGCAGCAGTGGATCTATTTTAGCTATCAATACAATAAAATAATATAAACATCACAATAAAATAATATACCCCTACAATAAAATAATATATCTCACAACCCAAAAAAAACATCCCAGCACCGACCACAACCACCTCTACCGTCAGCCACAGCCACAGCCACAGCCACAACCACAACCACCACTACCACCACCACCACCAACACAGACACAACCAAACCCACAAACAAAATAAAAAACCAAACCACGATCATAGTCACCAATCCACCACCACAGCCACCAAACCCACAGGAAAAAAAAAAATCAAACACCGTACCACCAAACCATAGCCACAACAACCACCATCGCCACCACCACAGCCATCAAACCCACAGAAGAAAAAAAAAATCAAACATCATTCCACCACCATAGCCATCAAACCCACAGAAGAAAAAAAAAATCAAACATCGTGAGCCGGTGGATTGACGGGTTGGCGGCGTGGATCGACGGCGTGGGCCTGCAGCGTGAGCCGGTGGCGTGGGTGGATGGGCCGGCGAATGAGAGAAGAGATGACAGGAATGAGAGAGAGTGTGACTGAGTGTTCTGTGCAGAAAGAGGGTGAAATGAAAAAATAAAAATAAAATGAGAAGTTAATACGGCTGTGATTAAAATATATATATATATATATATATTTTTTTTTTTTTTGCTCCAAGCTACAGTGCACATCTATAGATAGATGTGCACTATAGCAATTCATCTATAATTTTGAACTTTGCCTCCACTGCTGCAAGGGTTTTTTTTTTGTGTTTGTGGAGCTAAATTTTAGCAATATAGCATTATAGCTACATTATTGTGAATGCTCTTACCAGGAAACATCCAAAATGATGTTCGTTTGGTGCCATTTAGCAAAACTTGTCTCCAGTCTCCAAGCTTTTGGACAAAGAATATATATGTGAAATATTCTTGAAAGCTTCAATTATTGGTAATGAAATTTCAAAGTATGAGCCAACCATGGTTCATTATCAAACAATTGGAGTCTGGAAGTTTCGCACAATTTACGTGTCAAATGCTTCTTACAAAATATCACGTAATTGTGCATTGCTCAAGCAAAGGATTAGATTATACGTGTGCATGTGGACTAAGGTAAATACATTTTTTATTTCCTTCCATTTGTCTGCAATTGCAAAATTTTTTTTTTGAGAAAGCAATTGCAAAATATTGGAGAGAGATAAATGGGAATAAGGCTCAAAGAAAATGATACAATAGTGCTCTAGAGTACAGTCTACCGTCTCTACGTACAACGCGTCAGCGTCAGCAATAGGGTGTACAGTCATATTGTATAGATTTTTTCTTTTTTTCTTTTGTATTGGCTATCAACCTAGTGCAAATCTCTTCCCTTATAACAACCGTAAGATATAAACAATAGTGACGTTATCTATTTCCGTGTTTACGATGATAAATAATGAAATTATGCAATCTCTGCCCCCTACGAAATTCTATAAATTAACCAAGAGAAACGTAATCGGGAGAATTGAAATATTAATTAACGCTCCTCTGAAATAGATATTATGTGTGCGAACGCGCTTCCTAAACATACGTTTTGCGTTTTAGTTGTTTTTTTTTTAGCCGAAATGTTTGACTTTTCTTGTGAACAGTACACGGTATGTATTGTTTACAGACTCACAAATTTCACTTTTCAGCAACTTTTTCATTAAAAATCGGTCCCACGATACTATTCACACATTAAAAATTATTTTGCTACAGTGTTTTTCAATTTTCAGTTTTCAGTTTTCAGCTGTATCCAAACGGAGCCTATCAGTGCATGGTGCTTCTATTTCATCACTTGATATAGTTTATTTTATGTGTTTTATTATATTTAAATAATAAAATAAATAAAAGGCATTTATATCTAAAGAACATTAAAAGGTAAAAGTGAAAAACAGTAAAACTATACATTAACAATAAAATAAAATAAATAAATAAATAGGACAAATTAACCAAAAAATCTCAAAATCTTTTAAATATAATTTTTTTTTCTTTAGGCGAGATTTTGAGCCTAATGCTTTTTTTGAATTTCACTTCAAATATTAAGGCCCCGTTTGGTACGCAATTTTAAACACATGTTTTCAGTTTTTATACAACATTACATATATTTTCACATACCTTTTAATTCAAACGTATTTTCAAAAAAAATGAAAACTGTTATTTAAACACACCTACCAAACAGCCCTAAATTACAGTGACCTTTTCAAACAAAAGTTCTAGGAAACTTTTAATGCTTATCAGAGCATTCTCATTAAGAATTCTAAAATTTTTAGCATTTAACACTTCAAAAACCTACTTTATTCATTATACCACCCCACTTTAAGATACATCATACATCAAAACTTCTATATTTTTTTCGTCACCAAGACTTTTAGTGACGAAATTTTTCGTCACCAGGACTTTTAGTGACAGGGCTACAGTGACGAAATGAGTTTCGTCACTAAAAGTCCAATTTCATCACTAAAGGTCCTTAGTGATGAAAAACTAGACTTTTAGTGACGAATTTTTTCGTCACTGAAAATACATTTTGTTTTAGTGAAAAGCAATGCATGATAGTGCAAAACTAAACTATAGAGAGTACACAAACAAGAAATATCAATTTCTTAATTAACCCTTGAGTACATGTACAAACTAGTACACACTCACACACAATCAAAAATAGCTTAGCACAAACTATTCAAGTTTCTCCACAATGTCAAGCATGTTCTAAATCAAGAGAGAGATATCATAATTCATGTAATCTTCAAGAAAAATAAAACAAGACACAAAATAAAATATTTTTGTCTTTTTGAAATTTTTTAATGTTTTTGGATTTTTTTTTTAAATAAATAAATAAAAAATAAAAAAAAACAACCAAAAACAAAAACAAAACATGTCCACAAATAATTGAAAGAATTAAATCAATGACAAGTTAACAACACTCACCTTGGAGAATCTTTTCTCACCCATTTAGCACGAGTATTCGGCTTTGTAGGTGAAAATCCATGAGAAGCAGAGTGTATTTGAGGGATTACACCAATCTTCTGAGAAAGACTGAAATCCTACAAATTCCTTTCACAAGCCAACAAGCTCAAATTTTTCAAAAGAATATGAAACAATTTATATGGACTTATGGCAGGAGAAATATCATCACATATCCTAGATTGAAACACAGAATGCTTAAATTTCAACTTATAATAATTAGGACGAATGTGACCGGAGACACCACAAAAGTGACAAACAAGAACAAATTTAGGAACATCAGTATTCCTAACAACAAATCTAGTCTTAGATTTTGGTGTTTGCCTCAACAGAGAACAATTTGGTCTAATATGACCAACAACATCACAATGATGACAGGTAGGCACAAAAACAGATTTATTGTGCTCTCTAACAATAGGTTTAGACTTAGGTTCAGAAACTTCAGTGTCTATATCAGAACTTTTACCTTTGTCTAACCTAGCAAAATAAACCTTTTCTTTATTATTCCTCTTGAAAGGAGGGATATAAACTTTCTCAGTTTTAGGCTTAAGAGAAACAGAAACACTTCTGTTATCATCAGCAAGTTTGGTATTAGACAAATTTTCCAATTTAGCTTCAGCCTCAACTAACTTTTGTTCCAAACTTTTCATCTTCTCATCTTGAGAGGAAATTTGATTTCTCAAAAATTCATTCTTTTTATTTGACTCATCTAATCTAACAAGCAATTCCTCTTTTTCAAGATTAACCAATTTTAACTCTTCTTTAAATTTCTTAGAAATTTTCAAAGATTTAGATAATTCCTTACGAAGAGTTTCAAAAGCATCAAAAAAATCAACAGAAACAATAGTGTCCTTTTTATTCAAAACATCACAGGCATCAATAAAATCAGCAAAAGCATGAGCAGAAACATGATCAGAAAGACACTTCAAATTATCCATGACAACAGAGGTCAAGGATCAGCTCTTAGATCAAAAGATCTAAAACAGAAGAGCTACCCGCTCTGATACCACTTGTTGGAAATTTAGACCCCTTAAACCAACCAGATTAACCTAGTTAATTAGCCAAGTGATTAACTTAGTCAAATTATGCAATTCTAGGTTATCACAAACATACAATCATATCAATAATATAAAGCAGCGGAATAATAAATAACACAAGATATGATCACCCAAGAAACCACACGGTAAAAAACTGTGGAGGATTTGACTTAGCTATCCTCAAGGTAAACCTGAATCCACTATGCGAAAGAATCGAAGTTCATACAAAAGGACTTACAAGCTCCCCGCTCGACTTCCTAATACTATCTACCAGTAGAACTTACTGATACGACCACGTGCAAGCTCCGAATCCACAGACTCCTTCTTTCTTGGATTCTTCAATCAAGTACAAACACCCCCGCTTGTGTATCTTTAAATTCTTGAATCTGCAACTGAATGATCACCAAGTTCTTGACATAATCTTGAATCTTAGAAACCCTAAGTATATGTGAAGGCAAACACCTCTAGATCTCACAAGAGATTCACACACACAGCATAAAGAGCAACCTTAGAGAGCTTTGGGTACAAAACCCTAGATCTACAAAAAGAGACACAAGATGGCACTCTAATCTCTCTAAAAAATCACTTAAAAATGTTTTAGGATTTTCCTTATATATAAGAGTGTTTTACTTGAACCCCAAGACATTTAAGTAGAGTTTGGGCTGAACTGGAATTTTGCAGAAAAATAAATCTGCATATGGTTCGATCGATCGAGTCTAATTTTCGATCGATCGAGCCTTGCAGATTTAGTCCAATAAATTCTGCAATCACTCGATTCCAATTTTACAAATAAACATACTTTGAGCAAGCCTAAACCTAGACTCTATGTTTTGATCATGGTTTGCCAACAAAATACAAATTGGAGTTCTAATACATTAGTTCCTAATTTCTTAGAACCTAACACTAATGATTATGTAGTCCCTTTCACAAGGAATTCCAGCATCTTTCAATCCTATTCTCAAAAAGAATATGTAGACATGGTGATCGGCAATTTGAGATTTGCGATCAAGGTAATAAAAATTAACAATGTATTCATTACAAATTCATTCTACATAATTTTCGTATATTCCCCCCTCGATCTCCTTACCTTCTTTTTCGGACTGTTGCTTATGCCCGTAACTACATATTGATTTGCTAGGAAATATATAAGGAAGGAGGAAGAAAATTTGGGTTTCTAAACTTGGCGCCATTGGGTTGTCTTCCGTTGGGAAGAGCATTAAATTCAGGAAAGACAAATGAATGCAAGCATGACCTAACAGCCCTAGCAAAACTGCATAATAAAGCACTTTCTGAAGTTCTCCAAAATCTAGAGAACGAGCTCAATGGATTCAGATATTCAATAGCCGATACCTACACTATTCTTAGTGAAAGAATAAATAATCCTTTGAAATATGGTATGTCATGACCATTTTCATAGTGCAGAATTTATTTACTTAATTATTGTTATTTCTATCAAAAACCGATACTAACATTTTGGTTGTAAATATTTTGTGTAGGTTTCAAGGAAGGGAATATCGCATGTTGTGGAATTGGTCCTTACAAAGGAATTAATACTTGTGGAGGGAAGAGATCAATTAAAGAGTACGAATTATGTGAGAATGCTAGTTTATATGTGTTCTTTGACACTGTTCATCCCACAGAAAAAGCCAACCAGCAATTCGCAGAGCTAATGTGGAGTGGAACTCCCGATATCATAGGACCTTATAATCTCAAAGCATTGTTTGAACAAAAATAAATGTAGATTTCATAAGCATTGAGTGAATCATAAATGTTATTATTAGAATTTAAATATAAAAAAAATGTCATTAGGCATGGATCTTCATCATAAATGCTATTATTAAATTTTAAATAAAATAAGGTAATTAAGCATGGATCTTCATAACTATATCGTTGTTTCCATTGTAATTAATCTTGTGCAATTGGTGACACATTATTTTAAATGCATGTCATATAAGCTTTAATTATTTACACTTGAATTGGATAATGGACTAATTAATCAACTTGATTAATTCACTTGTGATTCAACAACCTAGGTTTAAAAACCTAACAATAATATATACAAATTAGATCATCCAACTAGCCATCTTGGAAGAAGATTCTTTGAGTGTTATTAAAGGTCTGATGGAGGAGGAAAGAATGCTGATTCCACTGGGTTTACTAATTGAGGATGCAAAAAGATTGTCACACAGTTTTGATGAATTATGTCACTCTCATACAAAGAGGAAATGTAATGCTTTAGCTCATAATTTGGTTAGATATGCCGTAAGCATACCAAATTTTTTAGTATGGATGGAGGAAATTCCATCACAATTTCAAAATGTACTTCAAGCCGACTCTGTAGGCTTATTTCAATAAAATAAATTCCATGGTTGGCCCCTCAAAAAAAAAAAAAAAAAAAAAAAAAAAAAAACTAGAATCTTGCCAGTAACAAAATGAAAGAAAAATGTCCATGCATAACATTCATTATGGGCATATATATATATATATATATATATATATATATCTATATATAGCACTTGAAACAACTGAAGATCAAAGTGCTTTGATACCATGTTATATTTATGAAAATATAAATTGAGAGAGTATAGAGAAAAGAGAGAGAACGTAAGGCTACTTGGTTTGGCCTAACAGCTCACGTCTATTGAGGAAACTCTTGATGGTTACATCTTCACTATAATCTCAATTCTTTCTTCATTCTTTTTTTACAGTGAGCCTGATATGGGGTATTTATAAGAAGTTAAACCCTAAACCCTAAATTAATAATACAAAAAACCATGATTAACAACTTATAGTACATATATTATTCTTGGCTTGCACATTAAGGATTGGGCTTGGGCCTTGATAATTATTGGGCTCAATACCTTTAACATAATTCAATTATTTAAGGACTTCATCATCTTTAGGGACATGCAATACCCGAGACTTTTAGCTATTTTGGAGATATCCTAAATATTAGGAGATTATTTGCTATCAAAAAAAGCCTCTAGATGCACTCTCACACATGCAAAGGAATGAAAAAAAGAAAAAATGCTAAAAAGAAAAAGAGTTACAACCAATTAACCACACCCAAAAAAAAAATTTAATTTAAGTATATATTTATGTAATTTAACTTTAGGCCTACGTTCATAGGCTAAGTACTACAAGAAAAAAAAATATTCACTAACAAAACAAAACGAAAGTGAAATACACTCAAAACAGCTCTCTCTCACAAATAACAAAAAGAAGAAGAAACTTATATTTTCTCTCAGTGAAATTGTCAAATGAAAGCAATTTAACCAAGCCGCAGCCCATATATATCTGCTTTGTCAAAGTCGGCCAGGTCAAAACGAGAAAAATTTGATTTAAACTCAACAAAACAAATATAAATACTAACCATCCCAAATGGAATTTATATTCAAGCTACGTTATAAATCGATCTTCACCTAATTAGCTTGAATTAGATTAATACTCGTCAAATGCCTTCACAAAAACCCATAAATGCTATCTCAGAATGCAAACATTAGCAATCAAGTCCAAACAGTGCTTTAACTTGTGCAAAGGAACTAGCATAGTTATCACGCCAGCTAGATTATTTGCGGTCCCAATTTTCTAAAGAAAAATATCTCACTCATCAACGATTTTATGTACAAAGTGGAAGCGAATATTAAAATTTAAAATGCCTAGTTTGAGAGTGGTGGAGCTTCTTCGCTAGCTAGATGAATTATTGGGCACTTGGACCATCACAAAATATACATACAGATTTGCATTATTATAAAATATATTAATTCTGCAGTTTAATGATAGTATATACAAATTTGATCATCAAACTAGATTGTCCGTGGAACACATGGATTTCAGTCTACTTTTATGCGTCTAGAGTCACATAAAAGTATTATTATTACCCCGCTGGAAGATTTTCTAATGGACGTCTAATCCCAGATTTTATTGGTAAAATGCAATTAATCTCACTTTCTTTCTTCTTCTTTTTTTAAGAATTTGAATTCTTAGTACATTGATTGTTGAAATTTTATTTCAGCTGAGTTTGCAAAGTTGCCATTCATTACGCCACTTCTATATCCCGGTTATCATCAATATACTGACGGGAGAAAATTTGCTTCTGCCGGAGCTGGGGCTCTTGTCGAAACTAACCAAGGATTCGTATGTATCTTTTACATCAAGTGTGTGTATATATATACACACACAGATGTACAATACTGACAATTTTGAAATTTCACTCTCCAATCCTTATTAATAGGACAAGGAGATCTCATTTTGTCCAATGACTATCAGTATTATTAATTAGACAGCTTTTTTTATAGAAGAAAATTGAAAGTTTAATTAAATGTTAGTGAAACTGATCATGTCGTGCTTAATAAAGAAATAAATATATAAATGATAGATAGACTTGAAATTTGCATTGGCAATAGAGCTTTATCTAAATTATCTGATTGATTAACAGTGAGGTATGCAAATCATATGGTTGCGAATTAGAGGTTTTTGGCTTCCCTCTAGTGCTTTGGTAAATTGTAGGTGACCATGACATGATACATGTCTTAAAATGGTCACATGTCTGCTCTTGTCCAATGCTCGTGTATTGGATGAAGACCGCACCTCTAGCAATAACCCATGTTGAAATAGTGTGCTTGCAATAACATATTATCCAAATTTCAAATGCCTGAGTAGGCCATATTTTCCTAATCTTCTTTTCCTTTAATTTTTGGGGCAGGTGATTGACCTAAAAACTCAACTACATTATTTCAAGAAATTGGCGAAGCTGTTGAGGACAATACTAGGACATGAAGAAACCAAGAAATTATTGGCGAGAGCAGTTTACTTAATTAGCATTGGCAGCAATGATTATTTTGCCCTTTCCACCTCAATTTCCAGTGCTCTTCAAAAACCTACTCTCCGGAAGAATATGTAGATATAGTGATCAGCAACTTATCAAGTGTGATAAAAGTAATAACAGTCAATATTCAAAATAAATTGTCATTCTATTTAATTCTTGTTTTTTACATTCGCAAAAATTTGTTATACTAAATAACCATATCTTGATGTGCTAGGGAAAATATAAGAAAGGTGGAAGGAAATTTGCGATTCCAAACTTGGCACCATTGGGCTGTTTGCCAATTGCCAGGTGCATGTATTGAGGACCTTTCAACACTAGCAAAATTGCACAATGAAGCACTTGCGTAATCCTTGCAGGAGCTAGAAAATCAGCTCGATGGATTCAAATATTCAATAGCGGATACCTTCACTTCTCTAAGTGAAAGTCTAAATAACCCTTCAAAATATGGTTTGTCAATCATTTTTTTAGTGCATAATGTATTTTATTATTGTTAGAGCATTAGCATCAATCCGGTTAATATTTCATGTTTATTTTAGCATAAGAGCCTACTTTTTTCTATTTTACACAATCACTTTGTAAAAACACTCATATCAAACTATCTATTATACAACCTATTTTATTTAAATAATCATTTACTATTATTATTTTCGTTTATAATAGCACGTTTCTCCCTCTCCACTCTTTGGGTGTGTTTGGTAGAGTGGATTTTAGGGAGGATGGAAACAAAATGGGGAGAAAACTAGCTAGGGAGAAATTTGAGAGGGTAAATGATGAAATTACCATTTATTTGCCCTTTTCTTTTTTCTTTTTTTTCTTAGCTTTTGCTTTACCTCGGCAGTGCACATGGGTTTCACCCAAATTTATTATTATTTTTTTAAAACTTTCCTAGGATGTTGCCTTCTTTTTATTTATTTTTTTCCTTTTTTTTTTTTCCTTTTGATTTCCTAGGTTGTGGCGAGGTGCTTTGTTTTGTTTGTATTCTTCTTTCTTTCTTTCTTTCTTTTTTTTTTTTTTTTTTTTTTTTGGGCATCATTTTTTATCAATGGTACATTAGTAAATTTATATAATCTCACTTTTTTCATATCTCCACGTTTCCACTCCCAACCAACAAAAAGGAGGGAAATCAAAATATTTTCTATCCTCCTACTTTTCTATCCTCCCACTTTTCTACCTCTCCAACCAAACAGATCATTTGGGTCTCACCTCTAACCTCCATCAGATCTCTCGTCCTAAACCTAGATCCATTGTTGCTGCTTCTTCTTCCTCTTCCTAAACATCTGCCACTGCTGCTTCTTCATCTTCCGCCACTTCTTCCTCTTCTTCCGCCCCTACTTCTTCTTCTTCTTCCACCACTGCTGCTTCTTATTCTTCTTATTCTTTCTTCCACCACTCCTACTTCTTCCATTGTATGGTTTTTTGTGCTACCAATTGGATTTGATATTAGGTTTGGGTTGATAGGTTTGAGCTGTAACATTCCAGCCTAATTGCAGAATTAATTTTATGGGTTTAAATGCTTGTTATTATCTTAATTACTTTAAATGTATAAAGCTTTGATTTTTTGATGTTACAAAAGATTAGGCTCTGTTTTTAATGATGTAGAAAGAAGTTTTATAAAGGTAAGGGTTTATTTGTAAAGATATTTTTAATTTGGGCCTTTCTAGAATAAAGAACTATGGAGGGTGCTAAGTATAAATGTTAAAAGTAGTAAAGGTGAGTCATCAACTCACTTTTCCCTTAGCAAACACGTGCCCCACCCAAGTTATTTTCCCTTGTCTTCTTTGCTGCACCAGAACACTTTCTTTGTTCTTCTTTCTTTGCTCCTTTCTTTTCATCTTCCTTTGTTTTTACACGGCAGCACCATCTCACACAACAGCCCTCTGTTTCTTTCACCGAAAATCATAGATATCTCTCTCTAAGAAGAAATTAAGAGCCTAACACTAAAGTTTCAGCTTCAAATTTTGTGGGTAAGTAAATAAAACCTTATCTTATTTTTGGGTATTTTGATGGTGTAATTGTTTTCTTTAGTTTCCCTTCTATGTTCTCTAATTTCATTGTAGAAGCTGAAATTGTGGTTTTGTGTTAGCAATTTGAAATATTGAAGATATTATGGTCAATTGGATGCCTATTAATGTATTCTAACATGTATAGTATAGGTATAAAAATACCCACATGAAATGAAGGCCAATTGCAATTAGTTGATGATTTTGTGAAAAAAATATGTTAAAGCTGTCATTGTGACAGATTCAGTGTTTACAACATGAAAAATCTATATTAAATCATATTCTGTGAATTAGGATGCTAGGAGTAGTTCTTATGAATTCTAAAACACACATGGTTGTAATGGAAGTGATCTCACAGCATTTGGATCAATATAAAAATAATGGTTTAATTTCTAAGTTACAGGGAATTCTGTCAGGACAGATTTGAGTATGTTGTCTAGTATGATTTTTAATAAATCATAATTTTATGCTTTGACTCTGAAATTGATATGGTATCTACTAGACATCCAGGGGAGTGGCTCTGTGAAATTTAATGAACACTGGATGTGATGGGATAGCCCATTTGTATTTTACAAATGAGGCATATGTTGCTGAAATAAGCAGTGAACTGTATATGATATACCTGACTTTGAGGATTTAATTCTAAAGTTAGGGTGAATGTTTTGAGCCATAAATTAGTATGCTCATCTTTTGGTATGTCTGGATCATAGATAAATTTTTATACCTTGGTTTCTCTATGGTTGGTACATAATGTGTTTGATGAATGTATCTTGTGCTGTGGAAACCTTTTGAGATGGGAATTAAGATTTTTCTTGAGTTTGAGAGTTAGGTTGTGATTCATGTATAAGTTTAAATACTTAGGAAGAATTTGTCAGTAATAAGTTTTGGTCTTTCATTTAGGTGACGAGAACGAGAACATGGACACTTGAGCTCCTCTTATACAAATCTCCTACATCTTTTATATTCAAGTAAGGGATATGTGATATGTGCATTTGATAAGTATAAAGATTGTTTTAAAAATTTATTGGAGTAAAAATTCAAACTATGATCCTATGTATTTTATTATTATGTATTTCATTGTACTCAACAAAGATTATATGTAACAGAGTAGAGTTATTTGTTTTTAAATTTTCTCACTTTAACCAAGATTGGTGATGGAGTGTGCAAGGGATTCATCCAGTCTAGATTGGATCAGTGGCGGCTCCAAGATTTTTATTTAGGGGGGTCAATAATGGCGAAGCCATGAAGTTATTGGTAGGAGAGGCGTGAGTAAAAAATAAAATGATTATTTTTTTTGTTTTGTTTTGTTTTTTTGTTTTTTTTTGTTTTTTTTTTTGTATATGTAACTTTCATGTTATATACAACACAACCATATTGTACAATAATTTTAAAAAATATTAACATTCGAAAGATCATTAAGACAACAATCATTGGATGCGTAAACAAATAGAATTAAATAACTAATTATACAATTTTATCAAATTAATAATAACTTATTATCTAATTTATATTTATAAGTTATATCAATTGAATAAAAAATATTAAATAAATAAGAATAGTAACACACTTAGGAGTAGGACTAGGGCTTGAGAGTAAGTGTGAAACTAAGAAAAATAATACTCCAGTAATAAAATTTTGCTTATGAAGTGTATGGTTTTTTTAAATATGTACGCTGTCACTCTCTTGGAATTGGAGTAAATAGTAAAAGATTTCTTGGACTTGAAAATGTGTAGAGCACTTATCAATGGGTGCAGCTTGTGTCTAGTGGAAGTTATCACTGGACACGTTGGATTGCGAACACGTGTCCACTCTTGGACACGTGTCCGAATCTTGACATGTCCAGTGATAACTTCCACTGGACACAAGCCCTTCCTCTTATCAAAATAATTGATCAGACATAGAGAAAAACTAAAAAAACATAAATACAAATCAAACATAGAGAAAAACTAAGGATCATGTTCAAACTTATTTCAATTGGGTTTAACAAAAAATGTAAAGTTAGGGTGTTCAGATTTTTATTATAGGGGTCAAAACAATATATATAGGCGGAACAATTGCCTTACAGATGAGTCTAAAGAAGACATCAAACATGCTGTCCAAAAAGATGAGGAAGGAACCCCCATCTTTGATACCAACATAGGTCGTGGAGTTCCCGACGGAATCAATACCCTGATCTATACGATTATGAAACACTTCATAGGAAAACCCAGCAACATCACATCTAGGATTTACGACCAGTTGAGTAACCTTAGATGTAAAACCCTTGGTGACTTTAGGTGGTACGAAGATGTGTTTACTACCAGAGTCATGCACAGAAGTGATTGCAACTCTCCTTTTTGGAAGGAGAAGTTCATCAATGGTTTACCAACCCTTTTTGGAGAAAAGGTCAAAGAAACCCTTTGTAGCCCCTTAGGTGTCATAGATTATGATAGCCTACCTTATGGAGACATCTCTAGCACCATTTGAAGTGAAGGAATGAAGATGTGCAGAGATCACAAAATCCAGAGCAAAGCTAGCAAAGGCAAAGCCAAGTACGAAGTAGGAAACCTCTGTACACAGTATGGCTTACCTTCAATTCTTCCCAAGAGAAAATCTAAGTACAGAGGCAAGGAATCCTCTGAGCATTTCCACAGGAAGAAAACTTCAGCCAAGTATTATAGAAAATAGAAGTACAGCAAAGATGATTTCTATAAGAAAGGTAAATCCAAATCTATAGGAAAACTCATTCCAAAAGCATCAGGAAAATGCTTCAACTGTGGAAAGAAAGGTCATTTCAGAAAGAGTGTAAAGCTAAGGCCAAATCCCTTATCAACACCCTTGTTAGTGACCAAATTAGTAAAGATGAGATCTTTAAGCTCCTAGAACTTGATCACTCAGATAGTGAGCCCTCTAACAGTGAGATCTGTCAGTTCTACCAGACATCCTCTGAGCCCTCTAGAGTTTCTTCTAGCACCTCTAGTGGACCAGATGAACCCATACCTTGCATGGATAGTTGTTGTAGGAACAAAACTATCAATGTCCTCTCTAAGCAAGAAGAGCTCCTCTTAGATCTCATAGAACAGATCGAAGACCCATTCATCAAAGCCCAAAAGCTTAGTGAATTCAAAAAAACCTTAGTTAGGCTAACCAGTAAACCCGAACCTAAGTTTCAGGAACCCAAAGTTGATTTGGAAAAAATCTACAATAGGTTTACCAGATCCAAGAAGGAAGTTACAGTCAACGACCTTCAAAAAGAAATCAAGGAAACCAAGTCTGAGGTTAGAACCCTTAAACAAGAACTAACCATCCTTAGAGTTTATCACAATTTCCTTGATCAAAGACTCAAGAATCTGGAAAATACTTCTCATCAAGGCAATGAGGAAGGACCCTCATTTCAGAACCCTTCTAATGATGAAGACAATGAAATAGTTAACCCTACTGCAGATATGGTTCAAGAACAAAGTTTGGATCAAGATCCTTCCAATAAACTGTTCTTACAAGCCATTAGCAGGATTAACTTCCAGAAATGGCACTCCAAAGTCAGAATTGTCATCAGCAAAGATTTTGAATTCGAGATCATAGCCCTAATGGACTCAGGTGCTGATCTCAGCTGCATTCAGGAAGGAATCATTCCCTCTAAGTACTTCAGAAAAACCAGAGAAAGGTTAACTTCTACAAGTGGAGGAAAAATGCAGATTGAATTCAAAATTCCAAAAGCCCATGTGTGACAGGACAACACATGTTTCAAAACCACATTTGTCCTTGTTAAGAATATGACAGATAGAGTGATCTTAGGAAATCCCTTTATGTGTCTATTGCATCCTTTCACCATGGATAGTGAAGGAATCACTACACATCCCTTTGGTCAGCCTGTTAAGTTTGAAACTCTTAAAAGCCCTGAATCTAGAGAGATTAGCAGTCTCCAGAATGTTTCAGTTTCCAAGACCCTCAACCTTATCCATTCCGACATTCACAATCAAGCCAAGAACCTTGATCCTTTAAACTCCACCAGTTTAACCATAGTTGATGACCCTTAAAGATCATCACAGTATCCTATCCCTCACATTTTTCATAAAAGTATTTGCTTCATGACACCACATGCATCTAAAAATAATATTTGCAAAAATATGCATCTTCATGCTACTTATCTTTGGCAGGAAAAGGAGCAAATAACTTATTTTAAAATGTGGAGAAAATTGACTTCTTCGGCAGAGAAGAAGAACAAGGGGAAAGCACCTGCACAGGGCTATCCTCAAGACAAAAGGCTCCCAGCAGCAGGACAGTCTTTTGTAATGCATGAAGGCGCATCCTCTAAGGGAAACCAAAGAGGATCAACATCCCTTCAGGATTATGTCCTGGCAGAGGTGACATACTCCAGTTGTGACATGGCTGTTATTTTACTGGAAGTTTTATCAGATGGTTAACAATGGAAAAAAGGTGCATACAATGACTTGCCATTCTCCATTAAATTTATCCTTGACAACTTCCAGGCAGCCTGGACCCTAAACAGAAAAAGCCTTTTCCAAAAAACCCTCAAAGCCCTAGAAATCTACCTAGTTGACCTTGAGACAAGAAATGAAGCCATCACTAGTCAACTCTTTGGCAAAGAGGATATCCATTCCATGGATAAACCGACTATCATGGGCACTGATTATGCTAAGTTCAGCCTTAAGGCTCAAACTATCTTAAGAAGTGCTATTGCCAACTTGCCACCAGAGATACAAACCAATATTCTTGGTAGCAAGGTAATGTTCGAATCATTTGACCAATGATTTGAATATTTTAAAATCTTGGTCACCACTTACTTCCCAGTTTTTGGAGAAACAGCTAGTGATGTTGACACTGCTGTTGATCATGCTCTAATTCAAGCCACCTGGGAACAATACTTTGGAAGCAGCCACTGGGTACATGAGAAAAAGCATCCTTTCCCTGGCCTCATAGTTAATTATGAAGATGGGACAGATGAAGAAGATAGAGACTCTAGCTGGCCTTCTCAGATGTTTGAGTATGGTTTTATTAGACTAATCAAGTTAACTCATCATGGACAAATCAACTAGCTCCCTCAGATCATACAACAGGTTGTCACCAAGATTAAAAGTCCCTTCGTGTCAATTAGATGTTGGAGTACTCTCCCACAATGGGATGGTAGCAATTGGATGGATGTCCTACCATCTAGACACCTGGTACTCATCAATGGTTACACCCATCAAGGACCTTGGTATGAAGGAAATTCTTATCTTTCTTACAGAGAGCCCCAGAATCTTGCAGAATGTTGGAGGAACTATTTCAGTAATGAAATCCTCACCATTGCCCAAGACTTATGGAAAGACTACCATTTTGTTGGAAGCACAAAAAGAATTTCAGTCTTTACTACCAAGCCTTACTCTACGGCAGTCATGGACCTTTGATGGATTAATCACGATAATGATCCAAGAAGATTCATTACTAGGGCACCAGAATATGAAGCCCTAAATTGGTGTGGTGTCTGTAATCAATTCACCACCTTTCATGAGCATGATTATCATCATAGTCCTCCTTCGGAGTATTATGATACAGATTAACAATCTCTCATATAACATGAGTGAAGTCCTTTGGATGATCTGATCTGCATCCTCCAAAGCTGACCTTTCCTCCTCCAATTCAAAAAGCAATTGCATACAATACAAGATCTCAGTCTAGCCTAGACTCCATCCAGATCACCGAAAAATCTAGCAAAGAGTTAAAAGATCTTGCCCAGCAGTTGCTCCTCCAGTCAGAAAAGTTAGAGTCAGAAGAAAGGAATTCTCCTGCCTCATCTCAAGCTTCAGTCAATCGAAATCCAGTTGACCCATTCCAGGACTCCTAAGATCCATATGATGGTTACAATTTGGATGATGATTAATTCCGGATACTATTCAAAATTTGCTTTTCGGACAGGATACTATTTGTAAAGTTATTATTTACAACTATGTGTTTTGTTGGTTTATATTCCGTGCTAAATTTGATTGTAATTATATTCAATCTACTGTACCCTGTATTTGTTGTGGGATTTCATTGTAAGGGTTGTGTGTTAGAGAGAGAGTGTGTGAAGACTCAAGCATTTGAAGACTGAAGATTTCTCGCGGGTATCTCGTGACTTAGCTTCCCGCAAAGTGATACATGTGCCCTACACATGCTGGAATGCGAAGAGTCAGGCCAGGTGGAGACAGCTATGTCTCGCGAGTATCTCGCGGGTAAGGCCTTCCCGCGAGACACCCGCGAGGTATTCTGTTCTGCCAGCTAGTCAAGTCTGAATCACACTTTCTGTAACCACACTATATATACCCATATTACCCACAATTGAGAGGAGAACCTCTAAGAGAAAACCCTAGCAAAACACCTTGAGAGTTAGAGATTGTTATACCCACAATCCTCTACACATTTGTTTTGGGAATTTCCTCATCTCCTACCTCTCCATTTCTATACCATTGAGAGGTTGATAGCCCAAACACTTACCATACCCTTTCAGAGTTTGAAGTGACGTTTTGGTACTACTGGGAAGCATTAGAAGAAGCCAAGGATGGCAAATGCAACATGGAGCTTGTTGCGGGATCCGGAGAACTAAGATAAGACACGGTTCCGAGAAGCCTTGTTGGAGTAGGAGCTTGGAGGACTTAGGTACATCGAGTAAATTAGGCTTGGAGGGTCTCTTGCTAACCCATGTATCCCAATTGATTGTCTAGTGGATCGATTTCCGCTTGGAGGGTGGCAGAGAGATTTTTCGCCGAGTTCTTCGGTTTCCTCTTCGATAACACGTCTCGGTGTTATCTGTGTTTGCATCTCTCTTCCCTACTCTTGTTCATTTCATTTTTACTGCTGTGTTGCTTTAAATATGGATTAGAGTAGTTGTCTTGCATATACACTTATGTTTACACTATTCCGCACTTAGTATTAAGTTAGTGTAAAATCAACCAAGCCGTAACTTTAATTTGGGGGTCTAAATTGCTGTGTGTTTTCGACACATTTTCGAGCTTTCACTATTCATCCACAGTACACATGAACAATACCTCTACCAACAGCAGCAAAAGACAAAAGACAGGTTACTATTCATGAATAGTGACTGTTACTATTCATCAAATAGTACATGACAAAGAATCAACTTTCACTATTCACTTTCGGCTGATATGATTTTTCACCCGAGTTAAAGCATTTCACTCCCCCAGATTTTTAGCAGTCTTTAGCAGGATCCAAGGCTCCCTTCAGCTATATAAGGCAACTCTCTCTCCAATCTGAAGTAGGTCCAATTTTAGGATTTCTGAAGTTCTAGTTTTAGCTCAGTCCCAGCAAAACACAACTTCACAGCCCTCTCCCTTACAATCTTGTAATCAGATGGCACCCTTAATTTGTATTTCAGTTTACACTTGTAACAACAACTGTAACCTGTATCTTTTATTTTCTTGTAACCAGATGGCCTCCCCCCATCGCCTCTTGTAACTTACCCCCCTTTTGGTATTAGAGCCATCTGGTTACCCCCTTTTTGGTATCAGAGCCGGTTAGTCCCATGGCCGAAACTCTCACTTCCCATACAGGGATAAAGGAGGGCTCTCCGCCGGCCAGCATGCGCTGTAAGACCACTCGATGGTAGGGTCGGCATGTGACTCTAATAGGTACCTGTGGTGTTCCCATAACTGATGGATATGTAAGACCACTCGATGGCATTTGAAGTCAGGGCACCTTTCATCTTCACAGGTTTTGTAAGTTGCGAGGAATGGGGACGACATCCCTCTTTCCTCAAGTGTTTCCAATGTTGGTTCAGGGATTCTGAGAAAATGAGTACATCATCAATGTACACAATGATGTGACTGGAGAATGGATTGAAAATCTCATTCATGATATTTTGGAATTCAGAAGGTGCATTTTTGAGTCCGAAGGGAATTACATTCCATTCGTAGTGGCCAAAGGGTGTGGTGAAGGCTGTTTTGTATCTATCAGAATCTCTGATTTGGATTTGCCAAAAACCACTCTTCATGTCAAACTTACTGAAAACCACTGCTTTACAAAGCCTATTGACTAAGTCTTTTTTGTTGGGGATAGGATACCTGACCCATTCTAAGACTTTGTTAAGGGGCTTGTAGTTGATGACTAACCTAGGAACACCTTTCTCAATCTCAGCGTTTTTCTGGACATAAAAGGCTGAACAAGACCAGGGAGACCTAGATTGTTACTCTATCCTCGACGCATATTCTTCGACACTCAATTTCATCATGAAACTTTATAAATGAATATATATATAGATAAAATAATAAAAAAAATAAAAATAAAAGGGATCCATATGTGGTCCCGTTCCCTCATAAATTTCATTCTTTTAGCAATAACTGGTGTGGTCTGTTATGAGTATTCCAAAGCATATCTTTGAAGAAGCTCCCAAATGGTGATAGAAACAATTGGAAGACCACCAACTGGTGTAGACAGATCTTTCGGGCCCATAATTGTTGATATTGAAGCGAGCCTCTCCTATTTTGAGTTTTGGTCAGTCTATAAATTAAATTAAACTTGCCTCACGTGCATTTTTGTCAAAAAATTTGTACCAACTCATATTTAGAATACTATTGTCTAATATTTTTTCTCAAAAAAATTACACTATTCTCTAACTCTCTTATTCTTTTTTCTTTTAATATTTAATTTTCAATATGTATACTATAGTATCACTTTTTTATATCACTCTATGCTCCACCAATCATAACTTGCCATAAAATTAAAATTTTTTATTTAATTTAAACTTGAGTATTTTATAAAAAAAAGTCAAACAAATACTATTTCATCTCATCTCTTCAAATGCTTTTCTTTCTACTATCGCATGTGTGATGGACAAATAGTAAAGAGTCCATAGCAAAAGTAGTAGGTGAAAAATGTCCACGACTCACAATTAATCATTTTAGCATATTACAAAATCAAGTTTGAATTGAGTCTAACCTAGATTTATTTATATTAAATTCCAGTTTATTATATAAAAATTTCTAATCAAATTTGAGAAATTTTTTTTCTTTCATTTTTGAGTATCCTATTTTGTGTAGAATATTTTTGGGATAGTTGGTTCTTGCATCTTTATTTTTCTATATAGATAATTTCTCTTTTGTATTTTGTATATGTTTGGACAATATTTCTTTGATGTTTGTTACTTTTTTGGTGTTTTTTTTCCCCCTCATACAATTTCTTTCTCTTTTTTTTTTAAAAAAAAAAAAGGAAAGAAAAGAAAATTTGATCAAAGATGATTGAAAAATGTCAATCATGATTAATTTAAAAGATAATACACACTTTACTGATTTTGAATATTAGCATATCATTATAATTTAAAGTATGAGTAAATATGAGCTTATAAGATACTCAATAAATCTCAAGACATACTCAATTTCACATCTAACTTCACAATGTACTAAATTAATCAAATATGAGTAGTGGATACTTTCTATTGAAAGTTAACTATCTTTGTGACCAATGTTAGTTGAAAAAGTGTCGCTCCAAACTTTTATGTGTTTCACCTGTATGAGTTTTGACACGATATGAAAATGTTAAGAACTAAACTAACACATTTGAAATGTAAATGACCATTTAGATATATAAGACAAATGTTGGGGGACCAAAATGGTAACTAATTCTAAATTTTGTTTAGTGTGCATTTTATTTTTTATTTTTAAATCTAAATTTGGGAATTATAGAAATTTAAAAATCAAAATTCCTTCAGTACTTCTGAGCGGAATTTGCAAACTAAAAATTCAAATTACAAATTCCAGCAAAACGTGCATTTGTTATTATTCTTTCACTTGGTAATAAGGCTGGCCGGCTGGGTTCACATGTGTTACAGTTAAACTTTTGACCTACTGAGTTTCTTGAATAAGCTCCACAATAAAATAAATTTGATTTTCCCAATTCAAATAACGTATTGGACCAGTTAACTTTTGACCTCCTTCACAATTTTTTTTTTTTTTGGAAATAACAAAATAAAATTATTACTTTCACTTGTTATCAATTTTGTATTTTTGTCACTGTCATTTCTTACTATGCTCATTTTGTCATGATTTAAATTTAGGTCAAATTGCCCGATATATAAAAATTATCACTTAACTGCATTGTTGAAAGAAATTCAAAAAATAATAGTTTTTCCATAAAATAATCAATTAAACACCAAATTACCTCTATTCATTAGTAATAGTAGAGATTGATAAAAGAATTGGGTGTGCATGGGTACCTCACATCTTTTTATTTCATAACGATACTCTCAAATTAAGCTTATCCTTAATGAAACATGCGTTAATTTTCCTTAATTATCCAATAAGCCATCAAATAAAAAGGGTTTTCTATTTCCTGTTTGATTTTCCTTTAAAAACATGCATGAAGTAAGTGCTGACTCCTTAATTAATTTTTATAACCTTCTTTTACTTATTTTTAAAATAAACCATTATATATGGGGGCATCATGTGTCCACAAATTGCCGGCTTCACTGAACACCAAAAAAAATATATAAATAAAAAAAATGCAAAATGCCACAGGGTCAAGATTGTCACATGACTCTGCTCACAACATCAACATGCAATAGTTTAATAACTAGAAAATTTGAGGTTATTCTCGAATAAATTTTTATATTGCGTTGGAATTAGGACAACCAAATTGCTTATTTTATATGTTTTTATTTTCAAAAAAGAAGAGACCACAGGGGTACAAATTGACTTCGTAAGTTACTTTTTTATATATTCCTTCAAGTTTATCTTTTTTTTGGTCAACTCAAGTTTATCTTTTTATTCCTTAAAATTTAGCCCTTTTATTAAATAAAAAAAAAAAATTCGGTTTCCTGAGTCCCTTAATCTCAGGTTTTGTTTTTTGTTTCTTTTTTCCTTGTCAAATCTTCTTTTCTTTATTTTGAATTTGAAAGGAAAAAAAAAAAAAAACACACGCACACACTCCTACTATAGAACCAACGGTCCAACACTTTAACTTCTTATCCATATTTTTTATTTCTTCCTTTTTCCTCTCTTTTAAATTTTTAATTTTTCAGAGTTTTCTCCTTAATCCTTATCTCTTCCCTTAAAATTAGTCACTTAACTAAACGTACTCTCGGAGGTTTGTAACCACAATGGGATAGGATTTTTTTTCTTAAATAAGACTCCCCCACCAAGCTAATGGATTTAACACTGGAATCTGGAAAACAAAAAAGATTTCCCACACTCCTAAGTTTTGGCGCCTGGTAATTGTTTTTCTTTCTTTTTTTTCTGTTTTTCTCTTTTAAATTTTTAACCCACATTTCACCATCTTTATCTCTTCTCTTCTTACAAAAAATCCTCCGTAGTCTCAACGTATTTGAGAGTTACTCAATGACATAGGAAAAAAATAATAATATTTTCCGTAATTTCTCTAGGTAATCTTTTATAGTTCTTTTCTTTTAATTCCTACGTAGCTTTGAGTATATATTGAGTTTGAATACGTACCTATATATTTATTCAGGTATATATTCATTTAAATTTTTGAATTTTTGTTAACAAGATATGCAGAGAGTTTTCCTAGTATGATGGAGCTTTTATTTCTATGGCCTTAGTTAGAGTTATAGGACCAAATTCAGGATCGGTTTGGTAATATCAACGTTACTCAAATTCTTTGTCTTGCTAAGGAATTCTAGACATGATAGGGGACTACAAATTTGTTATAGTGTGGTTTGCAATGTATTTCATTTCAGCTATTAGGATTCAAGTAAATTTTAGAATGTGAGTTAAGAGTGTTTTTTTTTTTTTTTTTTTTTTTTGGGTTTGGGGGGGGTGGGGCTGATTCTTTGTGTCTTCAACCAAAAATATATAAAAGTTTTTAAGCACACGCAACGCACTTACGTAAGAGCATTCGCAGCAGTGGTGCTAAATAGCTATATTGCTATTTTTTAGCACCACTGACCACAAAAATCAGGTTGCAGCAGTGGAGGCATATCTAAAAAATTTAGATGTTCAGCTACAGTGCACATCTATCAATAGATGTGCACTGTAGCACAAAGCTAAAAAAAAATAATATATTTTATTTAACTTCTCTCTCCCTTTTCATTAAAATATTCCTTCTCTCTCTCTGCCTTCTCTCTCTCTGCCTTCTCTTTCTTTTTGTCTCAGACTCAAGAGTCTCAGCCTCTCTCAACATCTCTCAAGCTCACTCTCTCACTCCGGTCTCTCACTCTCTCACTCCGGTCTCTCACTCTCTCAACTCCGGCCTCTCACTCTCTCACTCCGGTCTCGCCTCACCCGGCCTCTCACTCTCTCACTCCGGTCTCTCACTCCGGCCTCTCACTCCCTCACTGCGTTCTCTCACTCTCTCAACTCCGGTCTCCCAAGCCGTCGATCAGAGTGCTTGCTCGTGGATCGCCGACCCAGCTTGCCGACGTGATTGGAGTGCTTGCTCGCCGATCGGAGTGCTTGGAGATTTGGGTTTTTTTTTTTTTTTTTTTTTTGCTTGCTGTGGACTAGTGGTGGCGGTGGTGGCGGCTGTGGCTGTGGCTGTGGCTGAGGAAAAAAATTGGAGATTTGGGTTTTTTTTTTTTTTTTTCTTGGTGTGGACTGCTGGTAGTGGTGGTGGTGGTGGTGGTGGCGGCTGTGGCTGTGGTTGTGGCTGAGGAAAAAGATTGGAGAGTTGGATTTTTTTTTTTTCCTTGCTGTGGACTACTGCTGGTGGTGGCGGCGGTGGCGACGGCGGCTGTGGCTAATAGTAGAGTTGGATGTGGATGGTGTTGTGATGTTTTTTTTTTTTTTTTTTCTGGTAGTTTGATATATTATTTTATTGTTGTAGAAATATTATTTTATTGGGTTAAAAGCTAAAATAGATTCACTGCTGTAGTATGTGTGTAGCTAAAATAGATAAAGTGACTTTTTGTGTAGCTAAATAGCTAAAATTTTAGATGTACTGCTGCGAATGCTCTAAAGGCTAGTCTTTGATATATGTGCTTGAATTTGATTGTCAGGTGTGCTGACCCATCATAACTTCACATGCTTTTGGACAAAGTGCCTAAGTGAAAATTTCCAAGAATAAGCTTGAATTTTAGGCCCAACCCTACTGTTGTCAATGCCAAAACCTGGTGGTTAACACTTATACTTTACCAACCCACAACTTGCCTTACGACTCTTACCAGGAAACATTCAAAATTTCATTACAGTTAACTCTGTTTTTGTCTGATGTTCGTTTGGTGCCATTTAGCAAAACTTGTCTCCAATCTCCAAGATTTTGGACAAATTAAGAATATATAGTGAAATATTCTAGAAAGCTTGAATTATTGGTAATGAAACTTCAAAGTATGATCCAACCATGGTTCATTATCAAACAACTGGAGTCGATCTGGAGGTTTCCCAAAATTTGCATTGCCAAATGCTTCTTACAAAATATCACGTAATTGTGCATTGCTCAAGCAAAGTATTAGATTATACGTGTGCATGTGGACTATAGTAAATACCAAGGTAGTCAATACCGTACCGGTACCGGCTGTACCGGCCGGTATATACCGTATTGGTACGTATATCAGTATCAAAACGTTAACATTTTGTATTAGTTTAAATACCAGCCAATTTCGGGCAATACCAGCCAATACAGAAAAAGTTTTTTATTTTTTTAATTTTGTAATTTTTGAATTTTTGTTAGGAAAGAATGGTAACTTATTTATATTAACTTATTAGTATTATTTGTTTTCTTAGTTTGTAATGAACAATTAAGCTTTCTATTTTTTATATTGTGTTTTTTTTTTTTCTTTTAATTGATGCTAAAGTCTAAAACCATGAATAATTTATTCTGAATTGAGGAAATGTTTTATAGTAAACTTTTATATTTATTATAATACATACACATACACTACACACACACACACACACACACACACACACACATATATAGATATAAAAAATAACGGGTTTACCCAAAACGGTACATCAATATTGACCGATACCGAAATATATCGTTCCACTGGTCAAACCAATACAGTCTCCGATACGAGATTGACTACCTTGGTAAATACACCTTTTATTTCCTTCCAAAATATTGGAGAGAGAAAGAAATGGGAATAAGAGTATCTCCAGTAGACTCTCCAAATTTTTGTACTGTTTGGAGAGTGAACAATTTCATTTACTTTTTACTTACTTATTTTTTCAAATACACTTTCCAACAAACTCTATCATTTCTCTTCCATTTAAATATTATTTCTTCATTCTTTCTTTAATATTTCTTTATTCTCCTTTCAATTTACTTCATTCATTCCTCAAAACTACCTTCATAATATTTTTACAACACTTTTACAAAAAATTATTTGTGATAAGTTGATACTGATTTTAATTTAAACGTATTATTAAAATTATTTTTTTCTAAAAAAATTATTTTTTTTTCTCACCAATATTAACTAATAATAACCTACCACTTAAAATTTATTATGAAAGTATTGTGAAAATATTATGGTAACATTTCTCAATTTTAATTTCTTATTCTTTATTTTATTTTTTCCTTATTTCTTTATTTTTTCCCTCCATATAATTTCTTCTTTTCTTTTCTTTTCCCCCTCTTTTTTTCTCCTCCACACACGTACCCTTACTCTTTTCTTTTTTTCCTTCTTTCCTCTTTTTCTCCTACCATTTTCTCCAAGCTCCAGAACATTCCACAGAGCTCTCTTTCTTTCTCTTTCTTTTTTTATTTTTATTTTCTTTCTTCCTTTCTCTCTTTTCTCTTACCACTTCGTCCGCTAGTTTCTTTCCCTCTATCCCATCAAAACACACAAACTTAAAGGTCACACGCAACCACACCATCTGATTCTCATCAAACGAAGATAGAGAGAGGGAAATCGCCAAGGGAGGAAAATCGCAATTTGCCATATAAGGCATAACTTCAACATGTAATTCAACTATGTCCTTCACAAGCTGTTTGGCATATTTTCAGGTGGAGGAACACTATGCTCATTCAATTGAGGGAATATGATGCCATCAGCTACAAAAAGGGATCTATTGTTATTCAAATGTTGCAGGGTTATCTTGGAGCTGACATGTTCCAGGTGAGATTGTTCATGTTCTTAACTTCTAGAGTTGGTTGTTTATATATGTAGCACCAAACAATGACTCCATATTTTCTTGGTAAAACTTCTATGTGGATGCTATTACTATAATTCATATAGATTTCCTGTAAACTTTACATGTGATTACTTTTCGAAATTTTTTGTTTAATGTCATTGGTTTGTAATTCATATCTTTTCTTGGATCTATTATTGTTTGATGTAACTTCTATTCTTTTATAATCACAATCTATGTTAATAAATGCTGCTATTGGCTTTGATTGGTTGGTGTGCTAAAAAATTTCATGTTGCTTGGGGTGTGACTTAGCCCTCATGGTACGTGTGCCATGTAACACCAATGTGTGGTATGATTTGAGAAGCTATATCTGCATTGTGTCTTTTTATTGATTAATAAGCAAACATGAGCCACATATTTCATCTAGGGTCTGCAGTTGTAATTCCTGTTAACTCATTTATGTGTTGATGGACTTATTTTCATGAGTAATTCTTAAGTACTCCCGGAGTATAGAGAATGGTGCTCCCTCCTCTCACATTCACGGTGGGGTCCACTCATTAAATTCATGGTGGAGTCCACCATGAATGTGAGAGGAGGGAGCACCGTTTCTCTGTGCTCCGGGAGTGCTTAAGAATTTTCCTATTTTCATACTACAAATGTAAGACATTCCTTTTTTAAATCAAATCCTTGAAAACTGGATGTATCTGAACTGGTACATTCTCCCGACCAAATTTCAAGCACATTTAACACAAAGAATGAAGAGAACTGTGATGAACATTTATGCGTCAAAGTTAATATTGAGCAGAGGGCTTTCTACAGGGTTACTTATCTTGCAGCTCAACATAGGAAAGCCATGGTGATTAATTGCAGAGACAGATATATTTGGTATGTGCCGTGTCCAAAAATGAATAAATAACTGTATCGTATGTTGTTGTAGTAGGTATGCTGCATATATTGGCAATTTGGCATGATCACCTAATGCGAAGTATACTAGATTTCTGATTTTCGTGCCTGGTTCATTGGTTGGGTGTCACAGCAGGGCAGAATTCCAGTGACTAGAGTTCAGCAAAGGAACTGGCTGAATTAAGACTGCATATTAGCTTATTAAGGCGACATATTTCCTGTTCTTTGGTGGTTTCTCTTAATTTTTGCCATTATAAGCTCGCCACTCACTGTCAAATGGTATATAACTCTTTTAAGTCTCAATTTCTTAGGTGTTTTGGATGACACATGCACTGTGTGAGGCTTGCAAGCAACCACTGCATTCATTGCTTTCCTTATGGATTTATACAGAAAAGATCTTGATTTGATTGTGTTATCAAAACTATTAGTGTAAGGATAACTTTGGTTTGACATTATTACCATTTTCACTAAATCCTTACCAGAATTTTAACTTCTTAAATGGTACACGCAAAAGGTGTGTTGCAAAGTTGTGGAGATCTCTGGTGATGCCATCCCAGATTCAGTTAATGAGTTGAAACAAATTTTCATCAACATTCCTCCTGTTCTTCAGTGGAAGAACAAATACCTTACATTTTAAAATGCCAGTGACTGCATTCCAACTCACTGGTTGTTAGATATCGTTCGGAACCTCTTCTACATGATGCTTACTTTGAGTGGAGATAAGTTTGTTGATCGATATGCAAGTTTCTTGGTTAAGGCTGAGATGTATGCAAAACTATGACCATTATTTTTTTTCAAATATAGGAGTACCTATCTCTCAAAATGAATATCTTCTTCCAGCCAATTGTGCATTATGTATAAATTATTGTCATATATATACTGATATTTGGTTATAGAGTGATGTAAGCTTCTTCATACTCTTAAGTATCAAAAAAAAAATTTGGTTCTTTGTGCAGAAAATCTGGCTGGGAATCAATTTATGAGAAATTCATTTAAGTGCACTATTAACAATATAAAGTGAGAGAGAATGACTGAATAGTCTGTATATTGATGTATATAAAACAATGTACAAAAGAGAGTCTTATATAGGCTAGGTATGTGTGCAGTACAAGTAATATACTAGGCTAAGCCCAATAGGCTAATCTAGCCTAATCTATACACTAACATCCCCCCTCAAACTCGAGGTGGCAAGGAGGAAGCCAACTGGAGTTTGGATATAAGATCTCGAAGACGACCAGGCGAGTGAGACTTGGTGAAGATATCAGCAGACTGGTCAGCAGATGAGATGGAGAACAACTTGAGATTACCTTTTTTGAGATGCTGGCGAGTGATGTGGCAGTCGATCTCAGTGTGCTTGGTGCATTCGTGGAAGACATCATTATGAGCAATGTAGATAGCACTACGATTGTCACAATAAAGAGGAGTAGCAGTGGGCTGTGGAGCATCCATGTCAACCAAGAGCCAATGAAGCCAGACAAGCTCGCAGGTGGTGTCGGCAAGGGCACAATACTCAGCCTCAGTACTGGAACGGGAAACAACATCTTGCTTCTTGCTACGCCACGAGATAAGAGAAGTACCCAACAGGAAATAAAAACCTGTGATAGAGCACCGATTAGTCGGATCACCTGCCCAGTCCGCATCGGAATAAGCATGAAGCTCGAGAGAAGACCGAGAGGAGTAGTGTAGACCATGATAAAGTGTGCCCTTGACATATCGGAGAATCCGAAGAACAGCAGCATAGTGGACAGAATGAGGGGCATCCATGAACTTACTAACCATACCCACGGCATGTGAAATATCCGGACGAGTAACAGTGAGATAGATCAGACTACCAACCAACTGATGATAGCGAGTAGCATCAGATATAGGTTCACCATCCAAGGGTGTGAGCTTTGCATTGTATTCCAAGGGAGTGGAAACAGTCTTGTTGCCAGTGATACCGGCTTTGGAGAGAAGATCAGAAGCATATTAGCTTGGGAAAGATAGTATCCATCAGAGGATGAGGTGACCTCAAGCTTAAGAAAATAGCTGAGAGTGCCCAAATCTTTCATCTCAAAATGCTGACTAAGGAAGTGCTGAAGAGAGCGGATACCTGCAGAATCATCTCCAGTAATAATCATATCATCAACATAGAGAAGAATAAGAGTGATACCAGCAGAAGATATTCGGACGAAGAGAGCAGTGTCATGAGGGCTCGAAGTGAAACCCTGCTGAGCAACAACTGAGCTAAACTTTTTAAACCAAGCTCGAGGAGCCTGCTTGAGGCCATAAAGAGCACGGTGAAGGCGACAAACTTGACTGCCTGAGTGTGGATAGCCAGGGGGTGGTTGCATGTACACTTCTTCTTGAAGGTCTCCATTGTGAAAAAGCATTCTTCACATCCATTTGATAAAGAGACCAACAGCGAACAGCAGCCACAGCAATGAGACATCTGACAGATGTAAGGCGAGCAACAGGAGCAAATGTTTCCTCATAGTCAATGCCACACTCCTGGGTAAAGCCCTTGGCAACTAGGCGAGCCTTGTATCGTTCAACAGATCCATCAGCCTTGGTCTTGATCTTGTAAACCCACCTACAACCTACTACAGACTGACCATGAGGCAAATCAACCATATCCCAAGTGTGATTCTTATGAAGGGCATCTAGTTCATCATTCATAGCTTGCTGCCAAAGAGGGTCAGTATGGGCCTCACGATAGGTGTGAGGTTCATAGAGGGTGGCAAGGGCAAAAGAGCAGTGATAATTATAGAGATAAGGGGGAGGAATGCTTACCCGAGTGGAACGACGAAGTTCAGGACCATCAGAAGACTCAGGAGAGGGTGGTGCCACAAGATCCAAGACAGGCGGGTCATATGCCGAGGACAGAACTGGAGATGAGTCGTCTGGAGAGGAAGCCAATGGTGAAGAATCCTCCACAAGTTCAGGATAGAGAGGGAGGAAAGGATCAGTAAAAATGGGAAACTCAGAGGAAGAGGATGTAGGAAACTGTTGAAGACTCATGAAAGGACGATGTTCCCAAAACTCAACATGACGGAAGACACAAAGACGATGAGAAATGGGATCATAGCAGCGAAACCCCTTTTGAGATACACCATAACCAAGGAAACAACAGAGACGAGCACGAGGCTGGAGCTTTGTTCGTTCATGAGGAGGAAGAGAGACAAAGCAAGCACAACCAAAAACCCGAAGAGAGGAGTAGTCTGGGGTTTGACCATAGAGAAGCTCAAATGGTGATTTGTTGTGTGTAGTTGGTGAAGGAATACGATTAATGGTGTATACAGCAGTGAGTGCGGCCTCACCCCAAAAGCGCTCAGGAAGAGAGGCAGAAATGAGAAGGGTGCGAACAACATCAAGAATGTGACGATGTTTTCGTTCTGCACGACCATTTTGTTAAGAGGTGTAAGGACAAGACCGCTGAGTAAGGGTACCATGATTGTCTAAAAAGGATAGGAAAGATTTATCATTATATTCTTGAGCATTATCTGATCGAAAAACTTTGTCGATGCGATTGAACTGTGTTTCAATCATTTTATGAAATGTTTGGTAAATAGACACAAGTTCAGATATGGTGAAGCAGATAAATCCAAGTATATCGAGAAAAGTCATCCACAAATATGACAAAATATCTAGATCCCCCCTCAATGGGAACAAGTACAGGACCCCAAATATCAGAGTGTATAAGATCAAAAGGTGCAGAAGAAAATGAGTCACTATTATTAAAGGGCAATTTTGTTTGTTTGCCAAAATGACAGAAAGTACAATCAAATTTTTGAAACTGAACTGAACCTAAATGACCTTGAGAAGCTAACAACTGAAGACGAGATAAGGATGGATGACCAAGACGAGCATGCCATAGATCAGGTAAGGAGGTGGCAGTGGTAGCAGCTGTAGAAACAACTTGTGAATGAATCTTCAAGTCATGAACCTCAAAACATGCGACCAACCTTACAGCCTGTCCCAAGCACTTGACCCGTCCAGGGATCCTGCACATCCACACCATGATTAGTAAATAGAAGATCTACGCCTAATTCACAAAGTTGACCAACAGAAAGCAAATTAAGGGATAACTTTGGGATATGAAAAGTGTCACTAAGGGATAAACAAGGAGAAGAGATTGTTCCTTTATGACTAACAGGCATAGGAGTTCCATCAGCAGTGTAAATGGTGATTGGATATTCTAAGGGTGCCTTATCAGAAAATTGGGATTCATCAGGAGTCATATGGTTACAACATGCAGTGTCAAAAAAACCAAGGTTGTTTACCTAAGGTGACAGAAAGAGCAGTGGAAGTGCGGGATAAAACATGTTGAACAACTGCCTCAATATCAGCCGTAGTAAGTGAGGAAGTCAAAGATGGACCTGTAGGAACCGATGAATCTGAAGGACATACAGCAGCTGCCCAAGGAAGAGAAGCTTTATTCTGCTCTTGCACAAATTTCTGCAGTTTGCGACAAACTGAGATGTCATGGCCTTTGGCACGGCAAAACTCGCAACGAGTACCTTTGGAAGACTGAGAGGTGGGACGCCTAGAGTTTATTCGTGGGGGAGCAATGAATGCAGCAATGGGAGGCTGTGGAGATGGTATAGCCAATACATGATCAGATGATGACATGTGATGAGTAGGCCGACGGTTTTCCTCAGAAATGAGCTCCTTGACTGCAGCGTCAAGAGAAGGAGTAGGAGACCAGCTAAGCAAAGAAGCCCTAGTAGGCTCAAAATCCTCACGCAAACCCATCATGAAGTGCATAAATTTATGGCGATCCCGATATTTGACAAAGAGCTCAATGTCCTTAGAACACACTAGTGGAGGATCTGCAGCAGAGAGTTGTTCCCACATAGTAGAAGTCTGAGAATTAAAATCAGAAATAGACTGACCTATCTCTTGGCGCATTTGATAAAGTTTTGATTCAATGTGGAACTCTAAGCTTGAATCATTAGTACAATTATAGCGATCGGCCAAAAATTTCCAAGCAGTCTCAAGACGAGGAAGAATATTATGAATGGAGGGAATAGAGGTATTGATAAACCAAGACAAGATCTTACTCTGAATACTCTCCCATTCCTCTAGGCGTTCTTCATAATCATCTGTTGTAACTGTAGTCGTGGAAGACTCTTCAGTAGTTGTGGCTTTGGACTTAGGGTTTGGTACTGGCTTAGGAATTGAACTAGTCACATATCTCCACAGTTTACGACCCTTGAGAAAGACAGTCATATTCTAAGACCATGCATGATAGCTAGTAGGACCATCCAACATAATGGTGATAAGACGTATGATGTCTCGTTCATTTGTTGAGCCATAATGAAGAAAATGACCAAAAGAAATGAGATTTAGAGACCTCAAATGCATAAGCGGAGCCCAAAATCAGAATCTACGCGAAAAACTGAGCAAGACAGGTCCTGTTGAAAAATTTTGACTTTGGTCAAAGTCAATGGTCAACGATCTGGTCAAAGTCAACGGCTCTGGATGCTGACGTGGCACGACGCGTGGTGGCACGTGGAGGCGCGTGGCGGCGCGTGCTCGTGAGGCAGAAACTTCAGACGGCGTGTGGGGGGTTGTTTCTGGCAGATCTTTGTTGGGTTTTGCTCGAGATCGGATGATCTGTCAATCTATGCCTTGGCTTTAGCAGTTTGATCAACAAAACTGACAAAATCCGAGTGTTTTAGGGGCTGTGGGCGTGACAGCGATGACTCGCTTCTGACAGTGACTACTGGATGAAGGCGAGGGCAACGGAAGAACGCCGGAGATGTCCACAGGAAGACTCTTCATAATCATCTGTTGTAACTGTAGTCGTGGAAGTCTTTTCATCTGTTGTGGCTTTGGACTTAGGGTTTGGTACTGGCTTAGGAATTGAACCAGTCACATATCTCCACAGTTTACGACCCTTGAGAAAGACAGTCATATTCTAAGACCATGCATGATAGCTAGTAGAACCATCCAACATAATGGTGATAAGATGTATGATGTCTCGTTCATTTGTTGAGCCATAATGAAGAAAATGACCAAAAAAAATGAGATTTAGAGACCTTAAATGCATAAACAGAGCCCAAAATCAGAATCTACGTGAAAAACTGAGCAAGACAGGTCCTGTTGAAAAATTTTGACTTTGGTCAAAGTCAACGGTCAACGGTCTAGTCAAAGTCAACGGCTCAGGATGCTGACGGCGTGCTGACGTGGCACGGCGCGTGGCGGCACGTGGCGGCGCGTGTTCGTGAGGCAGAAACTTCAGACGGCGCGTGGGGGGTTGTTTCTAGCAGATCTTTGTTGGGTTTTGCTCGGGATCGGATGATCTGTCAATCTGTGCCTTGGCTTTAGCAGTTTGATCAAAAAAATTGACGAAATCTGAGTGTTTTAGGGGCTGTGGGTGTGACGGCGGTGACTCGCTTCTGACAGTGATTACTGGATGAAGGCGAGGGCAGCGGAAGAACGCCGGAGATGTCCACAGGAACCAGGAAGTCAGAGGAATGGCTCTAATACCATGTTAACAATATAAAGTGAGAGAGAATGACTGAATAGTCTGTATATTGATGTATATAAAATAATGTACAAAAGAGAGCCTTATATAGGCTAGGTATGTGTGTAGTACAAGTAACATGTGTGTAGTACAAGTAATATACTGGGCTAAGCCCAATGAGCTAATCTAGCCTAATCTATACACTAACATGCACTATTGAGAGGAGGTCTTTCTGGATTTGGTTACTGTTGGCCATGATAAAAGTCACAAAGATAATCTAGCTCTTTCAGATATTACTGAATAATAGAAATTCTCCTACTGTCAGCTGACACTTAACTGTATATCTGAATCACTTCCTCATTCGTAGGGGCCTGTTCAAGGTTGATATAAAGAAGTGCTATATGCCCTACAGGCTGCTTACATTTCTGTAATTTTGGACACTAGTACCATGAATAGGAATGGGTTTGAGTCCCTACTGAAGCTCTACAGAGAAGCAGATATAGTGCAAGAGAAGGAACCACCTTTATTATTTAAGAATTAGCAATATTTGAACTAATATCCTGTAACTCTCTTGTGGGTGAAAGCTACTTATATTTAATGCCTTTCCTTTGATCCTTATCCAGGTTGTATTGAATATTGTCCAGACCCAAGTATAGTTCTTGAGTTCCTAAATTTTATGTTGTCTGATGAGGTATTGGCTATGCATATCAAATTATGGTTTCTAACAACCTCATCTTCCTTTCCAATCTAACTGTTGCTTCTTCTCAATATCCTTTTAGGTTCATAAAATCAAGATACTATTTTCATGATTTCCTGAATAAGCTCTGAAAGCCGTGAGGTAGCATGGTGAAGGTTGAAGTTATGCATTTCACGCTAAACATCTTCATTATGAGTTTTAATTTTGACTGTTATTATCATATTGATATAAGAAAATAATTTGGGGTATATTAGTATATGGATATAGTTTGGAAAGTATTATGATTGGGAGTTAGGAGGTAACTCTTAGCTTTGAATGTCATCCGACATGATCTTATTAGTTTCATTATCAACATCCTCAGTCTGGTAAGCAATTCAGACATGCCAGATAGCAATGGTACATGTGATGCATATGTGGTTTGCTATGATTCACTGAATCACTGGTTGACTAGTTCGATATAAACTCCATGCAGCTTGATATGTCACAACTATTATTTATTGATACATAGCAGTTGGACATATCAAGCTCAGGGGACAGACGTCTTGTTGCGTACTGTCCACCTATGCACTTAATTAGTATCCATGGACCAAATTTGCCGTCAATCTTTTGAATAAATTGTATTGTAATAAATTTAATTCTGTGGGCGATTTCAACATAGCAAGAAAATTAATATTATTTTTTGCGTATATTTCACTACTCAAGGGCATGTTCCTCACTTATGAATTACCTTGACAAGTTTGATTGCATTAGTATAATTATGAAATTCATCATAGGCAGTGCAATCGCCCTCAAATTACTTATGTTATGTCCAAGAAACTAGCCATATCTTGAAATTGGTTTTGTTCAGTTTGATAGCTTGCATTTAATCATGACAAGTGAAGCTGTTTGAGTTTTGACATTAGTGCTCAATTGAATGATGAACTTGATTACTTACTGCCAAACCAATGTCTGAATATTTGGACACATTTATATAAGATCATGAATCTACTTAATATAAATCAATCATAGCATGGTGGATGTGGCAAAGCTATCCGTTAGTGATATTGCATCCATTGAATTTTGTCATCTCGCATTTTCGCAGCAATGAAAAGGCCTGATTAAATTGAAGCATTTTTTTTGCCACCTGTACGCATCCTTCTTTTACCATGAATTTGAAGTAAAGCATCGAGAAAATCCAACTCAAATATTATTCGAAAACCGTAATTTGATAATGTCAAGACTCATACATACAATGGTAGACAATGCATCATTTTCTGTAACATGCCAACCAAGACTACTCTCTCTCATATACAGAAGAACACAGAAAGACAGCTAAAGTTCAAATAGAAAACAATAGAGTTTAAAATACTACTTCTCAGCCTAGCTGGATTAGACTTCCCTCTCCCTTGCTTCTAAAAATCAGCTTTAACTTCTCCAATAATTTCCAATGAAGTGTTCAGCCTTGACGTTAACATCAGGGCTACCAGTCATTGAGTCCGCTGTATCACAACTTGAACTATTATCGCTGTGTACCCAAACATAGGTTGTATACTCATGTGGCCGAATTTCGAAAGGTGGTGGTGGTGGTGGTAATGGAATAAACGATGGTGAGTCGCTTCTTGAGCTCGTTATCTCATCGTCACTACTGCAAATGCTTCCATTAAGTGGCGACAGAGGTTTCCAACGGGCACCAGCTTGTGGTGATGGTGATGAAGTATCTGAGCTCATCACATCCTGATCATCAACTCTATTGGATCTCACTTTCTTATCTGGTAACGGAGGTTTCTGGGCTGCAGTAGATGATGGCTTTTGAGGGTTTAGAATGGTTTCGACACTCTTCTGTATATGCTCCTTAGTAGTAGGAGTCTTGGGCTGCAATTTACTTTCTCTTTGTTGATAGTGGTGATAAAGCAGATCACCACCACTGTTACTACATGCATGTTCATCATTACTATTATAGGAGCTTGTGTTTTCACTGTTGTTGATGGTGAGGAAAACACAGACAGTGACGAAAACAACAAGCAGGACTAGCCTGAAGCCGTGCTTGGTTTTCAACACTTCAACAAGTAGTGGTGTGAATACTTGTGAGGTGAAAGAGATGAATGAAGGTATTGCCATGAGGATCAAGAACAGAGATATAAAAAGACCAGCGTTCAGGTTGGGAGTCGACAAGTGGTTGCGACAATGGCCGCCACCGGTGGCTTGCGGTTGTGGTGAGAGTGAGAACATGTCTTCTCCCTTTATTTTTTTTTTTAGAATCGTGTGGTTTTTCGTTTTGGAAAATGGAAGAGTGATGACACTCGTATATATTATATATGCATATAGTGTCTCACTCCATCAAACGTTTTTTTTTTTTTTGGTTACCACCAAATAAAATCACATCCAGGCAAGCCTTGTAAAACATATTGTTGCCTTGTAAAACATATTGTTGCCATGTTTGCCAGTCCCTGTACTTCTTGAAGCACCAGTTGAGGAGCAACTTGGACGTGAATATGTTTAATCATCTTTTTTAATGTCGCAATATCATCCATGATGGGTACGTTCTCCAAGCTAGTCAAGCGATGTGTCTGAATTAGTTTCAATCCTTGGTTTGATTCTAGAAACAGGATTACCTCCCTGAAGCCTTGCTTCCACGCCTCATATAATGCTTCTCTGGTTGTGGATAGCAGGTTGTTCTCATCATTGTAGGAATGCCATGAATAACAACCTTTATGAACGGATTGGCCTAAATGATTTTTTATCACAAAGGCACCTCTATTTCAATTAGCTTCGCGCGAACGCTTTTTTGTATCAATTATAATTATTGCTTGCCAATTCTGATATTGGCATGTAGTTTGACTCCAACAAACGTGGACACGGAATTTGGGAGAGAAAATATTCATCTTTTTATTTTTTTAAGGAAAAAGACAAACATATTTTATCAAGAAAAACCCGCTAGCCATAATTGATTATTATAATTGGAAAATATTAATAGAACCTCTAAGAATATTAGTTTAGGAATAATTTATTAAAAAATGATAAAATAATAAAAATATTTATAATTTTTTATATTTCTTATAAAATTAGTGTCAAAATTTTATTAATATTATTTATTAATAATTACTATAAAAATACTCATTAACATAACCTATTATAATTAGTAAAATTAGCGGCCTTTATGGATTCATAAGAAAATTTAGTGTTATTATGAGAAGTTCCCAGATTCTAGAATATTATTATTATTATTATTATTATGGATTTTTTCAGTCAACTGGATAATGTTTCTGTCTTTTTTTGTTTATAGGTCCATCATCTTGGAATAATGCTGTTGCCACGTGGGCAATCAAAATAGCGTTATAGTTACGAATAGTACATTACCAGCTCACCCTTGTCTTTGACAAGTTCTTTTTGTTTTATAAAACATGAAGCATTTTAGGGAAAATTACATTTCATCCCTCTAAATTATATTCCTTACTGCACTTACCTCTAAACTATACTAATGAGCACACATGCACACCAAAAATAGTGCATTTTACTCTACGCAAAAAAACACAAAAGAGAATAAAAATAAAAATAAAAATAAAAATTAGGTTTTGTTTATGGGCTACGGCTATAAAAAACTTATAAATTATATGCAAATTGTATATATATTCATTTGCTGATCTTTTTTTTTTTTTTTAAGTGTTTCAACTTATAGCGTCCACTCTTAATAATACATATTTATCATCAGACCAAGACACCAATTAATTTTTAGTGTAGACAGGAGATTGAATCTCAAATCTTTTATTCAACAATCTGATATTTTACTAGTTGAGCTAACTACATAGAACCCACTAAAAATATATATATTATTGGTTTAGTAACCTGCTAAAATTCATTTTGGTCTCCCTCTTAAGCCTTTAAGTTCTTTAGGATAAACCAAATATATATATATATATATACACAAACTTTAAAAAAAAAATACAGCATCTGAGCCATTGTTGGCCCAATTACTTCTCCAATTTTTTTGGGATAAAAAAGCCACTCAAAATCCAGGAAAAATTACATTTTACCACTCTAAACTATACATTATATTACACTTTCCATCCTAAACTATTCAAATGCATACTTTGCACCCTAAAATATCACACTTTGCACCCCCCGCGTTACTTTTACTATTAAGTTAAACATAAATTAATATCACATGACTTGTATATTATTTTTGCTCAGGTGACCCAATATATAAAGACCAAAACACCCTTACTTGTTAAAGCTTTGTTTGCCTCTATGGGAAAATACCCAGAAAAGTTTTCAATGAAAAATTGTGTTTAATAAGACTGTTTAAGGAAGAAAATGGTAATTCATGGTGTAGAGAGGCATTTGTGTTTGTAAGAATTAAGAGAGAAAGGAAAATAAAGTGCTTTTAGAATATGCTCTAGAAAACCCATTCTTGAATTTTTTTTGGTATTTTCCCTTTTTTTGGGGAAATTAATCAGGTTTTTTCGTTTTTTTTTTTTTTTTTTCAACATAGAAGACAAAAAATTCAAAAAATGAGAGCTAAAATTTAGAGAAAGTGGATGTTTGCAACAAACTAAATGGAAGTTAGGCTTTTATTTTTTATTAGCCGCAGAATATATAAATATTATGTAATGGACTATAATATATAAAGAGTAACAATTAATTCAAATATTATTTATTTAAAAAAAAAATCTACAGGATTTTTTATCTTATTGCCTCTACAAATATATCATTCTATTATTTGTCTAATTAATATTTTCTTAAGGTGAACCATATTCTTCTAATTTCTGTTGTAGTGTATTATATTTGCCTAATATACAACTAAACTTTATAAGTTTCAAATTTATTATTCAAAATTTTCATCTCTTAAGGAATAAAGAGATTATCATAATAATAAAAACTCATCACAAAATTACAATGCTATCTTAACCAAAATTAAAATGAAATCAAAGGAATAAAAGTTAGACTTTATAATAATTTATTATTCAAACAATTGGTAGGAATATTCAAATTCATAGTCATGTAGATTGTGTTTTGATAGAAACTCAAATTTCTATTTCCAAAAAAAGAAAACTATGTATTAACCCAAACCAAAATTCAACCAAAACCATTAAAGGGAAATTAAAAAAGCAGAATACCAAAATAAATATTCAAAAAAAAAAAAAAAAACTATCAACCTTAATTAGAATTATAAGAAAGAACAAAAATCCACCAAAAGAAAGTAAATATATTATATATATAGAGGGGGAGAGAGAGAGAGTACTCACAGTTATTTTGTGAGAAAAATGTGGATTAAATGGAAGAAATGATATCAAATTTATACAAAATAAAATAGGGAGAATAAGAGTCAATATATAAGATAAAGAAAGGGATGAACAAAGTGTAATGGTAGAGTAGAGAGCAGTGGGGAGAGAAAGAAGTAAAGAGGAAAGTGAAATGTTGGAGGAAGTGTAACCGTGATTAATAGGGAGAAGAAGAGTTCTTTTTTTTTTCTTTTTTTTTTTTTGAGAATAGGTAGAATTAAAGTTCAAAAAGAGAAAAAAAAATAAAAAAATAAATGGATGATGTAGCTCAAATAATAGTTACATTCTTACTCATCTAGATGTATATGAACATATCAACATACCATAATATGGAGTCCACAAGTATAAGAGTAATATTCAACCACACAACAATTTACACGAAGATTTGTTTGGTTTTCATTTTCTATTTTTTATTATTATTCATAGTATGCCAATTTAAATTCATTGTTTTTGTAAACCATGTTTACTCTACACTATTTAATTATAAAGTTTCTAGGGTATGTCATTTATTTGATGGTTGATTTAAATGATTTCTTTAAAAGATTTTGTTTAAATAATTTAATACATTACGTTATATATCTTTGATTATTATTTATTTATTTATTTAGTAATTGTAGTTTATTAACTTATCTGTGAAGAATTTTCTTTAGGCTATTAACAAAATGATCCTTAATGAATTATTATTATAAGTTTTTTATTTTAAAATAAGTTTAACCATAAAATGATCATTAATAGTATTCCTACGCATCGTATGAGTTTACAGCTAGTTATTATAAAAAAGCACACTCTTACATTTTTAACATTGTCCTACCCAATTTATTCTAGCAATTTAACATGACTACGGGTAGAAAATTTTTCTTTGCTTAAACTCTGAAAAAAACTAAAGTGAATAGCTAGATACCTAATATAGAACGTTATTAATTTAATAACAAAAATAAACAAAAGTCTGGACATATTACAGTAATTACATTAACACCAAAGGGAAAAATGGAAATGAAAAAGAATGGTCAAAGTTTTCAATCCATGATCAGCAACATTACTTTGGAAAGGAACTCATATTCTTAGCCAAAAAAAAAAAAACTCCTATTGTTTAGGCATATATGCATCCTTGAATTTACCAAGCTCTTTTTCACTCTATACCAAGTATATACGTTAATTTTGTTTGTATTCTGTAGATTCTCTCTAATAAATTCATCTTTTTAAGTGTAAACAATAACAAATAAATTTAGAAACAGCATTTCAAATCCAATGTTTAACTGATATTTGAAAAAATATTTGACTTCAAAATAAACGGAGCGTCTATTATACACAATTTTACCCACCTTAAAAAATAGATTTCAGTGCGTTTCAAGGATGTGTGTAAAATTGTATGTAATAAAGTGTGTGGGCTGTATTTTCCCATATAAAAGAGATCATTACTTTGTAAAAGTGGAGAAATTTATTTTTCTTGTTTGTGGGTTGAGGAGAAGAGACCAATGTGAACTAAACACGCATCGCATGGACTTCATTGACCAGAGATAGCCCTCTAGCTTATTTTTAAGAAAACAGTAATAATAATATAAAATTCTACTAGACTAAACATTATTGTGCTTTGAGCATCTTCTATTTGGTTAGCCTTTCATCTACTCTTTCAGTCTCTTGTGTCATTCATTAATTTTCCATTTCCAAGTACTCTCTACTATAGTGGAGTAGCTTGGTTCTTTCATTTCCCCACCATCTAGGCGGTGCTCAACAATGCAGAGAAATGGCAACGGTGCTCAATTATCTAAATTTTCATCACGAAGGACAAAGAAAAAGAAAAAGAACTATAGTCATGTAGATTGTGTTTTGATAGAAATTCTAATTCCTATTTCCAAAAGAAAACTATGTATTGACCAAAACAAATATTCAAAAAAAAAAACCATCAACCATAATCAAAATTATGAGAAAGACCCATAAAAAAAATATCTTAAGAAAGAAAAAAAATCCATAAAGAGAGAGAGAGAGAGAGAGAGAGTACTCACAATTATTTTGTGGGAAAAATATGGTTTACATGGGAGAAATGGGACAAAATTGCAAAATGCCCATTTTGGGAAAACTAAGCAGCGTTTTGCCCTCTTTCTCAAACTAATTAGAAATCGAGTTTCTGAAAATCGATTTAGGCCCTATAGTGGCGTTTTTAAGGAGCCTATAGTGACGTTTTCAGGACCTATAGTAACGTTTTATAACTCGATTTATAAGAAATCGAGTTATAGGTAAAAAAAAATTAAAAAAAATTGCCTATAACTCGATTTAATGGAAATCGAGTTACAAAACGTCACTATAGGTCCTGAAAACGTTACTATAGGTCCTTAAAAATGCCGCTATAGGGCTCCAGAAATTTTTTTTTTTATAACTCGATTTTAAGAAAATCGAATTTCAAAAGAGGGGCATTTCCCTAATTAGTTTGAGAAAACGGGCAAAACGCTGCTTAGTTTGCCCAAAAGGGGCATTTTGCAATTTTGTCCAGGAGAAATGACATCAAATTTATACAAAATAAAATGAGAAGAAGAAGAGTCAAAATATAAGAAAGAGATAGTGATGAAAGAAATGTAATGGTAAAGTAGAGAGTAGTTGAGAGATAAAGAGGCAAAGAGAAAGGGCAAAGGTTAGAGAAAGTGTAATAGTGACTAATAGGGAGAAGATTTTTTTTTTTGGCGAATAGGAAGAATAAAAGTTAAAAAAAATGGATGATGTGGCTTAATAGAAGCGTAGCAACAATAAATGTCATGCTTTAACTTTTAGATATATATAGATATAGATTAAACTCTGCATTTGAAGTTGTTGGAACTTGGAAGGAGCTATGGTTATTATACAGTGAAGAAGTGGTATTAAATGACTTTACCCTTATGGTGTTCATTCATTTTTTTAGTTGTAAATATTCTTACCTTTTTTGGTTGATGTGAAGTTCATCTCTACAATTGATGAAAGCAAGAGTTTTGGACTAGGGGAGCTAAGCGAGAGACAAAGAGATTGTGGGGAAGAAGGTGCGTAACAACAAGGGACCATATCAGTTTATAAGATAGTTAATAAGGGGCAATTTGGTCTTTTAATTATTGCAGCTGTCACGTGACTTGCACATGACTTAAAATTTTGTTTAAATTAACCGTTAACTAAACAGCGATGTGCAAAGTGTAATAAGTGTGATGGTTTAAGATGTAAAGTGATAGTTTATGGTGTAAAGTGTAATCTAGTCTATAATTTAGGGTAGTAAAATGTAATTTCTCCCAAAATCCACACATCAAAAAAGTCTATGTCAAATCTCAAATCAACAATCCTTTGTAAACTTTCTCAACAAAAAAAAAACAATCCTTTGTAAAAAAAAAATAAAAAATTATCTCTAATATATATCCTTTTTTTTAACTTGAAAAAGGGGGAAATTAAATATATCTAGTCAAGACTGACGACCTCCTACTACCAAAAAAAAAAAAAAAAGGTTTTATAGAAGTGTTTTTTTCCAATAGTTTAAAAAACTGTTACTATAGGAGATCTAATACGGCGTTTTTAGGAACTGCTCCACCTATGGCAATATCTCTCCTTCTCTCTCTTTTTAATGCATACCCTTAATAATTTATTTTAGAACATTTTTTATAAAAATTTAAAAAAAAAATATCAAAAAAGTAGTATTTTTTTTCCCAAAAAAAAATTTCTAAAATTGTTTACTAATATATAGCTTATAGTCATTTTTTCTTTTGACCAAGATATTTCTCTGCTTGGTCAAATTCTCTATTGATAAGGTAGCTAGTGTTTATTACTTTATTATTTAGCTTGTAGATCACACCCACTGTTTTTTCCAGTGTATTAGATTAGTGGTTTGTACTTTGTAGCTTAGATTTTTTTTAATGTTCTACTACTTTATATTATTTTTAAATTTGACAAAAATGGTTTAATAAGTAATTAAATTGTGTTATTCTTTTATGTTTGTCTATCATATATTTATAGAACTGTATAATTATTTTTATTGAAGCGTTAAGATTAAAAAAAAATTACACTTAAGTTGTTTTTTATATTTAATTGCACATAAACTATATTTTATACGTTTTTAAGTGAAAAATTGGCTATGTAATTAGTTTGAAAAAAATTCAATAATTCAAGTTTTTAAAGTTAGTAATTGAATGAAAAAACCATGATCAATTATAAATGATTTTAGAGCCCATTTGTTTAAGCTATTGTTAAAATCTAAATTAAAAAAATAAAATAAAATAAAAAAACTGATTTAAAAATGTGTTTGGATTCAAAATTATCATTACTGTGAATTGATGTATTTAGATTTGGAAGAAACCAATAAACTCTTAGGTCATGTTTTGATTAATTTTAGCAAGCACAAACTGTAAATTACAAAATAGTATCCTATATGTTATGCTCCGCTGGGTTGTTTTGTTAATTCCTTGAGTAAACTTCATGATGAACTCAGGAAAGTGTATCTCCTCCATGCTCTTGATGACCCCCAACCATTCCTTTACTCGGCATTCATGACCTGAGAGTTGCATAGCGTTCAATTAAAACTATGAATTATCAATCTATATGGTGCTTGGCATCAAGACTAAATGTTGAAGATGGGCTTCTATCTCGATGGCACCTACCCCATCCCCAGTTCCTCCATCGCAGATTGGATTGGCCTCCCTCCCCTACCCCAAAAAAGCCAAAAAAATAAATAAAAAGAAGCCCAAAAATGTTGTGATTTCTTACGGTTATTCTTCACGAGTGTTTGACAATGCTTCAAACTGCTGTGAGAGTAAAGATACTATTTTGACATAGATGTCCCCTGGTCTTAATTGTGCTTCCCCTAGAGATCTTTGGCCCCAAAAGGCTGATCTTTTACTTAAGGATTCAGGTGGCTTTGGATATGGGTCTGGCCTGGTTCAGAAATTGTAAATTTAAACCCCACCCCCCCAACCCCACCAGCCCACTAAGGTAGACTTTTCAACCAGTTGATGTCAATTCAATGAACTTGGTCTAGAGTCTCTAGTCATTGAAAGATTTAACCAGCTTTGCAAATTGCAATAACTTAGAGCACTAATGACGTGAACACTTTCTTTTTGGTTCATTGGACAAAGATTGAGCCTATAAAAACTACCCAAAAACAAAAGACACGCACACACAATTGAAAGTAGTTCTCTTCCATTTCTGACTTTTCCCATTTCTTGATATAGGCAAGATTAGAATGTTATGTGGCACCATCACCTTCCTTAATCAATAAGGACCTTTCCAATGGGGGAGAGAAAAACAAAAAAAAAACATTGTCACATATTTCAGAATTTAAATAGCTATTTACAAAAAAAACACATACAATTACATAGAAGTTAAATAGCTATTTACCTATTTCAGAATTTTGGAAATCAAAGTTCTTTGTTATTGAATTAAAGTTCATAAAGAAAAGAAGAAGATATATGATATATTGCAATTGATGGAATATATGGAACAAAATTATTTTTCTTCTCAACCATTCACCTCAATCGGACCCTCGGCTAACACGAATAATTTTCACTGATATTTTCAATGTTCAAGTGCTTCACAAAATTCCACAGAAATAAGATTAAACATTGTCACATCCCCATCCTTATAAACTAATAAAAATGTGTTTGAACTTTGAATAAGCTTAATCTTGTTTAAGCTTTTCTGCGTGGAAACTTTGCCACTAAAACCAAAACCGAAAGCGAAGGCAGCTGTCACTTCATAACGGTCAATGAATGTAAGCACAACAAAGTCTTTCTAAAAGCCCCAAACATTTTCTCTAATTCACAAAGCTCTATACTTACGTACCAAGAAATTCACAGAGAGAAATCAGAGAGTGAGGTCTTTTCTGGAGGAAAATGGAGTTGAAACAAAGAGTAGAGCAATTCAAAGGCCAAACAAGGCTACCCAAATTGGCAATCCCAACAAGTTATGATCTTTATCTCAAACTTGACCTCACAGCATGCACTTTTTCTGGTACAGTACAAGTTAACCTTAACATCCTTGAGCACACCAAGTATCTCGTCCTAAATGCTCTAGAACTTGATGTTCATAAAGTCTGGTTCACAAAATCTAACAACCAAGTACGTAACTCTTGCTCCCTCATTGAGTCTATTAGTTATGGGTGTTTTTGTAATGCTGTTTTTTCTTGGTTTTTGAAGACATATCGGCCGTGTGATGTTGTTTTGGACGGTGATGATGAGATACTAGTGCTGGTCTTTGATGAAATGCTTAGTTCTGATGATGGAGTTTTGGGGATTGATTTTTCTGGGGCTCTTAACCAGCAATTGAAGGGACTCTATAGATGGTAGCTCTTTATCTTGTTCTTTTTAATTCTTTTTTTACCATAATTGTTTCCATGGAAAACATTTTTTTTGGAGAATAACTCTTGTGGAAAACTTACCCATTTTCTTGTATTTTGTTTGTAATTCTGCAAATTGTCAGAAAAAGTTTATGTTGTTTTTGGCTTGCATATAATATTATAAATAATTTTATGTAATTCCAAATAATTATAAAAACAAAAACTTTCATTTATGAAAATGGAAAAACATGTGCTATTTTTTGGAACATTTAGGAGCTTCAAATGGAAATGTTAAATCCAAATTTGTAATCTTTGTGAAAATTATGTGGAAAGCGAACATATTTGAGCAAAATAGGTCATTTGGGAAAAAATAAAGTAATCAATCAACACAGGTCGATCAATAATTAGTCAACAATCAATCTTTTGAGCGAGAGGGGTTGGTTGCAAAGTTACCATTGGGTGATTTTTATTTTATTTTAATTATTTTGTGTTTGTGTAGAGTATATTTGTGAGGGTCTATTGAGTATGTAATGTTTTAGAATGCGTGTTCTGCATTGGACGTGCTTCCCATTTACCACATAAAACATTTTTTGTTGATCAAAATTCTCCACTATACTCGTTGGAATATTCACGTGTGAGTGGTTTGGTTAGCTAAGTAATGAAGTCCCACATGGATACATACGACAAGAATAGGTAGTTAATATAACATAATTGTGTCTAAATTGGTCTATTGGCTTAAACTTTTGGGTCAATTGGTGTTCTTGTATGTTTTATTGACTATTTGTTACGAAAGAGTTCTAGAGACTATTGGAAGAAAAGGACTTTTGGAAGATAATGATTTTACTCAATAGAATCAAAAAATGAAAAAGCTTAATTAATTTACATTGTGCCTCTGCCTTATATATACGAAGCAGACAAAACAGAATTCTAACTAACTTAACAAACTCTAATCTCCTAATTAGAGTGACAGCTGTAATCCACTAATATTAACTCATACGTGCCAATATCTACACGTGCTAACAGTTGAGTATTAACACTTAAGTAAACGACATCGTTTAGCCTTTCATCTTTGCTTTCTTCCTTTTAGTATCAGCTGTGTCGTTTTGCTCTGTTTTATCTTCAGTGCATTCCTTCAAGTCTTCTTTCTTCTTGACTGCAACTTCTTCTTCCTTAGCAGATGTCTCAATACTCCCCCTCAAGTCATGAACCATAAGTTCAGTGACTTGATCATCAGTAGTCTGAAGCTTTGGTGAGTAAATATCTATTAACCCCAAGTAAGTAATTAACCTGCTAAAAGCTGGTAGTCCCAATGCTTTTGTAAAGATGTTAGCTGTTTGAAATTGACTCGAAACATAGAATGTTTTGATCACACCTTCTGTAATTTTGTCTCTCACCAAATGACAATCAACTTCTATATGTTTCGTTCTTTCGTGAAAGACTGGATTTGCTGCAATATGTAATGCAGCCTGATTATCACAAAACAATTGAGCACTACTTGGATGATCAACTCTCAAGTCTCTTAACAACTGAAGAACCCAAACAATTTCACATGTTGTGGTGGCCATTGCCCTGTATTCGGCCTCTGCTGAAGACCTAGAAACTGTGCTCTGCTTCTTGGACCTCCAAGAGATTAGAGAATTACCCAAAAACACACTATAGCCTGTAATGGACCTTCTGGTATCTGGGCACCCTGCCCAATCTGCATCACAAAAAGCTTTAACTTGCATACTTGAGCTACTAGAGAAGAGCAGACCTCTGCCTGGTGTCCCCTTCAAATACTGAAGCACCCTATTGACTGCCAACATGTGGGGCTCTCTTGGTTCAGCCAGAAACTGACTTAACCTATGCACTGCATAGGTGATATCAGGTCTGGTTAGAGTAAGATATAATAATCTTCCAATCAATTTCCTATATTGACTAGCATCTGGAAGAAGTTTACCAACATCCTTTGAGAGATGCAAGTTTTGCTCCATTGGTGTTCTGACTGGTTTAACCCCTAAGAAACCTGTATCTTGTAAAATCTCCAAGCAGTACTTTCTTTGATTCAAACTAATCCCCTTGTCACTTCTAGCAACCTCAAGACCCAGAAAATACTTCAAAGAACCCAAATCTTTCAAGCCAAACTTAGTATCAAGCAAGAGCTTCAAAGCACTAACACAACCCGGATCATTACCAGTAAGCAAAATGTCATCTACATAGACTAGCAGAACTGTGAAGGAGGATCCTTTAGTGTAGGTAAAAAGAGAGTAGTCAGCCTTAGATTGAACAAACCCAAAATTCAACAATGTATAGGAAAATTTGGCAAACCATTGCCTTGAAGCTTGCTTTAAACCATAGAGACTCTTGTTGAGCTTACAAACCAAAGGAGCAGAATGAGAAGAATTAGAATGGAAAACACTCTCCCCCTTGCTGTGAAAACCAGGTGGAAGATGCATATAAACTTCCTCAGCCAACTCACCATGTAGAAAGGCATTATTGACATCTATTTGATGAATACACCACCCTTTCACAGCAGCCATAGACATGACCATCCTGACAGAAACTGACTTAGCTACAGGAGAGAAAGTGTCAGTGTAATCAAGACCTTCTCTCTGAGTGTAACCCTTAGCTACTAAACGAGCCTTGTGTCTTTCAATGGAGCCATCAGACCTGAATTTGGTTCTATAAACCCATTTGCAACCAATGGGAACTTTACCCGGAGGAAGAGGGGTTAAAGTCCAAGTATTTGTGAGTTCAAGAGCTGCAATCTCCTTATCCATAGCAGCCCTCCAATCAGAAGATTGGACTGCCTCAAAAAAAGAAGTAGGGTCTGGGGAAGAAGAATCAACTGCCATGACAAATTGTCTATAGTGCTTACTGAGATTAGTATAAGTAAGGCAAGCAAAAATATCATAAGGCTCACCAGTAAGAGGTTTAGAAGTGATAAATTGGCAAGAATAAGCTTGGAGGTAGGAAGGAGGCTTATGTGGTCTGGTTGATTTTCTAAGGTGTAATGGAGAATTAGGCCTAGGAACTGATACAGAAACAATGTCAGTCTCAGAAATAAGAGCAGGAGTAGGATGTGGCAAATCAGATTGAAGTGAAGGAGGAGGAATGGGAGTTGCAGAAACAATGTCTGCAGAATCAGCAGAAGGAAAAACAACAGGTTGTTGAAAAGAAGAATCTGAGAAGGAGTAATCAGGAACTGAATGAGGAAAAACAAATGAATCATGACAATCATCAATGGAAGAATCAAAGGAGAAGTGTGAAGAAGATGAGGTAGAAGCAAAAGGAAAAATAGTTTCATGGAAAACTACATCTCTAGAGACATAAATGGAATTTGACTCCAAATCTAGAACTTTGTATCCTTTAATACCATGTGGATAGCCTAGGAAAACACATTTTCAAGCTCTTGGTGCAAATTTATGTCTGTTGTGACTAAGAGTAGAAATAAAGCACAAACAGCCAAAAATTCGAATATGGCCATATGAAGGAGGTTGTTTAAAACGCATCTCATAAGGAGTTTTGTTGTTTAAATGCTTGGAGGGTAATCTATTTATAAGATATACTGCAGTGAGAATGCAGTCACCCCACAGTTTTAAAGGTAAAAAAGAGTGGAACCTTAGTGCTCTTGCAACATTTAAAATGTGTTGATGCTTTCTCTCAACAATTGCATTTTGTTGAGGAGTGTCAACACAAGATAATTGATGCAAGATGCCTTTTGATTTGAAAAAATCCTTCATGATAAATTCTGCGCCATTGTCACTCCTAATACACTTAATTTTGACATTAAATTGAGTCTCAACCATGATAGAAAACTGTTGAATAAGAGCTAGTATTTCTGACTTAGATTTAAGCAAATAAACCCAAGTGCAGCTAGAATAGTCATCCACAATGGTAAGAAAGAACTTGTAACCCTCAATAGTGGGAACTGAAAAAGGCCCCCAAAGATCACAATGTACAAGATCAAACACACAATGAGATACATGATGACTAGTAGGAAAGGATAGTCTCTTTTGCTTAGAAAAATGATAAATGTCACAACATACAGTCTTATTAGATCGTAAAACAGATACAAGATTATTAAGCAAAGACAATTTTGCATAAGAAGGATGCCCTAAACGAAAATGCCACAAATCAGCATTGACACTTGTGAATTTGACAGAAGGAATGGAGACAGGAACCTTGGAAGCAGTAGCAAGCACAGATGGAGGTGAAACTCTGTGCTGGAGCAGATAGAGGCCTCTTGATACTTTACCCAGTCCAATCATGTTCCAATTGGCTAGGTCCTGGATAAAGCAAAAAGAACCAAGGAACACAAGACAACAAAAAAGAGATTTTGTGAGCTGGCTGACAGATATCAGATTGAATGTAAAGGATGGAACACATAAAACTCCATAGAGTATAAGATTGTCTGAGATATGAACTGTTCCTATATGAGTAACCAAAGCTTTCTCTCCATTGGGTAAATAGACAAAGGTATTAATGGTGGATGTAATTGTGGTTAGGCAAGAAACTAAATGGACCATATGGTCTGTTGCACCAGTGTCAATAATCCAATCATTAGACTTATGGGCTTGTCTATCTATGATATGAGCAGAAAAAATGGAATGAGAAAGGTTAGGGGGCAACCAAAAAGGATTACCTGAAAAATTGGCAAAATGAGGCATGGTTGAACTAGTGCTGGCAGTAGCAGCTGCATTAGACAAAGGAGATAGGACAGAGGTAGCCTGATGTGTAGATGTGGGCTGAGATGTGGCAGCTTCCTTGAATGACTGAGAGGCAAGGAACGAAAGTAGCTGCTCACATTGACTCTGAGTAATGGGACACTGAGGAGCATTGAACTGTGATTGTGACAAGTTTAATTGAGACTGTGATCCGAGAGGCTGTGATGAGTAATGCATCATCTCAGACTGATTAGTAAACCCTAGCATGGGTGGAGAAGCAAAATTCCCAAAATTACCATTATTGGAAAAAAAATTGCCAAGATTTCCATTGCTAGACACCTGATGGGCAGAAGCCTTCCCTTTGTGCTTATATCCTGGAGGATAACCATGTGTGGGGGCCTTTTCTGCTATGTTGGGCCGGGCTGCCCCTTCGTGATCGTAGGCCCAAGTATTCTGGGTTGCAGGAGTCGAGACCGGGCCAACTGGAACTCAACTTGGCCTGGCTTGTGCGCGAACTATGCCTCGTCACCCAGGGGAGTGCTTACCACAGGCTGGGCTGTTTCGGAAAAGATGTTTGCGGCAGGCAGAGCTTATTTCAGAAAAATGCTTGCGGTAGGCAGGGCTGTTTTAGAAAAATGCTTACAGCAGGCAGATATAATTGATAAACAAAACCATACATTCTAGAATGACCAGATAGTTCTTTTAATGAGAAATGACCAAATAATCCATAACTATAATATCACTTAACAATCTTCGACAAATAAATAGTAAAGGAGAATGGTAATAAAAATTAATCAATAGACATGGAATAAGTTTTGGTTCCGTCCGCAGGAGTAAAGCCAAAGAGGAAGAACACCTCTTCTCAACGCGATTAACCTCCGAGGAAAAGAAATCCTGCCGTGAAGTTAATGGGTTTGAGGGAGGTGGACCCGAATGGACAATGCCCGAAATAAGTATGGAAGAGAGCAGGGATTTGAGAGGGAGAGAAGGGAAGAAACCTATCGGTGCATGCCACTAACTCTCGCTCTTTTTCTTTCTATCTTTCCTCCCTTTTTTTTCCTTTTCGTTGTTCCTTAGTGATTTTCACGCCTTTTGGTTTTTTAGTGTTGTGCTTCCCCTGTTTTACTAAGTGTTACAGAGTATTTTTCTAGTATTGTATTGCCTTGCTCCCTTGTTGTCCCGCCTCCTCTTTCGTACACGGCAAAGGCTCCCTTCTTATAGTGCCTGCCGTGAACGGATTTTACTATTCTACCCTCCAACCGTTTTTGTCTAGTCTAGGAGTACTTGCCGACATTACTGTTCCGTCTGTGGGTTCCCCTGTTACGGACACAGACACTTTTTGTCCGTTAGCCTGCCGCGGCATTTTCTGCCTGCCGCGATGATGTTTCTCTCTCTCTATCCCTCATGGCATGCACCTATTGGTTCCAACTCAGCCTTGCCTCTTTTGGGTGGAATGTCATCCCAGCAGGACGTATCCCCCAAAAGAGTTTGAGCAGGAACCTTAAAACAGGCCTTCCCCTCTCTCCACCTCCAAACCGTGCCCTCTTACCTCTGACCCACGACCCCACCATGTCCTATATTGGCTGGGTACAGGCTGGTGGTGCCTGGGCCTTGCGCGTGTTTATGTCTGAATTCTGCCTGCTGTTCATGCATTTGCTGTGGACTGGAGACTTTGTTTGCCTACCGCCCATTTCTGGCTTTTCGCGAGTTGCTATTCCGATTTTCCTTTCCTTCAGGATCTGGGCTTTACTCAGTATTGGGCTTTGTGTTCCTTTCAGCCCAATTCGTTAATTGCCTTTGCTTCCTTCCGCGTTATTTAGCATTTCCTGCCGCAGTGACTTCTTCCTGCTGGGCCCTTTTCTTAGGCCTGCCGTTCCATTCTTTCCCCCAGTGGCTCAATGGTGGCCACTGATGTTCTTGCTCATGGGCTCTCATGTCCCTTTCTTTTCCCTTGGGCCTCTCCGGCCCATTTCTTTGGACATCCTTGGTCCATTTACTAACTCCGCATCCCATGGGCTTTTACTAACTTAATTGGGCTTCCCCGGCCCAATTTCCTCATTCTCATCCTTGGGGTTCATGGGCTTGCCATTATCCCCTACTTTCTTTGTTTACTTTACTTTAGGCCTGCCGCAGCCCATTCTCTCTTTTCCACAACACATACTGCCCATGGGTGCTATTTTCTCTCTTTCCGGGCCTTTTAGGCCCACTTACTTCCTCAAGACCCATTCATTCGTATTAATGGGCCTGTGATCCATTGTTCCTGCCGCTTGGGCCTAATGGTTTTCTCACTTGGTCTGCTACCCGCGTTGCTTGGGTTGGGCTACCTTTGTCTATGAAAAAATGACCCTCAACACCATGTAATTTGTAGCATTTTTCAGCTACATGACCCACAATTCCACAGTATGTACAGACAGGCCTTTCCTTCTTAAAATTACCACCTTTTGCACCTTGACCTCCCTGAGTTCCCCCTTGATTCCAACTTTGATGACCTTGAAATCCTTTAGGATTGAAATTGTTAGCATACAAAGTTGTTGGTTCAATGACCAAATCAGCTTGACCAATCTGCCTACGTTTTTCTTCTTGCAAAATCAAAGAATAGGCCTTATTGAGTGCAGGTAAAGGCTCAGTGATCAAAATCTTACTACTGACAGTGGAATAACTGTCATTGAGTCCCATGAGAAAACGAAAAACTTGATCCTTTTGCTGAGCATTTAGTTAATTTCGTTGAGAACTACAGTTACAGGTACAAGTACAAGGAGAAAATGACTGATAATGCACAAGTTCATCCCACAATATCTTGAACTTGGTAAAGTAAGAACTTACAGTGAGTGAACCTTGTGAAAGCTTTGAAATTTCCTTCTGAACTTCAAAGAACCTTGGAACATTAGGCTGTGAAAACCTATCACGCATGTCAATCCATAAATCCCTCGCAGTGTGAATGTACATCACACTAGTAGCAAGATCTTTGCACAAGGAATTCACCAACCATGAAAGAATGGTGGTGTTTGCTCTGTGCCAAGCATTATACAGAGAATGAGAGAGATCAGGCATGGAAATCGAACCATCAAGGAAGCCAAATTTATTCCTTCCACTCAATGACAGAAATACAGCCCTTGACCAACTGAGATAGTTTTCAGGACCGATCAGTGGTTGAGAAACAAGGACAACATCTGTAGGTGGAATGAAGTAAGGGCTTGATGGATTGGTATTTGCATCCTCCATTGGAAGTGAACGATTGAAAGAACTGTGATTTGCAGTGTTAGAAGTATCAGTGGGAATTGGATCAGATTCTGAAGCTGTGTTGGAAGCGGAAGCCATGGATGAGCTATTGAAGCTCTGATACCATGTTACGAAAGAGTTCTAGAGAGTATTGGAAGAAAAGACTTTTGGAAGATAATGAATTTTACTCAATAGAATCAGAAAATGGAAAAGGTTGATTTACTTTACATTGTGCCTCTGCTTTATATACACGAAGCAGACAAAACAGAATTCTAACTAACTTAACAAACTCTAATCTCCTAATTAGAGTGACAGCTGTAATCCACTAACATTAACTCATACGTGCCAATATCTACACGTGCTAATCAGTTGAGTATTAACACTTAAGTACACGACATCGTTTAGCCTTTCATCTTTGCTTTCTTCCTTTTAGTATCAGCTGTGTCGTTTTGCTCTGTTTTACCTTCAGTGCATTCCTTGAAGTCTTCTTTCTTCTTGACTGCAACTTCTTCTTCCTTAGCAGATGTCTCAATACTATTCAATTGGGTTTTCCCAAGGTGTTATAAGAAAAGAAAGAAGAAATGAAAATTTTGAATTTTTAGTTACTATTGAGAATGATCAAGTACATATTAATCCCACTAATTAGACAGAACTTGAAACAACTATGTAACAGACAGGTATTTGTCTTGGGCATTATCCCTTCATTTTAACTGTACTTATGTGGATGGAGGAGTGAAGAAGAATATGGCAGTTACTCAGTTTCAAGCTGTGGATGTAAGGCGGTGCTTTCCTTGCTGGGATGAACCTGCTCTTAAGGTATGCATAATTAAGAATTTCCCTTTGCCCTTGAATTAACTCACTCTCTCACTTATTTAGAGCCTGGAATCAATTTACCTTAAGTGACATTTACTTGCACCCCCTTTTTTAAAAGTAGTGACTTTTACATGCTTGTATGAAACAACAGGTAAAATAGAACTTTTAATGATGTAAACAGATTATAAACAATATAACCACAGATTTGTTTTTGTGAAATGCTTAAATGAAGCAAATAGGCAACATAGTATACTTGTATTTTTGTTTTGTTTAGTCAATGTTGCTGAATATCAGGTGTAAATGGCCACAAATATCTGATTAGAGTTAACTAACACTGTTCTTATGTGGTTTAAATTACTCTTGAAACTCCATATTTTCTCTTTAATTTACTGCTGCTCAGGCATTACTAATACATTCTCTACAGGCCACCTTCAAGATCACAATAGATGTGCCATCAGAATTGACAGCATTGTCCAATATGCCAATTACTGATGAAAAGCTCAATGAAAATATCAAGACTATTTATTTTGAGGAATCTCCAATTATGTCAACTTATTTGGTGGCTGTTGTTGTTGGTGGATTTGATCATATTGAAGAATCTACAGCTGACGGTATGCATAGAAGGCAGACACTCTCACACCCCTGTATTTACTTTTTTTTCTTCTTTTTTCTTTTCAAGTTTATGTAGAGTATTGCACTGTACATGCAGGAACCAAGGTTCGTGTATATTGTCCTGTTGGAAAAGTGTGATAAAGGGAAGTTTGCTTTAAATGTTGCTGTTAAGGCACTTGACATATTTACTAGGTAATTTCCATGTTCTTTTTCCTTGGTCGTGAGGAGTTTTTAAATTTTACATTCCTCAATCTTGTCATTACATAGATCAATAAATTCAAATTTATCCCCCATGACATGATTTTTAGAAAACTAACAAATGAGGGACACTCTGCCAGTACATAGAGTTTGGTCTATAGTTACGCACAGGGGAAGGTGAACTTATCAGTACATTCTTGTTTGACCTTCCAAAGAACAGAATGAATTTTTTTTCCTTTCCTTCTTTCCTTTCAATTGATCGGTAAAGATTAAAGGAACAAGTTAGTTTCTCTGAAACCTGACTCTAAAACCTAGTTGAGTTGTAAATATGAGGTATTAGGGTTAAAAGGGAGAAGAGGAGAAAAGAAGGATGGAGAGAGAGACAGAGGCTTGAGAAGATGTCTAAGGCTTTCGTAAGCATTCACTCACCTTAGCACATATTTTTGTTAGAGATTATGCCATGATTACAAGAATACCTCTGTGCTAATGTAAAATAACAGGCTAATAGCTGGAAGTAACTCTAACACCTTCATCCAGGTACTTCTCAACTCCTTACCCACTTCCAAAACTTGATATGGTTACTGTGCCTGAATTTTCTGATGCGGCTATGGAGAATTATGGTTTGATCACATACCGTGAATATGTGCTACTTTAAGATGATTTGCTTTCTCCAGCAGACAGGAAGCAGTTTGTAAGTTACATATCTAACAGAGCTTTCATTTCATTTTTCTCTTGCATTATGATGCTCCCAAAAAATAATCAATCTGCTTTGAGGCCTAGCAGCTCCTGCTTGTCAAGAAATGCAATTTCAAGACACTTGTTGTTCTACTTTTTCTACATTCCCTTTTTATAAATCAAAACACGTAATAGGGAAATGTAGTATTCTTTTTTATTTCCCCAGAAAACTTTATTAGAGAATAACTGAGAACTATTGATAATTGCTAGATGCAGTCAATTCATTAAATGGTTTATTATATTACTATCAATAAAAAAATCTGGAAGCAAATAAAAGATCAATTTCAATAGAGATCATAATTACTTTGTTCTTCTATCCTAAATAGTTGTATAATTCTTTAAATCATATTCTGGTTGTGTCAGCTCACAATTGCTGTATCACATGAAGTAGCCCATCAATGGTTTGGCAATCTGGTAACAATGGAATGGTGGAGTCATTTATGGCTTAATGAGGGATTCGCAACATGGGTAAAATTGAGTCATCTTACATTACTGCTTCCACTTGCTGGCTATTTCAATACATTCATTTTCTTTTCTAAATCTCTATTTGATCTTAAATTTCCAGATAAGTTATATGGCCACTGACAGCATGTTTCCTGAGTGGAAAATATGGACTCAGTTTCTTCTAAAAACAAATGACGGCCCGCATATGGATGCACTGGAACAATCGCATCCTATTGAGGAAAGGAAGTGAGTGCTTGTGTTAAAAGTTGCAAATAGCACATCACCTACGCATGTTATATTATTTATCTTGTTAGTGAATCAAGTGATAAAATCAACAATCTTTTTAATTGGCAAACTAGTATCTAAAATGGCATGTTTTAAGGGTTTTCAGGCACCACAATGAACATCATCAAAGTAAATGTATTGACACAAAGTCAACTTAGTGTGTGTGTGTGTGTTCACATGCATGTGCATCTGTTATCAGAGTGTGTGGAGCACTACCTAGTAGGAGGTAGGTGACAGTGCAGGGAAATATCCTATAATCCAACTCCAAAGATTGAAGCACTAATTTTACTATATTATAAGTCTCAATTATGAATTCAATCGAGAAAAAATTGTTAGGCAATTTTCTATATAAAGCATAACTTTAACATGTAATTCAACTCTGTCCATCACATGACATTTGGCATATTTGCAGGTGGAGGTACACCATGCTCATTCGCTAGAGGAAATTTTTGATTCTATCAACTACAAAAAGGGATCTTCTATTATTCGAATGTTGCAGGGCTATCTTGGTGATGGCAAATTTCAGGTGGGATAGTTCGTGCTTGACTTAAAATAGTTAGCTTATTTTTATATGGAACACCAAATATTGATTCTGTATTTTCATAGTAAAACCTTCTATGCAATATTTCATAACCATTTGTTGGAAAATCTATACAGAACTAATGCTTGGCATTTATTAGTTGATGTCATTTGTTTATAAAGCATTAATGGCTCTCCTATTTATTAAGCAGGTTTGGCATTTTATAATTATCAAGGCTGTTAAGTAATTTATGTTCATTTCTGTTAACAATATAAAGTGAGAAAGAATGACTGAATAGTCAATATATTGATGTGTATAAAACAATGTACAAAAGAGAGCCTTATATAGGCTAGGTATGTGTGCAGTACAAGTAACATGAGTGCAGTACAAGTAATATACTGGGCTAAGCCCAATGGGCTAATCTAGCCTAATCTATACACTAACATCCCCCCTCAAACTCGAGGTGGCAAGGAGGAAGCCAATTGGAGTTTGGATATAAGATCTCGAAGACGACCAGGCAGGTGAGACTTAATGAAGGTATCAGCAGGCTGGTCAGCAGATGAGATGGAGAACAACTTGAGATGCTGGCGAGTGATGTGGCTATCGATCTCAATGTGCTTGGTGCGTTTATGGAAGACATCATTATGAGCAATGTAGATAGAACTACGATTGTCACAATAAAGAGGAGTAGCAGTGGGCTGTGGAGCATCCATGTCAGCCAAGAGCCAGCGAAGCCAGACAAGTTCGCAGGTGGTGTCGGCAAGGGCACGTTATTCAGCCTCAATACTGGAACGGAAAACAACATCCTGCTTTTTGCTACGCCACGAGACAAGAGAAGTACCCAACGAGAAACAGAAACCTGTGATAGAGCATCGATCAGTCGGATCACCTGCCCAGTCCGCATCTGAATAAGCATGAAGTTCAAGAGAAGACCGAGAGGAGTAGTGTAGACCATGATAAAGTGTGCCCTTGACATATCGGAGAATCCGGAGAACAGCAGCATAGTGGACAGAACGAGGGGCATCCATGAACTTACTAACCATACCCACGGCATGTGAAATATCCGAACGAGTAACAGTGAGATAGATCAGACTACCAACCAACTGACGATAGCGAGTAGCATCAGATATAGGTTCACCATCCAAGGGTGTGAGCTTTGCATTGTATTCTAAGGGAGTGGAAACAGTCTTGTTGTCAGTGATACCGGCTTTGGAGAGAAGATCAGAAGCATATTTAGCTTGGGAAAGATAGTATCCATCAGAGGATGAGGTAACCTCAAGCCCAAGAAAATAGCTGAGAGTGCCCAAATCTTTCATCTCAAAATGCTGACTAAGGAAGTGCTAAAGAGAGCGGATACCTGCAGAATCATCTCCAGTAATAATCATATCATTAACATAGAGAAGAATAAGAGTGATACTAGCAGAGGATCTTCGGACGAAGAGAGCAGTGTCATGAGGACTCGAAGTGAAACCCTGCTGAGCAACAACTGAGCTAAACTTTTCAAACCAAGCCCGAGGAGCCTGCTTGAGGCCATAAAGAGCACGGCGAAGGCGACAAACTTGACTGCCTGAGTGTGGATAGCCGGGGGGTGGTTACATGTACACTTCTTCTTGAAGGTCTCCATTGAGGAAAGCATTCTTCACATCCATTTGATAAAGAGGCCAACGGCGAACAGCAGCCACAGCAATGAGACATCTAACAGATGTAAGGCGAGCAACAAGAGCAAATGTTTCCTCATAGTCAATGCCATACTCTTGGGTAAAGCCCTTGGCAACTAGGCGAGCCTTGTATCGTTCAACAGATCCATCAGCCTTGGTCTTGATCTTGTAAACCCACCTACAACCTACTACAGACTGACCAGGAGGCAAATCAATCATATCCCAAGTGTGATTCTTATGAAGGGCGTCTAGTTCATCATTCATAACTTGCTGCCAAAGAGGGTCAGTATGGGCCTCACAATAGGTGTGAGGTTCATAGAGGGTGGCAAGGGCAAAAAAGCAGTGATAATCAGAGAGATAAGGGGGAGGAATGCTTATCCGAGTGGAACGAGGAAGTTCAGGACCATCAAGAGACTCAAGAGAGGGTGGTGCCACAAGATCCAAAACAAGCGGGTCATATGCCGGGGACAGAACTAGAGATGAGTCATCAGGAGAGGCAGCCGATGTTGAAGAATCCTCCACAAGTTCAAGATAGAAAGGGAGGAAAAGATCAGTAAAAATGGGAGACTCAAAGGAAGAGGATGCAGGAAACTGCTGAAGACTCGTGAAAGGACGATGTTCCCAAAACTCAACATGACGGGAGACACGAAGACGATGAGAAATGGGATCATAGCAGCGAAACCCCTTTTGAGATACACCATAACCAAGGAAACAATAGAGACGAGCACGAGGTTGAAGCTTTGTTCATTCATGAGGAGGAAGAGAGACAAAGCAAGCACAACCAAAAACCCGAAGAGAGGAGTAGTCGGGGGTTTGACCATAGAGAAGCTCAAATGGTGATTTGTTGTATGTAGTTGGTGAAGGAATACGATTAATGGTGTATACAGCAGTGAGTGCGGCCTCACCCCAAAAGCGCTCAGGAAGAGAGGCAAAAATCAGAAGGGTGCGGACAACATCAAGAATGTGACGATGTTTTCATTCTGCACGACCATTTTGTTGAGAGGTGTAAGGACAAGACTGCTGAGTAAGGGTACCATGATTGTCTAAAAAGGATAGGAAAGATTTATCATTATATTCTTGAGCATTATCTGATCAAAAAACTTTGACGGTGCGATTGAACTGTGTTTCAATCATTTTATGAAATGTTTGGTAAATAGACATAAGTTCAAACCTATGGTAAAGCAGATAAATCCAAGTATATCGAGAAAAATCATCCACAAATATGACAAAATATCTAGATCCCCCCTAAGTGGGAATAGGGGCAGAACCCCAAATATCAGAATGTATAAGATCAAAAGGTGCAGAAGAAAATGAGTTACTATTATTAAAGGGCAATTTTGTTTGTTTGCCAAAATGACAGGAAGTATAATCAAATTTTTGAAACTGAACTGAACCTAAATGACCTTGAGAAGCTAACAACTGAAGACGAGATAAGGATGGATGACCAAGACGAGCATGCCATAGATCAGGTGAGGAGGTGGCAGTGGTAGCTGCAGAAACAACTTGTGAAGGAATCTTCAAGTCATGAACCTCAAACATGCGACCAACCTTATGGCCTATCCCAAGCACTTGACCCATCCGGGGATCCTACACATCCACACCATGATTAGTAAATAGAAGATCTACGCCTAATTCACAAAGTTGACCAACAGAAAGCAAATTGATGGATAACTTTGGGATATGAAAAGTGTCACTAAGGGATAAACAAGGAGAAGAGATTGTTCCTTTATGACTAACAAGCATAGGAGTTCCATCAGCAGTGTAAATGGTGATTGGATATTCTAAGGGCGCCTTATCAGAAAATTGGGATTCATCAGGAGTCATATGGTTACAACATGTAGTATCAAAAAACCAAGGGTGTTTACCTGAGGTGACAGAAAGGGCAGTGGAAGTGCGAGATAAAACCTGTTGAACAACTGCCTCAATATCAGCCGTAGTAAGTAAGGAAGCCAAAGATGGACCTGTAGGAACCGATGGATTTGAAGGACATATAGCAGCTGCCCGAGGAAGAGAAGCTTTATTCTGCTCTTGCACAAATTTCTGCAGTTTGCGACAAACTGAGATGTCATGGCCTTTGGCACGACAAAACTCGCAGCGAGTACCTTTGGAAGACTGAGAGGTGGGACGCCCAGAGTTTATTCGTGGAGGAGCAGTGAATGTAGCAATGGGAGGCTGTGGAGATGGTGTAGCCAATACATGATCAGATGATGACATGTGATGAGTAGGTCGACGGTTCTCTTCAGAAATGAGCTCCTTAACTGCAGCCTCAAGAGAAGGAGTAGGAGACCGGCTAAGCAGAGAAGCTCTAGTAGGCTCAAAATCCTCACGCAAACCCATCATGAAGTGCATAAATTTACGACGATCCCGATATTTGACAAAGAGCGTAATGTCCTTAGAACACACTAGTGGAGGATCTGCAACAGAGAGTTGTTCCCACATAGTAGAAGTTTGAGAATAAAAATCGGAAATAGACTGACTTGTCTCTTGGCGCATTTGATAAAGTTTTGATTCAATGTGGAACTCCAAGCTTGAATCATTAGTACAATTATAGCGATCGGCCAAAAATTTCCAAGCGGCCTCAGCAGTCTCAAGACGAGGAAGAAGATTATGAATGGAGGGAATACAGGTATTGATAAACCAAGACAAGATCTTACTCTGAATACTCTCCCATTCCTCTAGGCGTTCTTCATAATCATTTGTTGTAATAGTAGTCTTGGAAGACTCTTTAGCAACTGTGGCTTTGGACTTAGGGTTTGGTACTGGCTTAGGAATTGAACCAGTCACATATCTCCATAGTTTACGACCCTTGAGAAAGACAGTCATATTCTGAGACCATGCATGATAGCTAGTAGGACAATCCAACATAATGGTGATAGGACGTATGATGTCTCGTTCATTTTGTTGAGCCATAATGAAGAAAATGACCAAAAAATGAGATTTAGAGACCTTAAATGCAGAAACGGAGCCCAAAATCGGAATCTACGCGAAAAACTGAGCAAGACAGGTCTTGTTGAAAAATTTTGACTTTGGTCAAAGTCAAAGTCAACGGTCAACGGTTTGGTCAAAGTCAACGGCTCAGGATGCTGACGGCGTGCTGACGTGGCAGGTGACGTCACCCTAGGGCTGACGTGGCAGTACGCTAAACGGAGAAGGCGCATGTACTGGCGCGTGTGAGAAACTGACGGCGCATGGCGACGTGTGCTCGTGAGGCAGAAACTTCAGACGGCGCGTGGAGGCACGTGGGAGGTTGCTTTTGGAAGATTTTTGTTGGGTTTTGCTTGGGATCGGATGATCTGTCAATTTGTGCCTTGGCTTTGGCAATTTGATCAACAAAACTGACAAAATCCGAGTGTTTTAGGGGTTGTGGGCGTGACGGCGGTGACTCGCTTCTGACAGTGACTACTGGATGAAGGCGAGGGCAGCGGAAGAACGCCGGAGATGTCCACAGGAACCAGGAAGTCAGAGAAATGGCTCTGATACCATGTTAACAATATAAAGTGAGAAAAAATTATTGAATAGTCAGTATATTGATGTGTATAAAACAATGTACAAAAGAGAGTCTTATATAGGCTAAGTATGTGTGCAGTACAAGTAACATGAGTTCTGTACAAGTAATATACTGGGTTAAGCCCAATGGGCTAATCTAGCCTAATCTATTCACTAACAATTTCTGATCATATTCTAGGTTAACAGTGCCATTATAGTCTTCAATTATTCAATGGGCTAAAAGAATATATATTGATACCACGTGGGCTCAAAAATTAAGAGTGGATTGGGGTTTGACTCAGTGCGTAGGATGCTTTTGCCAAATAACACCTTCTAGGTATTTTCTTGGGCAGAAATTCTCACTCCAGTGTCTGTTCTTCTTTTAGAATCTACATATTTTCCGCGACACTTATATTTGTCAAGTTGGAAGCTTTCTTTGATCACTTATTCCACTAATTGTGGTCACTAACGTGTACAATGTATCATTTATCAGTGCAGTAGACCTTAATATCACATTTACATGGAAAATACGGTTTTTGGTAACAAAAATGTTACCATGAACATTTTTCTTTTGTCAACATGTTATGCACACAAATGTATAAACAAAATGACTGAAGAGAAAGATCTGACTTATATTCCTGTAGTCATTTAATTCGCACTTCTTGAACGTGATCAAAATTTCACTATGTAATGAGTGGATAGAAAATTAACTTCGATTAAATTACATATATAACTCTGTGACATCTTATTTGAACCAGAAATCCTTAAGTTCATACATAAAAAGATATGTTGCTGTATTAGGCATGATGTATTCATAGGAAACTGATCACATGGTGTGAAGTATACTAGATTTTTTACTTTGGTGCCTAGTTCCTCGGGTAGGTGTCACAGGAAGGAAGCATTGTTGTGTCTAGAGTTAAGCAAATGAATTGGCAAAATTAAGACTTTATATTTGGTCTCTATATTTAATTCCTTATAAATACCAAATAGCCTATCCTCTCTCTATAATAAATTCCTTACATTAGAGGTTTTTCTTGATTTATGCCATTATAAGTTCTGCACTAACGGTCAAATAGCATAAAAATCCTTTTACGTCTCAATTTTCAGGCATTTTGGATGATACATATGCTCTTTGTGAGGCTTGCAAACAACCACTGCCATCATTGCTTTCTTTGATGGAAGTGTACAGAAAAGAGCTTGATTTCATTGTGTTATCGAAATTCATTAATGTAAGGATAACTTCTATATCTTGATAATGTTACTATCAACCCCAGATATTTACTAGAACTTTTTAAGTGATATACACAACAGGTGTGTTATGAAGTTATGGAGATATCTAGTGATGCCATACCAGCTGTAGTGAATGAGTTGAAACAATTTTTCATCAATCTTCTCCTCTTTTCTGCAGAGTAAGAACAATCACTGTGCATATTATTATGTCAATGACTGCATTCCAACTCATCGGTTGCTGGATATTGATTGGAACCTCTTTTTCACAATTGTTTACGTTGAGTGGAGATGAGCTTGTTGATCAGTGTGCAAGTTTCTTGGTTGGGGCTGAGGTGTAGGCAAAAAAAAAAAAAATACAAGGATTATCCTTTAGTATCTAGCAATTGTGCATCAAATTGTTTTTCAAACATATGAATACCTATCTCTATAAATGAATCTCTTCATCTTTATAATGCTTTGCAGCCTCCTTGGCATTATCTTCAAATTACCGTCATATACATACTGGTTTTAGTTATAGAGTGAAGTAAACTTCTTCATACACTTCAATATCATATTTTTTTTCTTTGTGCAGAAAATTGGGTTGGGAATCAATATCTGGAGAGAGTCATTTATATGCACTGTTGAAAGGAGAAGTCTTTTATGGCCTTGGCCACTTTTGGCCATAATAAAACTCACAAGGAAGCAATCCGGTGCTTTCAGACATTACTGAATGATAGAAATACTCGTCTCCTGTCAGCCGACGCTAGAAAGGTAATAGTTTTACCTGGTCAATCTCCATGATGAGTTTTACTTTCGACTATTACCATCATATTGGGATTCAAGAAATAATTGGGAGTATGTCTAATTGTGTATATAGTCTGGAAAGTATTATGATTGGGAATTAAGAAGCAACGATGTACTTTCACTGTTTTCCATCAATGTTGAAGGTTACTTCTTGAATTAAAATTTGCGGAGACTTATATATTTGGTGATAAATGCAGGAGAATTGGGACTTGATCTTTGCCAAATATGGTGCAGTGTTAACCCACTATTGCATTACCAAGATTCTCACTCTGGTAATCAATTCAGCCTTTTTAAATAGCAATGGTACATGTGTGTATCTTGAGTCTTTTATCCCCATATATGAAGTTTGCTATGATGATTGGTTGGCTAGTTCAAAGAAACTCCACGCAGTTTGTTATTTCCATCAATTATTTATCAATAAATGTAGTTTGGCCTCCCCAATTATTTATCAAAGCGAGGAGGGTTGCCAACATAAGGCGAGAGCAATCTCTACAAGACCTAGTCAAACAATTAGCTTTCAAGAAATGCTAGTCTTCATTTTTTTCCAAAACTATATTGTGAATGTAAAATGTTAACAATAATGAACTACATACACTGCATGCTCAGCAACTTGTGTTCTACATGTAAGGAGTTACATATGAAGAGATCAACTTAATATACCATGAACAGTTTGCAACCTGGCATCATTATCCTGAACTCAATTTAGTTGAGTCAGACCAATAGATCAACTAAATAAATATATTCTCAACTTTTTTTCTTCTCAATATTCCTACTATCCACTAGCACACAACCACTCTATGTGCCATAACTAGTCTTAACTTAATTGATCAAACAGACATTGGTTTATTAGAGGCTTAATCTCTCTCCCCTTAAGGCTTAAGGTTATCTGAAAATTCTACAAGCAACATTACTGAGCATTGTGACAAATCACCCCTCAAGGCGGGTCTTGATGATTTTCAGCAAGGTATGGTTGTAACTTCCGTCTGTTAGTTTGCTTGAGGATGTTCAGGTTATGAAAAATGGTTTTTAATTCCTAGTTGCACACAAAAGTCTTGGAATTTCTGGCTATCAAACCGTCGTTTCTCACATGCCAAGTATGACCCATTCCTAGTTTGCTTGAGGGTACTTTCTTTTTCTTTTTCTTGCTACTGGAGTCTGGCTGCCACCAGGGTGGTTCTTGTGCTTTGACCCAGTTCTTTTCTTTTCTTTTGTTTTCTGAATTCAATATACTTCCATCTTCACAGTACAAAAAAGAAGGTAAATTATAAGATTACATTTTGATTCCTCTATGTTTAAGGTTAGAGTCAATTTGATCTTTTGTGTTTTATTATTATTATTTAAAAAAAAAGATTGATTAGTAAAGTTTCTATTTGATGTCAATAATGTCCAATTGGTTGCTCATGTTATTTTTGTTAACAAATTAGAAGAAAACTATTAGGGGATTTTGTCATTATTGGGCAAAAAAAAAAAAAAATTTAAGTACCGGCGTCCATGACCCAAACCAATTATAGACTCATGTAGTTATAAAATAAACAAATTAATCTTAAGTTAGTTTAGGGTTACCAAAAAATTGGAATTAATTCTTATTTTAAGTCTACAAAACGTATTTTAAGTAACTTGTTCAGAATCTATGTTATCTAGGACCTAAAACAACCTCTTTCAACAGATGTGCAGGTACAATGGAAATAGCATTTTCTAACATATTGATGTCTTGGAATCTACAAGAAAAACAAACATGTTCCTTTCTTAATGGAAAAAGAAACTAAACACGTTAATTTCTAAAAGAAAACCTCAAATCCATGAGAGGTCCCTTGAATCCACAAGATGATATGGTTCTGGAATCTACTAGAGAGAAATAATAGACAAAGTCAGTATTTTTATAATATTTGAAAAACTGAACTGCCCTGGAGGCTACAATATGTTTAAATAGTAAAAAGAAAATCTAGAGTTGCTAGGAAAACATCCAGAAACCCTAATTCGTGCTAATCACGTAATTAGGAGACAAAATAGTAATTTTTGCCTAAAATTAAAAAATTGAGATAATTGCAGAAATTGAAAATACTATCTCTAAGAGACGTTCCAAAACAGGCGGGACCTTATTCTAACTTTTAAACTAAAAGGGTAAACTACGTATTTGGTCCCTATTTTTTACATCATATTTCAATTTAGTCTCTAAACTTTTAATTGTGTCAATTTGGTCCTTAACCTTTCAGTGTCGTGTCAATTTAATACTTGCTATTATCTCTTGGATGGAAAAATTTGACTTGTCAAACGGTCTAAATAATATAAAAAAAAAAAATTTGCCACATCATCTACCACTTGTCAAATCTTAAAAAAAAAAAAAAAAAAAAAAAAAAAAAAAACCAAAATCAAATCTTTGCTTATTTTGTTTGATAGAAGTTTTTGAACCACACAAAAAACCTCAATAAGTGAGGGCTAAAAGAATCAGAGGTTACCTTAAGAGTTTTTGTTGTGAAATTTTAAAATACTCGCAAGTGTACAAACCGTACCGAAGTATAGTTTGACAAGAACGAGGTCGAACCCACAGGGACTTGAATGAACGTAGGAAAATTAATTAAACTTTAACCAAATTAATCCTAATCTAGTTTAATAAAAATTGGTTGTTTTGAAATTAAATAAACTAAGCAAATAATAAAATTAAGCAAATAGTTAAACTAAGCAAAAGATATAAAGCAATGAAAAGATGTAAACAATCAAGGGAAAGGAATTAAGGTTTTGGAATCCGCCTTGTAAGTCATACTAGCGTATATTTATGATCATTAATTTTTCCCAACTCACTACATGATAATCTAGAAATCAATCTTGCTATCATGGAAAATATCCTCATTAAAATCCTTATTTTAAAAATCAAAAACATATTCTTCTTCGCTTCTTAAGTATAAAACCAAATCATCAATTGTATCCGTAGCCAAACAAATCACAAGATATATCCAATTCCAAAAATCAAATCATAACTTGTATCCATTGACAGACAAATCACAAACGATATCCAATTTTATAATCAAGAATTAATAAACCAAGCATTCAATTAATTAAGACAAATCCTAAATCATGAGAAAAACATTATTGATCTCATATCTAGAATCTCATCTTAGTCAATTGATATGAAGCAAGAACAGTTTAAATCATTAAAGAACAACTATTGTGGAAAAAATCAAATCACATAAATATTACTGATAATCCTTAACAAGGTTTCATCCTCAACCCTAATTATAAATTTAGTTACTCATGGTAATTGAAATAAAACAAAAGAATAAAATACTAAACATTAAACTAAACAAATAAAATAGAGAAAAAAATAGTCACAATGCTATCATGGAGAAAAGCTACAGAGAAGCCACATGCGGCACTGCCTCTTGCTCCAATTTTCTGTTTTGTATCTCAGCCCTAGCACTAGCCTCCCTGAATTTTGCCCTAAAAAGCCTTTAAATAAGTCAAGGAATCCTATTACAAGTTGAATTCCCATTTGGAGAAAATCCCAGATTTTTAAGCTTCACTTAACCGACTATTTTGGCCCATTTAACTTCAGAATTCAGGCTCCTGGTAAACTACAAAGTTTTAGCCTTAACTTTCTAACCCAACTTGAATCATCTCGATTGTACATCTGAGCCGAAAGTTATGCCAAAAATACTAACTGATGTGCAAGCTGGAATCCTAATCCGAATTGGACTTGGATTTGGTGCAAATTTCCTTTGATTCCTTACTCCAATTGGACTTAAATTTAATATTCATGCCTGGCTGGATGTAAGTTGGCTTGATTCAATTGGCCTAGCCCCACTTTGCATGTAAAGCCCTTGTTACCTGCAACACAAAAATATTACATAATCAGTCACAAAATAACATAGAAGTAAAGCTAAATATGTAAATATGTGAGTATTTTATTGTATATATTTCATGCACATCAGTTTTCAACAAAATAGTTAAATTGGAGAACTAGATATGGTGAACGAAATTGAGGCTCTCTACTTAAAAATCTGAACAATTAAAAGGGAACCTTAAAGGTGAACGAAAAGGAAAACAAAAATATATAATTTTTGTTAATAAAGGGTTGACAAAAAAAAAATGGCAATGTATGTCTTCCAACTGTGGAGATAATTTTTTTTTTTTTGAAAAACCCAACCCAGGAGATGATAAATGATTCTTTTGGGGATTTTATGAATTTATGGCTAATTAAAAGGCATTTTAGAAGAGTATTGATCTTGGCCCAAGTAAATGTTAATGCTGGTATGTTGAAGTTAGAAGTATTATAAACGGCAGAAGTAGCAAGACTAAAAACGACAGAAGAATAGCAGAATTCAAGAGTGAAACGACAGAAGCAAAACGCAGTGTTTTGATTAATGAAGGCACACGGGCTGCACGTGTGAAAGAGGATAGAATCAGTTAGAAGAGTAGGCCAGCTGTACAGATGTAATTGGTTAGTTGATTAAATTACAGTTAGTTAGTTTTGGCGCCAGGGGAACGAAGCTCTGTTTCTGAGTTTGTATATAAAGAGCATAGGTGGTGATTATAATCATTTAATTCATTCTGTACATTTTGTTGTTGAGATCAATAAGAAAACAATTTTCTTCTTTCTCTGTTATTTTACATGGTATCAGAGCCTGTTTTCTTTTCTTTTCTCTCTTGCCAAACAGAAATTTACTCTTGATTTTCTTGATTTTCTTGATTTTCTTGGTTCCTCATGACTTCAGACTCATCGAGTGCACCTTCTTCTTCGTCTGCACCAACTGGAAGTGTAGCTATGGCAGATGAATCTGCTAATAACCCCTTTTTCTTACCAGCGAATGAAAATCATGGTTTGATTCTTACATCGCAGCCTCTCATTGGTCCTGAGAACTACATGACCTGGGCGAGATCTGTGTTTCTGGCTCTGAGCTCCAAAAATAAGTTTGGATTCGTCAATGGTGTAATTTCGCAACCAGATCCAACTTAGCCTCTGTTCAATTCCTGGAATAGGTGCAACACAACGATCCTATCATGGCTGACCAATTCACTCAGTCCTGATCTTAAGGCTAGTGTGATGTACATTAATTCAGCAAGAGATTTGTGGATTGATCTCAAGAATAGGTTATCTCAGGACAACACTCCAAGGCTGTTTGAACTTCAAAAGGAAATTTCGCATTTGGTTCAAGGATCGCTTTCAGTGAGCTCCTACTTCACCAAATTCAAAACTCTGTGGGATGAGTTTGTGAATAATCAACCTTTCACAGTGTGTAATTGTGCTTGTGTTTGTGGTTCTAGGTCATCTCAGCTAGATGCACAGCATAAAGAGCACGTTTTCAGGTTTTTGATGGGCTTGAACGATAATTATGGAACTTTGATTGGGCAAATCCTGCTTATTGAGCCCTTTCCCCCTCTTAGAAAAGTATGCTCATTGGTTTTCCAAGAAGAGAAAAGGAGAAACATAGGCAACACTGTTAATGTGGTTCAGAATGTGGTTCAGCAACTGGATCCTGTTGCTATGTATGTCAATGGCAGTAAGTCATTTCAAGGCAATGCTCGAAACAATGGAGGAAAAGGAGGCAACTTCAAGAAGGAGAGACCAGTTTGCACTCACTGTGGCTTCACTGGTCACATAGCAGATAAGTGCTACAAACTTCATGGATATCCTCCAGGGTACAAGCAAAAGGGTGGAAATAAGGCTATGGCTAATCAAATCACAGGAAGCTTTGGGTTTGATGGTCTTCCTCATGTTCAAACTTGTGATACTAATCAGTTCAAGACTGGTCTTCAGACTTCTTTTGGTGTTTCACAGCAGAATTTTGGAGGTTTTCCTGGTGGTTTTGGTCTTCAGAATTGTCAACAGACCACTCAGCCTCAATGCCCAATTTCTCAGGTTCAATGTGAACAACTTCTCAATTTTCTAAAGGCTCATATTGCATCCAGTTCAGGTTTTGGTGCTCCAAATGGCATTTGTGCTCAGACTGCTCCACAGGCTGCTTCAGTGATGGCACCTGCCCTTCCTTTCAATCCAGTCACTTCATCTCCTACAACTGCTTCAGCTTCATCATCCTTTTCTAATTTCTCAGGTAATCCCTTTTGGATTGCCCCCAATCTATCTCATTCTATTTTTTCAGCCCAAGTCATTGATAGACATTGTTTTAAGTCTAATTCTTGGATTCTTGACACTGGTGCTACTGATCACATGGTACACTTAGTGTCACAATTAACCACAATCACTTCCTATGTCCATTCTTGTGTCTATTTGCCAAATGGGGAAACGGTTACAGTAACACACATTGGGACTGTGCAACTTTCATCTACACTCACACTCACAAATGTATTGTGTGTTCCATCTTTTAATTTCAATCTCATTTCTGTCAGCACACTCACTAAGCATAAACTCTGTTGTCTTATGTTCTTTGGTGATTGGTGTGTCATCCAGGACCTTGCTCAATGGAGCATGATTGGTCTGGGTAAGCAAAGCAATGGTTTATATTTGCTTCAAGATCCTGTTTCTCCATCCAGATCAGCTGCTCTTGCAAACACTGTCAGTCACATTTCTTCCTCAGATTTGTGGCACTCTAGACTATGACACCTTTCTTTGTCAAAACTTCAATTGTTGAAGCATTTTGTAGATATTGATGTTCAAAATAAGACTACCTGCTGTGATGTATGTCATTTTTCAAAGCAAATAAGGCTCTCTTTTCCTTCTAGTTCTCATGTAACCACTAAGCCTTTTGAATTGATTCATTGTGACCTATGGGGTCCTTTTTCTGTTAGTACTATTGATGGTTACAAATATTTTCTGACTATTGTGGATGATTTTACTAGATGCACATGGGTTTACTTACTCAAACATAAATCTGAAACTCAGTCTTTGTTTCCTAAATTTGCTTCATTGATTTCAACCCAATTTGATAGCAAAATCAAAACCATTAGAAGTGACAATGGCACTGAGTTTTTCTTAAAAGAATTTTTTCAATCTAATGGCATTTTGCATCAACTTTCATGTGTTGATACTCCCCAGCAGAATGGCATTGCTGAAAGGAAGCATCAGCATATTCTCAATGTTGCAAGAGCCTTGAAATTTCAATCTCAACTCCCTTTATGCTTTTGGGGTGACTGCATCTTGACTGCTGTTCACATTATTAATAGAATTCCTTCTAAAACTTTAGGTAATAAAAGTCCCTATGAAATGCTTTTCAACTCTTCTCCACCTTATCACCATTTGAGGACTTTTGGCTGCTTATGTTTCATTTCTACACTATCACACAATAGGCACAAGTTTGCACCTAGGGCCAGAAAATGTGTGTTTCTTGGCTATCCCCATGGCATTAAAGGATATAAGGTTCTTGATATTCAGACCAATTCCATCTATATTTCCAGAGATATTATTTTTTATGAATCCATTTTTCCTTATGCTAAATGTTCTCAACCTTCCAATTCTTACTTGGATGATTTTGTTTTCCCTCACACTACACTAAACTCCACTGATTCTGACCTTGTTTCTTGTTCTTCATCCATTCCTCATCCTACTTCATCCCCTATCATTACCTCCATTCCTGTGGAATCTGTTTCTACAGAATGTGTTTCTGCAGACTCGGTTTCTGCAGAACCAGTTTCTGCAGAACCTACTTCTGCAGAACCTTTTCTTGATCCACTTCCTCATGATTATCCTGATAACCCTCTTTCTTCCCAGCTTTGTCATCCTCTTCCTTGTACTTCTGATTCCATTGTTCCTCTTAGAAGGTCCACTAGGTCTCACAATCCTCCTTCATACTTGTCTGATTACACTTGCAAGTTTGCTAGCAGCAAACCCAGTTCAGGTTTGCCTTATGACCTTTCAGATCATTTGAATTACTCACACCTTGGACCTACATTTCATTCTTTTGTCATGGCTGTCTCCTCCACTCCTTCAGAGCCTGTCTCATTTCAGCAGGCAGTGCAATTTCCTGAGTGGAGGGCTGCCATGGACAAAGAAATTGAGGCTTTAGAGGTCAATGATACTTGGACTTTAACTCCTTTGCCTCCTGGTAAGTCAGCCATAGGTTGCAAATGGGTTTATAGAGTGAAATACTTACCTAATGGCACTATTGAGTGGTACAAAGCTAGGCTTGTAGCCAAAGGTTTCACTCAAAAACTTGGGCTGGACTACTCAGAAACCTTCTCTCCAGTTGCAAAATCAGTCTCAGTTAGAATTGTTTTGACATTAGCTGCTGTGAAAGGGTGGTTTCTTCATCAGATGGATGTCAATAATGCTTTTCTCCATGGGGACTTGCTTGAAGATGTCTACATGTGCTTACCACCTGGTTTTCACAGCAAGGGGGAGCATCCTCAGTTGGTTTGCAAACTGAACAAGAGTCTCTATGGTCTCAAACAAGCATCTAGACAGTGGTTTGAAAAGTTTTCTTCAACCATTCTACAGATGGGGTTTGTCCAATCCAAGTCTGACTACTCCTTGTTCACTCATACACAAGGGGCTTCATTCACAATTTTATTGGTATATGTTGATGATATACTCTTGACAGGAAACAACATTGATTGTGTCAACAATTTGAAGAAAGTTCTTGATGCTAAGTTTGGTTTGAAGGATCTAGGCTCATTGAAGGATTTTCTGGGATTAGAAGTGGCTAGGACTGATGAAGGAATCAGTCTCAATCAGAGGAAGTATGCTTTGGAAATCCTCAAGGACACTGGTTTCATTGGCAGCAAGCCTGTCAAGTTTCCCATGGAACAAAACTTGAGGTTATCTAAGTATGAAGGCAAGTTGTTGGAAGAACCAGGCAAGTATAGAAGGTTGATTGGAAGACTTTTATACCTTACCTTGACAAGACCTGACTTAACTTATGCAGTGCATAGGTTGAGTCAGTTTGTTTCACAGCCAAGAGAACCACACTTGCAGGCAGCACACAGGATACTTCAATTCATTAAAGGGTCACCAGGTAAAGGCATATTTTTTCCCAGCAACACAGAGTTGCATATTAAGTCCTTTTGTGATGCGGATTGGGCTGGATGCCCAGATACAAGGAGGTCTCTCACTGGTTATGCAGTGTACTTGGGAAATTCCTTGATTTCTTGGAGATCAAAGAAACAAGGAGTTGTGTCCAGGTCCTCAGCTGAAGCCGAGTACAGAGCCATGGCAAGTGTGGCTTGTGAAATTACTTGGGTATTGCAATTATTGAAAGACTTAAAGGTTGAACATTCAAGACCTGCAATGCTGTTTTGTGATAACCAAGCTGCATTGTATATAGCAGCAAATCCAGTCTTCCACGAAAGGACCAAGCATATAGAGGTTGACTGTCACTTAGTGAGGGACAAAATTTTAGAGGGAATGATCAAGACCTTCCATGTTGACACAAACTCACAGGTAGCAGACATTTTTACTAAGGCTTTGGGTTTTTCCTCTTTTGTCAGATTGACAGAGAAACTGGGATTGAAAGACATTTTCCAATCTAAGTTGTTGAAGGAGCAATCCAAGCATTCACAGGTAGCTTCCTTAGTTCAAGTCTCAGAGCCTAATACTCTGGACTTGAGGGGGAGTGTTGAAGTTAGAATTATTATAAACGGCAGAAGTAGCAAGACTAAAAACGACAGAAGAAGAGCAGAATTCAAGAGTGAAACGACAGAAGCAAAACGCAGTGTTTTGATTAATGAAGGCACACGGGCTGCACGTGTGAAAGAGGATAGAATCAGTTAGAAGAGTAGGCCAGCTGTACAGATGTAATTGGTTAGTTGATTAAATTACAGTTAGTTAGTTTTGGCGCCAGGGGAACGAAGCTCTGTTTCTGAGTTTGTATATAAAGAGCATAGGTGGTGATTATAATCATTTAATTCATTCTGTACATTTTGTTGTTGAGATCAATAAGAAAACAATTTTCTTCTTTCTCTGTTATTTTACAGGTAAAGCTCCATAATTTCTGCCATAGACAAATCGCGGCAAAGACCAAACTTAGATTACCAAAAAAATTTAATCATCTCCTTGTAGTGTCTCACCTTTCTTTACAAAGGACCAAAACGTGAAGAACTCGTGACATAGGGATTTTTTATTTATTTATTTATTTATTTATTTATTTATTTAAGGAAAGGGTTTTTTATTTGATCCCAAAAGTTACTCACTTTCACTTATTTGTTGTTGTTGTTGTTGTTGTTGTGTGTGTGTGTGTGTTTGTTTTTTTTTTCCTAATTTAAAATTATGCTGACAAGTTAGTCTAGTTGGCAATTAATGTAGGAATTTTTTTATTTTTTTATTTTTATTTAAGTCGTTTGACACGTTAGACTTTTCTATCTAAGAGATAACAGCAGGAATTAATTGACACAACATTAAAAAGTTAGAGACCAAATTGACACAATTGAAATGTCAATGACTAAATTGAAATATGATGTAAAAGATAAGGATCAAATATGTAATTTACCCAAACTAAAATTTATTAAGGAAAACAAATATTACTAAAAATAGCAAAAACACTGTTTTCGGGGTCTTAACGAAGGAATTGGCCTAAATATGGGCAACCCTCAAAATTCGAGTCTTAATCAGAATGTCGTTTCCCTTCAACCTGTCGAATTTCATGCAATTTCAACATCGTCGCCCCGATGGCCTCTACTGACACCGCCCTTGATCTTGTGCCGTGACTTCCAGCGCCCTTGCTACTCTAGAAAGGCCTGTGCTGTATGTTCTACATCACATATATCCATATTGGGAAAGAAATATGGAATAACAGAAATTTTTAAAAATGAAATTATAAGAAATTGAGAAGATCAAAGATTCAAAGAAAGTGATAGAGAGCAAATCTCTTGAACATCCTCTAGAAAAGCATCATGATAGGATCCATTGTACGCCTCATAAGTCAATTTCTCACGAAGTGAAATTGATAACATTGAAGGTATGAAAGTTGTTGTGTGATTATGTGTGATGATTGAATGATGAGTGGAAATATGAAAGAGAGAGCATACACAAAAGTTTATGTGGTTCAGCCTAATGGCCTACTTCCACAGTGAGAAAGCCCTTGATGATTACATATTATATTAAGCACTTGTGTTACAATGAATTTAATGTAGGGTTTATATATTAGAGAACACTTGACTAATCCTAGGCTAACCATAGACTAACTTAAGGTTAATATACTTATTCTACAAGTACATGGGCCTACAATTGGTTTGGGTTACTTGGACCATAATATGTCTAATAGAAGGAAATTGAAGAAGTATCACAAAAAGATCCTCCTATCAAACTATTAAAAACAAATTTTTTTCATATGCTGCTACAGCAAGGTAAAACACATTTTTTCAGCATTATTTCATAATCACATTAGATTCAGTGTTAACCCACTTGTTTTTACTCTTTCTATTAGGTTTCACTACATGCCTCCACCAGTAACAAGAGCACACCCCTCTATTACCAACAATAACAAGCCTTGAGTAAGGCATAAGACTTACATATAAATGTCTTTAGCTTAATTTGTTAGATCATTTTCATTTTATATTGAATTTCTTTAAGAGTAGCTTGGTACACTTATGTGTATTAGAGGTTTCTCCTGACATCAAACATGGGGCGCAGATATAAAGATGAAACTAGAAGATGGATAGGCATTGCCCTAATCAGTGGCGACTCTAGGAATTTTGTCCAGGGTGTTCCTATTCCACTTTGAAAAAATTTCGGGTCATTTCGGTCTATTTCGGGTGTTTCGGGATGTTTCGATAAATACTGGCCGAAATTCAAGATTTGGCCGGCATGAAGTTTGTGCTTAAAAAAAAAATTTATAAACTATAATTTGTTGTTTAGTTATTTCATTAATAAAATTATAAGTTCATTTGAAATATTAATAAAATTATTAATTATTGTTGTTTAGTTGTTTCATTAATTTGTTTATCTTTTATAAACTATAATTTGTTGCAATGTTATGAAACCGTTTCGGAACCCGTTTCGGTTTGTCCAATGAAACGGAATATTTCGATACCAATCTATTTCGGCGTACCATTTCAGAGTGTTTTGGGGTTCTTTAAAAAAAAGTATATTCTTATACAACATAAAATTATCAATTCAAAAAAGTATTACTAAATATCAAATATTACAAATCATTTAATATTAAGCCTTAACATCAATATCACATCCAAGATTTATAACAAGTCATTACTTACATAATAGTAATTAATAAAATAATCCCATAAAAAATTAAATAAAATAATACCTTTACTGATTGCTATTAATATAGTGATTTAGAAAGAAAATCTTAAAAAGGGGTTTAGATTGTTTATTTTTTTTAAATTCATATTTGAGTTATTATGTAAATAAATGAATTTTTTTAAACCAAAATTTTGTAAATAAATGAATATTTTGGGAATTTGGGATAATTATAATCATGATTCATGAAGCTTCTAGGAAGCTCCACTCCCGCCTACTCCCACGTGCCTTGAGTCATTTTCCCTTAATAGTCAATATCACTTTTCAAAGCTGCATTTCTCATTTACAAGTCTCATAAAATGTAACTCTCTCACTCCAGAAGTTCTAGAGAGTAGAGACAACTCAAACAAGCCTTGAAGAAGAGATTTCAAATGGTAAGCAAATTAACTTCCACTTCGTCCACCATACTGTCAAAGCTTGGATTTCTGCTTTCTTCTTCTTCTTTTTCTCTGGTTTTTTCTCCCTAACAAATCATTTGGTATTGATCTGAGTTCAAAATTTGTTTGGCATAAATATTTTTGAGAGTGTTCCTGAATTTGCTTGAGGGTGTTCCTATTTTATTTTTTAAGGGTAAACAAATAAAAAAATTTAAATTATTATATATAAATTTTTTTTTTTTTTTGCAGGTCAGGGTGTTCCTGGGAACACCCTGACTTCAACGTGGCGTCGCCACTGGCCCTAATAGACTCTCAGTTATCCTAACAAATTAAAGAGATATCTAAGACAACTTATAAGGTAAAAGCAGTGATAGTTATACACTGTATGTACAAGACAAACAACTAAAATCTTGTGAAATCATGTGTGACAATAATAATTGAAAATTTCAAAACACGATTTCAATTGGAGTGTGTATGACTGTGTATAACTTAGCGTGTGCAACAATAATTAGCTATAAGATAATATCTTATAATTCCCAACTATAGCTTAATGAATTCCAACATTAGCACATTGGCAACAATATTTGAAAAAATTGTCTGATTTTTCTTGCTATATGACACACACAGAATGCACAAATAGTAGTGCTAGACAGTAGACACAAGGGAAACATTATCTAACACTCCATCATAATTTATTATATAAATTTTTTATATCACATGCTCATAAATTTCTCAAAGCATTATAAACACAATTTCATAAATTTTTTATATCACAAAATTTTTATTATATAAAAGGGTATCAAGCAATTTGGTAGGCCCAAAACATTACAAATCACAATTTCTAATTCTAGCTCTGACATTAATGAGCACCTTTCTAACAGGTTTTAGCTTACTATTATTGTGTCTAGTTAACATTATTCACCTTTTAACTGTTTTGCAATCACCAGTTGCATGATGCATCAGATTCATTGTGTCCAAGTTCAACTCTAAAAACATTTTTGACACACTCCGCAGAGCCAAAGATTAGCTTTGTAATCAATGCAAACAGTTGAGAATCACAAAAATGAGTGCACCAATATCTAAAAAAACATTTTAGACTAATAAAATATAAAGTGTATTTAGGTTCATGAAGAGATCAAACCAGAATTTACCAATATGAAAGGCATGAAAGGTATGCGTGTGTTTGGGACTAGATTATAAGTTAATTTTTTGTTTTTTTGTTTTTATGTATAATTTTTTAAAACTTTACTTTTTCAAATACAAGTATACTTTAGCACACTTTTAGCAAAAAACTAATAAACTGTTTCCAAGGCCAAATGGACACACATGACACATGTATATATTAAAAATAATATGGAAGAATGGAAGAAAGCGTTTATGAATATCAAGAAAAAAAGTAGAGAGAAAAATAGTGAAAACAAACGAAATAAATAACTAGCTTCTTTGGTCATCAAGCACATTTAGTCATGCAAGTTCAACTTAATCAAAGCTTTTCATTCATTTTCAAATTCACAATTCCAACTTAATAGTCAATACTTTTATTATAGTTGGATTTGACCCATCTTCACTATAGTCTTAGAATGCAGATTGCAAACATAATACAATATGTAGTAGTATTAAGAGCATTTACAGCAGTGGAGCTAAAAATTTAGTTATTTGGCACCATAAAAAGTTAATTTATCTATTTTACGTACTCATTTTACAAAACATTTAGCAGCAGTGGATCTATTTTAGCTTTCAACATAATAAAATAATGTAAACATCACAATAAAATAATATATCTATTACATTATTTTATTAATTTCTTTCTTTCTCTTTCTCCAAAAAAAAAAAATTCTTTCTTTCTCTCTATCTCTGTGCGTGCCGTGCCTCACTCTCCACTAAAAAAAAAACTTCTCATTTCTCTCCTCTCCACTCTCACTTCTCTCTATCTCGTTGCTGCTCTCTCCTTCCCACTCATCACCATCCCGAAACCTTCCTCGTCGGCGTCGGAGACAAAATCGTCGAAGCTCTTGAGGATCCTGTGGGTTGTGGGTTGTGCCGGCGTGGGTTTATAGGTTGTGTCGTGGCTAGAGACGAACTTGTTGAAGGTCTCGCCTTCCTCGCTGGCGTGGGTTTGTGGGTTGTGCCATGGGTTTGTGATCTTTCTCTCTACTCTATCTCTGTGGGTTTGTGTTTTGTGTTTTGTGATGTGGGTTTGGTGGATCGGCGTTGCTTTGGTGGCAGTGGTCCGATCCGGTGTTTTTCTGGTGGCTGGGTGTCTGATTCGGTGGGTTTTTATATGGATTTTATGAGCACCACTGCCAGCAAGCTGGTCGGCGAAGCAGAGAGGAGATGAGGGATGCAGAGAGAGAGAGAAAGAAAGAAAAAGAGAAAATATTTTTTTAATGAGAGAAGAGAGAGAAGTTTAATAAAATAGGGTAAAATATCATTTTCGTCCCTAAACAATCACAAAAGTTCGTTTTTCGTCCCTAAACTTTCAAAAGTTCGTTTTTCGTCCCTAAACTATTACAAAAGTTCATTTTTCGTCCCTAAACTTTCAAAAGTTCTATTTTCGTCTCTAAATTTTTCCAAATGTATTGATTTTCGTCCCTCCCACATCCGCACTCCGTCAAGGCCACATCAGCACTCCGTCAAACGGAGGGATGAAAATCAATACATTTGGAAAAGTTTAGGGACGAAAATAGAACTTTTGAAAGTTTAGGGACGAAAAACGAACTTTTGTGATAGTTTAGGGACAAAAAACGAACTTTTGAAAGTTTAGGGACGAAAAATGAACTTTTGTAATAGTTTAGAGACGAAAATGATATTTTACCCAATAAAATATTAATTTTTTTTTTAACTTCTTGCTACAATGCACAACCATAAATAGTTGTGTACTGTAGCAAGAAGCTAAAAAATTTTAGTTATGACTCCACTATTGTAACATGCATTTTTGTGTTTTGGTGAAGCTAAAATAGCTATATAGCTATTTAGCTTCACTGCTGCTAATGCTCTAATAAGCGACTCTAATAAGGGAAACACATAGAATTTCCCAAAATTTTTACAATTGCCTAGGTGCAAGAGTAGCTCGTTCAGGAAAATAGATACTGCTTTTGTTTCTAATTACGCTCAGTTTGTTTTGAAGTAAAATATTTTTTAGAAAATGTTTTTCCATTTTCAGGTGTTTGTTTGCAAGTAAAATATAGTCAAACTTGTAAATATTTTCCGTTGAATGTAAAATCCTTTAAAAAAAGTTGTAAAATATTTTATCTCTGAAAATTTGGTAAAACATTTTTGAAATCACTCAGTAGCTTCTCCTCCCTCATCTGGTTGGTAGGTTACTGTTCCGGTGGCAGGAGACTCCACTTTGGCGACCATTGCCATTGGTTTGGTGACTCTGCTTCGTGACTAGTGCCGACGATCCAATGGCCGATGAATTCGCTCTGTGACTGGTGTCGACGATCCAATGTTTGGAAACCCTACTTCGGCAACCGATGCGGTGTTAGGAGACCCCTCACCAACAATCAATGCTAGTGATTTAATGGCTGGAGATGCCGCATCGGCGATCAATGTCGGTTGTTCGGTGGTTAGAGGCGCTACACCTCAACCAGTGCTGGAGGTCCAGTAACCGAAGACGTCGGTTTGTCAATCGGTGTTGGCGGTTCGATCATCGGAGATACCGCTCTGATGGTGATTGTCGGCAGTCCAGTCACCAAAGCCACTACTCTGACCACCAATTCCAATGGTCTGGTAATTGGACATCCAGCACTAGCAGCTTCGGTGTTGAGTCATCGATTTCGGTGGTTTGCTTGAAAAATTTTACTTGTCATTTCAAACACTTGAAAATATTTTACTAAAAATTTTGTATATGTAAAAAATAATTTATGTTTGAAAATATTTATTTTTAGACTTTAAAATAAATGGAATGATTATTCAATTGTTTGATTATTCATTTGCCAATGCCGAGACACCTCCTTCTTCTGCTACCGATTTTCTCCCCCTGACACTGCCTTCACAATTCCATTGTGTTTTATTGTTTTGTATTGTTTTGCCTCCATAATACCGTTGTGTTTTATTGTGTTGTATTATTTTGTTTGGTAGTTGAAAAAATGTGGGAAAAGAAAAAAGAAAGTTACTGTCTAAGCAACCGAACAGAAATATGATAATGATTTATTTATTATTTATTATCTTTTTATTAATGCGTTTTCTTAGATAAATAATAAAAAAATAGTTTATTTATTCAATATTCTGAAATTACCAATGTCATCATTTTGGGGTGGCAAAATAAGCCCAAACTCATTTGTCTACCCAAACCCGCCCACTCTAATTAAGCCCAAACTTACTCAATTATTAGTTGGGTTAAATGGGCATCAACCCAATTAGACCCAAAAATAATTGGGTTTTAATTAAAAACCCATTGAACCCCATTTAACCCAAAAATAATAACCCAACAAACTCAACCCAGCCCATCCCACAAAAAAAAAAAAAAAAAAAGACCCAGCCCTCACCTCAAAGAGTCCGTTTGGATGCAGCTGAAAACTGAAAACTGAAAATACTGTAGCAAAATAATTTTTAAATGTGTAAATAGTACCGTGGGACCCATTTTTAATGAAAAAATTGCTAAAAAGTGAAAATTGTGGGTCCATGAACAGTGCACAGATGCACTGTTCATGGACAAAAGTCAACCAGTGCGGCTACTGTTCATTGAACAGTAGCCGCACAGTACCGTGAACAGTGCACGAATGCACTATTCACGGTTGAAAAAGTCTCCTTTCACGGCTGAAAGCAAAAAAAAAAAAAAAAAAAAAAAAAACGCAAACGCAAACGCAATCGTCCCACCCAAACGCACACAAAGTCTCAGACGTTTCTGGGTTAGGTTTTCATTTTCCCTCATTTTCTCGCCCTCCAATCACGGCTTCAGCAGCTTCAAAGCTTCGAACACATCAAAACTCTTCAAAGCTTCAGCAGATTTCTGAGTTGTTCGTCGGAATATTCACGTTATCTCTTTCCGGTCACTCCAGCACTCGTCGGTAAGCTTCGAATCTCGGATTTGGTTCCTCTCTTTAGTTACTCAAAAGTATTCTTTAGCTTTCCTTCATTTTCTCTGTTACCAAACAGTTTACATCTTCTAATTTTATCTTTTCGGTAAGCATCGGTAATGCTTTGTTGAGTATGTTTGTGAGGTTTGGTGATCTGGGTAATGCTTGGTATGTGTTTGGGAAGATGGAGGAGAGGGATGTGTTTTCTTGGAATGTGTTGGTGGGTGGGTAAGCAAAAGCAGAGTTGGGTTTGAGTTAGATGTGGATGTGGTGAATGCATTGATTACCATGTATGTGAAATGTGGTGATTTTCAAAGTACACGGTTAGTGTTTGATAGAATGCCAAGGAGAGATAGGATATCATGGAATGCAATGATTTTGCTTTACATTTTTTTTTTTCCTTCTTATCACTAAATTTATAATTGATATCTTTTGTGATATCAAAAGATATCAATTAAATGCAGAGCTGCCCATTACATGGCCTTCTAAGATATCATTCAAATTAGATGATCCAACATGTCTACAACAATCAGAGCACTGAATGGGCGGGTTTTGACAAAAAAAATATATTAAAATTACCAAAATTAATTAAAAATTTAAAACAAATCAGATTATCACAGGGTGGTTGTTGGCCCAAGTATGTCTATAACTCTTACAACTGATTAAGAACTGCATATGTAAGCTTCTGAATGAAGAATAACCCAATCCGACTTCACAGTCCATAAAAAGTGAATAGTCATATGTGCATAGTCCATGCTCATGGTAAGAGCAAAGTGAAGCACTGATGAAAGTGTAGTGGTTGGCAGTACCACTAATTCTGTGCGTGATTCTAAATGTGTAATAGAGTCTATATCATTAATATCTATAGGAATTTGGTTGCACTAGGGGAAAATGAACATTAATAAGGAAAGAAGAAGGTGCATGACTATACATAACTTGTTATTCTTTCTTTCATGCTGGTGATCTTTTCCACTGGGGTGGAGATGTTAATACAGAAATCAATTGCATCTCCCATGTCTGGACTACAATGATAGTTATAAATGGGCTTAGTAGCTAGAATACTGTTAGGGTATATGATCTTTTGGTTATCATATCTCAGAAAAACTGTAGTTAGAATGTATATGTATATCTTTTGGATATTACTCGTACAAGAAGATATATTTTAAGCTTGTGATTTTAAGAAGCAATTAAACTTGGATAATTTGCATATGTTGTTTGGCATTTTCTGTTTTAACCTATAATTATTTATTTGTAAGATTAAGAACTTGTAAGTTGTAACACAGCACAAGCAACATTTTTGAGCATTAATACTAGGATTGCCACAATGCCACGTGCTCCATTATATAAGTTGTTCCAATGAAAGACCTTCACAGTTCCACGTCCTTTGTGGTGTAGGTTTTTTGTATTGAAATTATATAAATATATATATATATATATATATATATATATTGTGTGTATGTGGCTCTGTAACTCTCATGATATTAAAAATAATCCAAGACTATCATGCGAAGTTTGGCTAAAACTTCCACTGTATCTTTCTGGGGTCAATAGATTCAAGGCCTGCAAGTTCATGTCCAAGGATCTTGAAATTTCTGATGATGAGTTTGGCAAATGGGCATGTTAATTGATTCAAGTTGGAAATATTTATACTAGGATAAATCTAGCTGAAGTTCCCTCTGCTTGGCATTGCCACACGTCCAAAACTAGGACAATTTGTCAATTTGTCATTAAAGAAATTTGTGAAAAGCTGTCATATTTGATATTCCTATTAAAAAAAAAAAAAAAAAAACTGTGATGTTGGTCTTCCTAATCTGCCCTAAATATCATGTCAATTTCTTTGGATTTTTGTAAATTACACAGCTGTCACCAATCAAAGAAATTTATCTTATTATTGCCCAGGATGGCCCCCCGATTTTCTAAGCTTAGAAAAGAAAAGGAATATACTAATAACTAGTAGAAAATGCTATTGCACTATGTTTTTTTCTAACCATATTTTTTAGTAGTGGGATGAATATTTATCTTTTAATAAAATAAAGGTAAAATATCAATTTTTTTAGTAGTGGGGGATGAATATTTTGGTAATTTTTTGGGTTTCGGGGGTATTTTGGTCATTTTTTTGGGTTTCAGTGGTATTTTGGTAATTTTTTGAGTTTCGGGGGTATTTTGGTAATTTTTTTGGGTTCAGGGGTATTTTGGTCATTTTTTGGGTTTCGGGGGTATTTTGATCATTTTTTGAATTTCGGGAGTATTTTGGTCATTTTTTGGGTTTCGATGATATTTTGATTATTTTTTGGATTTCGGGAGTATTTTGGTTATTTTTTGAGTTTTTGGAGTATTTTGGTAATTTTTAGGTTTTGGGGTATTTTGGTCATTTTTGAATATTTTAGAGTACTTTGGTCATTTTCACTTTAGTGGCATTTTGGTAATTTTGATAATTGGGTAATTGGGTGGGTTGGAGTTTACCCATAATAATTGGGTTGGGTTGGATTTGGGTTAAAAGCAATTAGTTAAATGGGTTTTAAATGGGTAAATGGGTTTTGTATGCCCAACCCAATTATGCCCACCTCAAACCCGCCCAAACCTGCCCATTTGCCACCCCTAAGTTTTACAGAGGCTTCATTTAAATAATACTAAATTTAGAAAACTTAATCGAACAAAAACAAAATTAAAGGTTTAAAAAGAATTATGGGGAATTTAGAGGATTGATTTTGTATTTTTTACTTAATTATTATTATTATTATTATTATTATTTTCATTAAACACACCTAAAAAAGACGACAAATGGGGGGTGGTACATTTCCCAATATATGGTTACTGGTACATGTAGATATGACACAATCAGCATTCTCCCTGTCTTGAAGTTGTTACATTTGTTAGAGCAAGAAAAGTTAGAGTGTGGAACCACTTGTCAGAGACGCGGAATCTTTCCGTACACTGTTAAGATTTAATTTACCATCCAAACTGTGTGGATGGAACAAGTGTCAATTGCTGAATAAAAGACTTTATTAAACCACACCAGAAACAACAGCCTGGGATGTCAAGTGTCACTAACTATATATAGAAGTGATTCTGTTTACAAAAAATAAAAAAAAATACATATATAGAAGTGATTCTCAAAAAAAGAAAACTATATATAGAAGTGCCTCACTACTGCATGCACTTCACAAAATCTAGCACGAAATTCACAGAGACATAGGGTCCGTTTGGTCATAGAGTTTAAAAATTATTATTTAAAAAGATGTGAAAATTGTGATTTAAAAAGTGTTGTTAAAAAACGTGTTTTTAGTGTCAATAAAACAAAAAAATGTGTTTGGTATCATGATTTAAATAACATTTTTCAGTTTTCAAAAAATATAAAATATGTGTTTGGTACATGTGTTTTGAAAGGTAAAAAAAGCTGACCAAACTATAAAATAACATTTTTTTAATCAGGAGAGAGAACATCCATATATTCCCGTTGCTCCTCTCTTTCTTTCTTTATCCCTTCTCTTCCCTGAGAGCAGAAAACCATTCCTTGAGAGCAGAAAACCAAACCCACGCACAGTCCTCATCTCCATCGACGCCAAAGAAGATCCACGGCTAGGCTTCACGTTCTTCGGATCTCATCTCCACTGCCAGCACTCCAAGACCCAGCAACTAATCGAGCTTCTGTCGCCGCCAAGGTTGGGTTTTTGTCTAAAGACTGAGGTTGGTGATGCGGTGTTGTAAACAGTGTGTAGAAGACGCGTTTATGATGGGTCGGTGAGGATTTATGGCGCTGGGTCGGTGAAGGGAGTTATGGAGGTGGGTGAGAGCTTCTATTGCAGCCGAGGTTGGGTTTTTGTCAATGGGTTTTTGTCTAAAGACCGAGGTTGGTGATGCGGTGTTGTAACCAGTGTGTAGAAGATGCGTTTATGTGGGTCGGTGAGGATTTATGGCGCTGGGTCGATGAGGGGAGTTATGCCGCTGGGTTTGCTCTGTGTGATCTTCGTACCAGGTGCAAGAGGATTGAAGAGATGAGAGTAAAGAGAGGAGACAAATCTTGAAAAAAAGCCGACCAGCTGGGCCCCACAAGAGTGTTCAATATTATTACCGAAGTGCCACTGAAGCTAGTGTTTGTTGTTTAAAATCAGCTCCGAGGTGATTTCAAAAACATCCGTTTAAACATGGTTTTTTGAACAATATTTTTCAAATAATCCTGAGCAGAACTGGTCCACCAAACACGTTTTTTTTGTTTTTGGACACTAGTGTTCAGTGTTTAAACACTGAACACTATGTTTTGAAATGGGTGACCAAATGCCCCCATAGGGAATGGAGACAAAAACAAAACAAAGTGTAACTCTCTGGTTCAGTACAAGTTCATCATCTCCAATCATCAAGCCTGGCTCTATAAATGGAACTATTTTTTTTTTTTTTTTTTTGGTTCTCTCTGTTAGAGTCTCTAACTTAGAGAGTGAGTTTGTTTATGTTTTCATGGGAAACAAAATGAATTTTTTCTTGGTTAGTGATTTTGAATATAATATGTTATTTTCAGCAAGCTTGTTGATAAAGATAGAAGTATGAGTTACTTATATATATAAAAAAAAAGAAAACGTATGAGATAGAGAATTTTTTTTTTTTTTCACTACATTATGCATACATTGACGAGATGGTTGAAACCTACTAATCATAATCATTGATATATCAATTTTTAAGATTTATGTAGTAAACCTTGTAATTTATTTTGAAATTGTTAGAAAGTTATTGACTATTGTCAGTATTGTATGATACATGATAAGTATTTATACAATATGTATCATATTGTGTACAAAAAGTTTCGTATTTATGAGACGTATCGAAAGTATTCATAAATCGTATGATACATCGATGTGTATTGTATCATAAAATTGTACGATACATATACATGTGAGATTTTTTTTTTTTGGTTAATATAACAACTTATTTTTTAAAATAATTCTTGGGCTACTTGCTTGAGCATTATAAGATAACATGTTCATGAACTTCTTCTTTCTTCTTTCTTCTACAAAATTTGGACTATATATTTGATACCTCATTTTCATATTTGCAAATTTCCTTTTTATAATATGAATAAGGTATTAAATGACAATATAACTATTATTTTTCTTTTGATACTATATTGTTATAAGTCTAAGAAGCTAGAATGCCAACAAAAATATAAAGAAGTTTTCTTTGGCTCATATGTCATAATTATTATCATTTTTAAGTTTAATTATTTTGAATGTATATATTATAAACATATATTGTATTATTTTGATTTATTTAATTAACTTTGTTAATATTATTACAAAAGTGATAATTAAATTAGTTAGCTAAATATACTTTAAATTTATAATATATATATATATATATATATATATTTAAGATTCATATTTTGACAACCGAATGGAGCTGTTTGGTATGGTAATTTAAACAACATTTTTTTAATTTTTAAACAATATTACATATATTTTCATACATTTTTTTACTCACACATATTTTTAAAAAATACAAACAATATTACGAAAACAACGTTATCAAACCATTTATTTTTTTGTTAGAGTTTCAGAAAATTATGGCGGATGTTAATATATGTGTCAAAAACTGCGACATCACGTGTTGGAAAAAAATTAATAATAATCAAAAGGATAAAGTTAACGTGACATTATAAAATTTATTATTTTAAATTTTATTACGTAAAACTCACTGACGTAAGAACATTCTTACTAAAAATGCTAAAAGCCAAATTTTCCCACCAATGCCCAAAAATATCCACTAGATTTCAAATAATACTATTTTTTTATTCCAACGTTCACTTTTTCTCTCTCTTTTTATTTTTCTCTTCTTTCTTCTCTCTCCTCTCTCACTTTCCTCTCCTCTCTTTCTTTCCCCTAGCTTCTATATCTCTCAATTTCATAGTTGAGCTCCTCCCCTCCAAGGCTGAATCTCGGCTTCGTTTGCTGACTTCAAAGATTGAGAGAGAGATACAAGAGGGATGCTACAGTGCCACCCAAATCTTGGTGAATGTTTAGACAAATCCAAATGATTCCATCGTTGTTATTTTATGGGCTTGCAGCGGAAAGCAGGTGTTTGTGCTTAGGAAGGTGGACCGTTTGATATAAGGTTTATTGTTGAGGAATTTAAGAACATGGTGGGGATGTACACCTTTAAAAAGCCTGAGATGTGGATTGGTGCTGCTGCTTCACCGTGGGAATCTCAAGGCTGAACTCTCTCTCTCTCTCTCTCTCTTCTCTCAAACTCTTTCTATTTTCCTTCTTCTTCTTTTTTGGCTCCCTGTTTGATCAGTGGGTTTGGGAATTGAAAAATGAGATTTTTTTATTTGGGTTTGGTTGTTAAGGTTTGAAAAGAAGGGATTTTAGTTTGGATTTGTGTTTGATTTCAAAGTGGGTTTAAGTTTGTGATTTGATTTTGGGTTTGTGGGTTGGGTATCGATGGGTTTGGCAATGGGTATCGGTGGCTGTGGCAGTGGATGTGGGCGGTGGTGGCTGGTGGCGGTGGGTTGGGTTTTGCAGTGGGTTTCCGTTTGTTTCACAGTGGGTTTCGGTGGATTTCAGTGTGTTTTGCAGTAGGTTTCGATGGGCAGTGGGAGTGGGTTGGGTTTCTGATGGTGGTGGCGGCTTGGGAATTCTGTTGATGGCGGTGGCTGGCGGTGGCCCTGAGGGGAGTGGCTTGGGAGTTTTTGTTTGGGAGAAGAGATACACAGAAAAAGAGAGAGGTAGAGATGCGGAGAATGAAAAAGAATAAAAAAATTATATTTTAATAAAATAGTAAAAAATATAAAACCTTTTAAGGTAGGTGAATTATAAAGTTAGACGTTAAAAATAGAGAAAGTTGTGTATTAAGAGGGATAAAGTAGTGTTTTAAGAGTTTAAGATATATGTGTTTAAAAATTAAAAATTGTTTTTTAAAAATATTTATAAAAATACGTAAAGATAAAAAAGTGTGTTGAAATATATAAAATATTATTTAAAAATTAAAAATAATTATTTGAAAACACTAACCCTTTCACCCCTACATGTCTTGACGCGAAGCTCTAACATTTCTATAATAACGAAGTTGAATGTAGTAAAAAGCTTGTAGAACTTTGAAGCACAAGTACAGCTGAAAGATAGATATTATAAAAATTTGTGTCACGGACACAGGGAGGGAGACAGTGCCGAAAGGGAGGAAATGAAAAATATGAGTGAGAGAGACGTAATTTTCTTTTTCATTCTGGTTTATTTAGCACCCAGATCCACACTTGTTCTATTCGTCTCCATTGTGGATCATCACATCATATTCATCTTTGTTTCACAGGGATGGAAACTGATAAAGTGATGCCGACGAGATTAAAAATTATTATTTTTTATTTTTCCAACAGGGATGGCGCGTGACATAGGTAACGGAGTTGAACGGCAGGTTTTATTGAAATTGAAACCAAAGTGAACAATGAAAACAACCAAATAGTAAAGTTAGAATTGTTTGAATTGCGCTTGCCATAGTCTTTTTTTTTTTTTTTTTATGGGACGCTTGCCATAGTCTGTGCCAAGAATGAGGGCAACGGCTAATTATTATTATTATTATTTAAAAAGGGAATGTGTTGCTGAGAAAATCAATGAAAAGAAAGAAGAAACGAAAATGAATTTTTAGTCACGATTGGGAATGGGTCAATACATAATAATTCCACTCGTAATTACATCTCCACAAGATGTAATCAAACAATTAGCACAGAAGACATGATAGCTTTCACCTTTATTCCAAAACCATAATGTGATACTGATATACACACACTGGTTCCTTCTCAATATTGCTACCAACGACTAGCACACAACCAACCAGTCTGCTATGTGCCATGACTAGTTTTAACCCAATTAATCAGACAGAAAGTGCTTATATTAAAACCTTCATATCCAAGATACATGACCCAAAATACCAAAGCAACATTATTACTGCATTACTACTTTCGGTAACATGCCAATAAAGATACACTCCCTTTACTACTCTCTCTCTCTCACTCCCTACTTCACCCTAACTTGGACATGCTCCTTCTCTTTCTTGAGCTTGGTTCTCAGTCAAGCTAGATTAGCTTGTTTCACCCTTCAAGTAATATAGCTTTTTTCATATCTGCAATGAATCTTTCAGCCCTGGCATTAACATCAGGGCTGTCGTCGCTACTTGAACTCCTTTCCTCATCATCCCTACAGACAGTACTGCTGCTCTCATCTGGCAGCGGATTAGGTGGTGAAGGTGGAAGTTGGAGATTCTTAGGCGGTGGTGTCTGCAGTGACGGAGGAATAGCTGGCTGACGTGGTGGTGTCTGCAGTGACGGCCGCCGTGGCGGTGAAGGAGTAGGAGTCACAGAAGTCTGCTGTGACGGAGGCATAGGTGGTTGATGACGTGGCGGTGTCTGCAGTGACGGAGGCATAGGTCTCCGACGTGGTGGTGTATGCGATGACGGAGGCATAGGTGGCTGACATGGTGGCGGAGGAGTAGGAGTCACAGAAGTCTGCTGTGACGGAGGCATAGGTGGCTGATGACGTGGCGGTGTCTGCAGTGATGGAGGCATAGATGGCTGACTTGATGGTGGAGAAGTAGGAGTGACAGAAGTCTTCCGTGATGGAGGCATAGGTCTCCGGCGTGGTGGTGTATGCGGTGACGGAGGCATAGGTGGCTGACATGGTGGCGGAGAAGTAGGAGTTACAGAAGGCATAGGTGGTTGACGTGGTGGTGTCTGCTGTGACGGAGGCATAGGTGGCTGACACGGTGGCGAAGGCGTAGAAGTCACAGAAGTATCCATAGGTTCATCCTTGGGCTGCAAGTTAGCTTCTTGAGGATGTAAATCCGAGTATGAAATGCTGCTTGGAATACTTGGATCTTCATTATTGAGGAAACCACAGAAAATGACAAAAAGAACAAGGACAAGACAGAAGGTTTGTATGCCTTTCTCCCATACAAGTTTACTGATAATTTGTGAGGTGAAAGAGATAACTGAAGGCATGACTATGAAGGTAATGAAGATGGTTATGAGCAACAAAGATGTAAGAACACCGGCGCTGAGGTGGGGAGGTGACGAGTGACTGTGAGGGCGGCTGGTGGTTTGCAAAGATGAACATGCCATCGCAGATGGATGTAAGAGAAGATGATAGCGGGGTTTATTCACTAGGTCTTTTTGGCAAAGTTTCCATGACAGGTTCAGTCACATCATAACTAAAGTAAGAGCATGTTTGGTAGACTGTAATGATGATTACATTGGAATAGGAATAGGTATTACAATGAATGCAAGATGTTGTAATGTAATAATTATTCTTATTCAGTTGTTTGGTAACCCTATAGTAATAGAACCCTGAATCTGTATTCCATATGTTTGGTACAACATCTTAAAACGATGTAATGAAAGCTTTTTAGATAAAAATTGCCTAAAATGCCCCTATTAAAATAAATACATTTTTTATAAGGATTACTTTAATAAACCCAATCTTAAATGGAGACCTCTAATGAAAATATTTTTTTTTGGTTTAAAAAACCCAATCTTTTTTTAGATTACTTTCACTTCATTGCATTAAAATTAACTTGTCTTTGATTCTCCAAAAAAAAAAAAATAATAACTTGTCTTTTTTTTGCTTCTCAACGTGTCTTCTTCTCAACGTTGTCTCACACTTGTAAAATTTGCCCAACAAACAGTATCACTATTTCATTATTCGTTCAACTATAAATACTACCAACAACTAAATATCTCAGTTTGAAATCCCATTCATTCATTTTTATTGATGTACGTTCTTTGTCTCTATTAGGATCTTAGGAAAAAAAGACTAAATCTTAGACCCTACCCCAGTATTAAAGGTATCTTTTTTCCCTAATATATATATATATATATATATATATATATATATATATATATATATTTGGTTAACAGGAACGACTAGAAGTATCCTGGGACAAAAGCATAACTAGAAGTATGCTTGAGCAAATTCACCAGCCTTTTTATTTCTTTTTCCAGAGAAGAGTTCTCTTCTTTTGATTCCTTTACACAATTCACCAAATGAAGTTCTTTTTGCTCCCACTCAGCCTTGGAGTTTTTGATTTTGTTCTTGGATTGTTGAATTGTATTCATAAGAACATCAATCTCATGTTTTGCATCATTAAGCATGCTTTCATACTTCTCATTTGTTGCTTTCAAAACCAACTTTAGAACTTGTATCTGGGTCTCATCATTTTCATATATATATATATAGTTAACAGGGGAGTTGGCACTGCTACGGCAGTGCCTTAGGTACACATAACTAGAAGTATCCTGGACCAAAAGCATTTAAACATTTAGACACCAACTGTGGGGCCAAAAAGAGTCAGGCAACCCCGGCCCACTTCGAACCAGGCCCAAAGGCCCACGCCGAGGATGCGTCCAAGGTCCGAGGACGAAGGTGTAAAGCCCAGTTGCCCAGGAAACAGTGTCGAGGATGATAACTTATGCTATATGCCGAGATCAGAAAGTGGACAAGCAGCACACCATCAAGGGGAGTCTCCCTGAGCATCTAAGGAGCATATAGCAAGTACCAAGCGCCAGCAAGGGAAGCATGGTGGAGGAGCAAGTCCCAGATGAACTGTCACCTCCCCTCAACTAACGCCCTGGCCGCATTAATGAGGATAGGACCCCTAAACAGTGCTGTCTTGGGCGCTGCAACCCATAGGAGGAATGTGAATGCGGCTGATGGGACAGGTTCTCAAGTGGTGGCCTAGCTGATCAACAAATGTAGGGCTAGGATCAACTGAGAGAGATGTATATAATGTAAGGAGTCCCTCTTGAAACTGGGACGGAGAAACCAGAATTCGGAAGTGCTGTAGCGACTTGTATTCTCTCAAACCTTGTAACCATTCTTCAAAGAAATAATAAGAACTCCAAGCTCTAGAGAGCATGTCCGATGAGCATTATTGTGTATCCCAGTTAACGTTTAAGTTATTAAGCACTCACGTATGACCATGCATGGCCGCTGCATTCCTTTCTAGGGCCTAGTTCTTGAACCCGCTCTCTACAAATTCATTGCAGGGTTATCTGGGCTTGGGTCCACTCTCTCAACACGTAGGAGCGCTCAAACTCGGTCCCTACACCAACTATGAGCCTGGGAATATATTGAATAACACCAAATGAACATCAAAGCCAACTATAGTGCAATGCCTTCAGGCATGACCTTAAACCAGACCTGACACCCCACCATGTTCCTAGCTTTTTTAGCTAGAGCATCAGCAACAAAATTACAAGTAGCACGTGAATGAAATCAAAGAACAGTAAAGATGAAACTAAAGGTTGAATAACCATTGAAAAGTCTTAAAATGCCCAAATTATATAAAATTCCAATAACATAACATCCCATTTACCTAAAAAAAACACCACAATCATCCAAAATTCTTAGGAGCCCCGTGTTAAAGTGGGATAAAAAAGAAGCATAAATGCAAATTGAATTTTCCAACCTTTGTAAGCCACTCAAAAGTCACCATTAATAAGGCATTTCACCCATTCTTCCTTCTCAACATCCAGCATGCTCAAGAAAACATCTATTAGTTCATGTTGCCAAGCAATCAATTTAGTTGCCTTGTGACGCTTCTTAGTTGTAAGGCCAGGTAGTTTTAGTAATTCATCATTGATTTTGGACCTACTTTCAGCTACTACTACTCCAATGACTGCCTTGCTAAGGTTATCTGATGCATCCTTTAACTGAGCAGCAAGAATGATTGTAACTTCTTTCATTGCTTCTACCATATTATCTTCACCACTTTGAATTCTTCTTTTCTTTTTTCGAGCATTCTGTTCTTCCCCATTACTGCCAGGGGTGGGAATTTGCGTGCAGTCCACGTCTTCAGGAATATCATCTAATTTGTCATCATTTTTCTCTGCTTCTAGTTCTTCAACAACATCTGCAGGTGCTTGAGCATCTTTACCAGTAGCATGATCTTTTGCATACACAATGCAAAGGTCTTCATAGTGTGGAAATGATTTGTTTCTACAAGCAGCTGCCCCCTTATGACTCTACAAAACAATTGACAAAAATATGAAAATGGCAAGATAAAATTAAATAAATTATGTTAAACCAAAAGTGATAAAATACATGGATCTATAAGATGGTGAACTTTTACCTGCACATATGCATCCCATACATAATTTTCAGCAGTAACACACTTCCTCATAGTGTCCCATCCAAACCCACTTGTGTTAGGCCCAGTCAACATTTCATGTATAACTTGAAATTCTCTTTTCAAAGTCCTCAATCTTGACTCAATATGTGGTTTTGCTCTTAAGCCAGCATTAGGTAATTTGGTAGAAATCTTTCCTTCCAAGATTTTCAAATATCCGGGTTTAAACTTATTTTCAGGGCTACCTTCTTTTTCATGGTGATATTCTACCAAAGCCTCCACTAGATTTATATCTTCAGCAAGAGTCCACTTTCATTTAGAAGGATCGTGAGAATCAAGTACAGTCGTTTCCATATCTCTCCAAATACTAACAATAAAATGGCAAGATAATAAAATAATATGCAAAAGTTTAGACACACATAATAAACAGTTTAACACCAATGCAATAAAAAAAATTTATTAACTCAAGGAAACAATACATGAAAAAGTCACAAATCAATAGATAACTTTCACACTTAATAGATAACTTTCAATTCTCTGCCTCCTAATATTAATTAATTGATTTTAAAATTATGAATTTTGATTATTTAAAGTCATCCCCACAGATTACATATAGTATATATCAGACACGTTAATATATATATATATATATACTCCTAAATATAATGCCAAAATGCACGGCTGAAATAAAAATCTTTTGTTAATATATATATATATATATATATATATATATATTATTCATACGCTTTAGATTGGCTATAGGATTCACGGTCATTGTTTCTAATCTCAGTTTTCATAGAACCTCGTAGCTATACATATATCAATTATACAGCTACACAAATATCAATTATGGAAAATTTGATATAATGTCAAAAAAAAAGAAAAGAAATTGATACGGATAACAGAAACAGAGTGTAGTACCCGTAGAAATTGCAGATCTATGGGCAAGAAAAAAAATCCTGAGAAGAGAGAGCAGCAACTGAGGGTGAGTAAAAGGAAATACCCATACAAATAGATGAGAAAAGAAGAGAGAGAGGGTGCAATACCTGTGGAAATCGCAGACCTAAGGGAAGAAGGAAAAAAAATTTCCTTGAGAAGAGGGAGCAGCAACTAAGGGTGAAAGAAAGACAATACCCATATAAATAGATCTCTAGTAGCGGGAAAATAAAATTTTAGAGAGGAGGGAGATGAAAAATTTAGGAAGGAGATGAAATTTTGGAGAAGACGTGGGTAGCGGGCGCATTTTGGGAATTTTGGGAATTTTGCTTTAGCATAACGTATTACGTTTAGTAGGGGATTAAGGATTCAGTACTTTTAATAAGAAATGTCTATTCCTCATTTTAAGGAATAGAGATTCATATGGAATGATTATTACAAGTAATAAAAACATAACCAAACAACTGTAAAGCTAAACCATAGGAATAGCTATTACATTACAATTGCTATTACAGTCTACCAAACGTACCCTAGTTTTATCAATAGGACCTCACCGAGATCAGCCCTACTTTGCAAATTTTAACCATTTAAACTAAAAGAGAAATGTATTTTGTAATCATATTTTTATTTATTAGAGTAACAATTATAAATATGATATAGGAACAATCATGCCTCATAAATATAAATTTTGTTGTACCAAAATGAAAATAATATAATATTTTTCAGAAATTCAAAAAGCAAATTAACGAAAATAATCATTTTTTTATAATAAAAGTTATTTATAACATTATTGTAAATCATTAAAAAATATATAAATTTGAAAATTATTTTTTTAGATTTAAACAAATTCTTTCAAACCTTATTAATAAAACTTTACTAAAAAGATTAATAAAACTTAACAATGATTAATTGAACCAATTAGGAAAACAATTTAGTGTTGATAATCTATTAAGGTTATTTTCTTTACAAGAATTGTAATTTCGTCCACCCAAAATATATTACTATCAAATAAAAAATTATTGGCAAAATCTAAGAATTAAATTTCTATATATGCATTGTTATGAAATAATAATAATAATAATAATAAATTGCAGAAGCTAAAATTTGTCACTCAGCCAATTATTTTCGTTTGGCTAACTTTTAAGCTTTTCTCTAAATAAATGGCATTATAGAGTACTTCTAATACAATTACTAAGAGTACTTTGTCAACTACAAAGGATTAAAAAATAAACAAAAATTAGTTAAATTTCATAGTTTAAGATCTAAATTGAGCATTATAAAAAACCATGCTATGTAATAGAAATAATACCAAATTATCCAAATCTTGCTATGTAATAGAATAATATTATATTTTTATATGCTATATTTAATTATTTATAACGCAATAGAGGATAACATTTAACAATCAAATAGGGGAAAAAAAAAAAAAAAACAACAACAACAACAACAATTTAAAAATCAAAACTAAATCGCATTATCATTTAACATTTACATGGAAAAATGTTCATGGTAACATTTTTGTTACCAAAAACCGTATTTTCCATGTAAATGTGATATTAAGGTCTGAATTATATTCCTGTAGTCATTTAATTCGCCCTTCTTGAACGTGATCAAAATTTCACTATGTAATGAGTGGATAGCAAATTAACTTCGATTAAATTACATATATAACTCTGTGACATCTTATTTGAACTAGAAATCCTTAAGTTCATACATGAAAAGATATTTTGTTGTATTAGGCAAGATGTATTCATAGGAAACTGATCACATGGTGTGAAGTATACTAGATTTCTGACTTTGGTGCCTAGTTCCTCGGGTAGGTGTTGTGACTAGAGTTTGGCAAATGAATTGGCAAAATTAAGACTGCGTATTTGGTCTCTATATGTTAATTCCTTATAAATACCAAATAGCCTATCCTCTCATTAGAGGTTTTTCTTGATTTATGCCATTATCAAGAAAAACCTGCTATACTAGCCATAATTGGTTATCATAATTGGAAAATATTAATAGAAGCTTTAAGAATATTCATTTAGAAACTACTTTTAGAAATAATTTATGAAAAAAATGATAAAATAATAATTTTTTATATTTTTTATAAAATTAATTTAATTTATTACTAATTAGCCTAAAGATACTCATTAACATAACTTATTATAATTAGTAAAATTAGCGGCCTTTATGGGTTATCATAAGAAAATGTGTTATTATGAGAAGTTCTCAGATTCTAGAATAATAATAACAAGAATTTTAGTTAGATTTGTAAGGATTTTCTCAGGAAAGTGAGGGAATTTGATTTTTGGGGGGCTTGAATAAGAGAGTTTGGTTAATAGAAATGGCGTTTTATTTTTTTGGAGAGTTAGAGAAAGTTGGTGATGAGTCGGGACCACACGTGTGGTTTTTTTGGCAATTGGAGGAGGGAGTGACACGTGTACTTTGATTTTTCGGATGAGAGTTTACTGCTGAGAGATTTTGAGAAGTGGAAGAAACCAAAATGTTCTAGACTTTGTAGAGAAGGAAACGCAAGCTATTGCTTAACTTTTTTTTTGAGAAACAAACGCACACACAAGAGAGAGGGAAAGGCGTTCTAACACAAAAGCACACCACAACTCCACTCAAAAATCATGATAACTTTTAAGGGATGGTGGGGCAAGTTATAGAGTTCTTAAATGCTAATTTATAATAGTGTTGTTGACACATAGTTTTTAAACCTATTTTTCTAGAGGTCCCTAAATTAAAATTCTTGAGTCATGTATTTACTATTTAGTGCCCCGACCAAAGGGCAAATTTTAATGCAATACTAAAAGGGATGATCTATGACCTTATACATTGACCCCACAAATTAAAATTTCAATCAAAATTATCGTCCATAGCGTATAATGGGCAATTTACAGGGTATGTACTACGAGACGCAAATACCAAAAACCTCAAGACTTAAAACTTCAAAATTTATAAAATTCCCAAATTTTACTTCAGAACCAAATCAAATTCAACAAATTTATACATAATATATCAAATAAAAATTTATTGTTCCCTAGGCTGGAATACATAGGTTGCATCTTTGATTTTTCATCAAAAAAATAGAGATGCTTTATCTGTTATATACAATATAAAAAAATAATTAGTATAAATTTCAACCTAAAAACCAAACCCACAATTATCAACGTGAGTCTCTCTTTTTTCAAGGTTAGTCTTTTTTTTTTTTTTTTTTTTTTTTTTTTTTTTTTGAGTCCTATCATAATTTTTGTTTTTATATAGATTATCAACGTTTGAGTTTGAGTTTGAGTTTAAGTTGGACTTGTTAGAGAGATAGAGTTTCACTCTTTGTTAAGTTTTAATTAAACAAAAATAATTTTATTTTAAAAAAATGATAATGATGAGTTTGAGTTTAAGTTGGACTTATTAGAGAGATAGAGTTTTACTCCTGGATAAGTTTGAACTAAAAATAATAATTTTATTTAAATATTGTGCTGACGTAGAAAATTATGAGAGTTTCAGAGGCTTCGGTTACATATAATAATAATAATAATAAATATAGAACATATTTTGTTTTTTGATTTTCTTGAAAATTATTATGTTTCAAAAGATGAAGTTTCAAAAAATCATCTGGATGTGATAAAGAAATCAAATTTTGTTAAAGGTGACAAATCCATTGTTAGGTCTAGTCATCCACCTCTTGAGACTATTTTGATAACTACTGGCAAAACTGATGTTAAAGCTTCTTCTTTCAAAATTGCTGATGATCAAACTCCCATTGTTAGTCTTATTGAACAAAACAATCTTACTAATGAATCTTTGCATGTTATTGGTCAACAGCTTGACCGTATTGAAGAAAAAATTGTTGAAAAATCTGCTTCTGTTCAAAAACTTGTTTCTATCAAGACTGAGGAACCTCTGATTAATTTACCCAGTCATGATAACAAATTTAAGTTCAAAACCTCCCAATCCAAAACTCTTGAAATTGTTGAAAAAATGCTTGCTGATTTAAATGTTAAAACTGAAGGTACTTCTACAAGTACTCCTGCTGCTCGAACTATTTCAAGAAATGAAAAAGAAATTGTTTCTGATGAAAATAAAGATTCTGATAATGTTTATTCTGTTTCTGCTAAAAAGGTTTTTGATAATGATTTCCCAGAAATCAAAAGATTTGTTGGAAATTCTAAACCCATATTTCTTACAAAAAATTGGTATTCAAAACCTACTCCTCCTGATATGCAGTTTGAAGAAAGACCTTTTCAAAATCAGTTTTCTGTTTCTGCTGATAAATTTATGAATGGAATATTGATGGTTTTTCTGAACAAGAAATTATTAATAAAATAGGACATATGTCTATGATTGGTATTGCTTACCAAAATAACCATGATTTTGACCAACCTGAAATTGTTGATTTGTTTTCTACTGGTTTTTCTGGCACTCTTCGTGGATGGTGGGATTCATATCTCACAGAAGAATCCAGAGACTCTATTAAACATGCTGTTAAAAAGAATGATGAAGGTTTGCCTATTTTTGATGAAAGTATGGGTCGAGGTATTCCTAATGGTGTCAATACCTTGATTTATACTATTATCAAACATTTTGTTGGTACTCCATATAATGTTTTATCTCGAATTTCTGATTTGCTAAATAATTTGAGATGTCCTACTTAAGGGTCGTCAATGGGCCGGGTCAGGCCGGCCTGGCCCATTTTTACTTGGCCCATGGGCACAATGAGCTGGGCATAGTGGGCCATTAGTTAATGGGCTGGGTCGGGCTGGGCCGAAAGAGGAAACCTTAGCCCATGACCCTGCCCATGGGCAATGCCCATTTTGTCTTTAGCGAGCTGGGTTATCGGGTTGGGCCTAATGGGTTACCCATGGGCTTGTGTTAGCATATTATTTTATTATTTTTATAAGGAAATAATCAATTTTTTAGAAGGGAATAATCAATCTATTTTTTTAAAGGAAAGAATTAAAGAATTTAATACTTAATTACAAATTTTTTTACAGTCAAATCTATTTAATTTTTTGTTTTGTTGATGGAAACCTAGTTAATTTTTTATTTATTAAGGCTTTAAATAGTTTTTTTATTGTTATCTTTAATAAAAAAAATGCCAAATGGTTAATTCAAATTTGATAGACTACTAGAAAAATATATATTTAGTAAACTAAGTTTAGCACAATTACTTTAGGTATCTTACTGGTTGAGGGAGTTCTCTTAAGAAATTCCTCTATAATATCTCAAGATTAATCCTTCATACACTTCCTATATATTTTTGTTATGAATTATGAGTTATTAGGCTGGGCCAATGGGTTAGGCCAACGGGCTGGGCAACGGGTTGGGCTACTGGGCTAGCCCACCGGGTACCCATGGGCATAAAAACTAGCCCACGGCCTGACCCACTGGGCTAGTGGGCTACCCATGGGCCTCAATAACAACGAGTCGGGCCGCCCATTAGCCCGGTGGGCCGTCGGGTTTCTAGGTCGGGCTATGGGCCATGGGCTATTTGATGATCCTTAGTCCTACTATGTCTGATTACAGATGGTATCAAGATGTTTCCCTTTCCAGAGTAATGCAACGGAAAGACTGTTTCAAGCCTTGTTGGAAAGAAAAGTTTATTGACGGTCTGCCTCCTATCTTTGCTCATAAGGTAAAACAAGAATTAATTGGTAAAAATGATTCCATTGATTATGATAATTTAACTTATGGTGATATTTTAAACACTATTAAAAAACTTGGTATTAATATGTGCAATGATGAAAAATTGTTAAAACACCAATTAAAAAATAAAAGAAAAGCTAAATATGAAATGGGTAATTTTTGTGAACAATATGGTTTACCCCTTATTGCTCCTTCCAGGCAAAAGGGTAAAAAAACATGATAAAGTCATAAAAAACATAATAAATACAAAACTAATTTTAATGATTTCTATGCTAAAAAGAAAAATGTTTCTAAAAAATATGTTAACAAAAGATCAAGTAAAGGTAAATGTTTTAACTGTGGAAAACCTGGTTATTTCAATAAAGATTGTAAGCAAAAACCTGGTAAATTAAAAAAATAAGTTTAACATGTTAAATATTGATGACAATGCTCAAGAAGAATTATTCAGTATCCTTGAATCAAACAATTCGTCTGATTCCTTGAAAGATGATTTTTCTTCTTCAACTGATTCTTGTTATCAATCTGCTGATGATTCCTCTGATTCTCCTAATATTAAAATTGGTTGTAGAGATTTTTGTTGCAATGTTATTAAATCTGTTAATACTCTCACTAAAGGTGAAGAAAATGAAAGTTTGTTGGTTAAATTGATAGGTCAAATTGAAAACCCTGATTTACAACAAAAATATTTGGATAAGTTTAAGAAAAACTTGTTAAAAGAGGAAACTAGTAAAAAACCTAAATCAACTATAAGTTTTGAAGAAACTTTGGAAAGATTTAATAAAATGAAATCCAAAGATTTAACTGTTAATGATCTCCAACATGAAATTAATATTGTTAAACAAGAGATAAGTGAATTAAAACATGAATTTAAAAATATCAAAAGTGATAATCATAATCTTAAACAAGAATTGTTAATGTTAAAAATTGATAAAAATATTGATCAAAGTAAGTCTGATAATGAACAAGATGAGCACATCGATGGAGATGAATCCAGTCAACAAGCTCTTCTTTCTGATAAAGGTAATGTTGATGATTCTCAACTTACTCTTGTTAATAACATACTTCCTCCAAAATGGTTCACAAAAGTGAAAATTGTTATTTCCCATGATTATCATTTCATTGTTATTGCTATGATTGATTTTGGTGCGGATAAGAATTGTATCCAGGAAGGATTGATTCCTTCAAAATATTTTGAAAAATCAACTGAAAGATTGGTTTCTGTTAATGGTTCTCAAATGAAGATTCGATATGAATTGAACAATACTCATATTTGCCATGATAATGTCTGTTTCAAGATTCCTTCTGTTCTTGTCAAAAACATGACTGATAAAGTGATTCTTGGTCTGCCATTTATAAATGCTTTGTATCCCTTTCTTGTTGAACATGATGGAATTACTACTGATCCTTTTGGACAGAAAGTAAAATTCAAATTTGCTTCAAAACTTGAAATTGATATCAATGATGTTTTTAGATCTATCTTATGATTTTCCTACTAATATATTTGCTCATGAATCAAGGATGAATTTGTGCCAATGTTTCACAGATAATTTTAAAGGTAATGCTAGTAGTGCCAAATTGTCAACTATTACCAATTACCCTAATATTCTCAATGATTCTTTGCAGGAATCAGGCAATGATGCGTGGTTAAATACCACTAATAAGTGGGATAATAATAATATTTATATTTATACCACTAGTAAGTGGATTATTATGGCTCTCTCGACAGAGAGGAAAAACAAGGGAAAAGCTCCTGCACAGGACTATTCTCAAAACAAAAGGCTCCCAGCGGGACAACCTTTTAAAATGCATGAAGGCGCATCTTCTGGGGTAAAACCTAGTGGATCAACATCCCTTCAGGAATTTGTCCCGGCAACGATGACATATTCCAGTGGTGATATGGTGATTGCTTTGCAGGAAGTCTTATCTAGATCCTTACAATTCCATAATGGAGTCTATAGTGAATTACCAGATTCCATAAAATTTATTCTTGATAATCTCTATGCTGCTTTTACTAGAGACCACCGCTCCCTGTTTGAAAAAACCCTCCAAGCTCTCGAAATCCACCTTGTTAACCTTACTGCTCAAAATGAGGCTTATATGAGCCATTATGCTAACCTTATTTCCGAAAACAACCCTGTTTCAGAAATTGACCTTGTTACAAAAAATAATCTTGTTTCAGAAAATGAGGCTCTTAGAATTCGTCTTGAAGCCTACATTAGTCAACTCTTTGGCAAAAAGGATATTCATTCAAAGGATAAAATGACTTTAATGGGCACTGATTATGCTAAATTGAGTCTTAAGACCCAATCTTTGTTAAGAAGTGCTATTGCCAACTTGCCATCAGATATACAATCCAGTATTCTAAATAGCAAGACTATGTTTAGGTCTTTTGACCCATGGTTCAAATGTTTCAAGAAACTTGTTACAGCCACTATTCCTGATCCTGATGAACTAGATGAAGGTGATAATGTGTTTATCCAGCTGGACTGGGAAGAACACTTTGGGAGTACTCTCAGAGTGTATGAAAAGAAACACTCATTTCCTGATCTCTTAAGTAATTATGATGATGGTTCATTTGTTGCTGATGATTCAGAAGATGATGATGATCGAGATCCTAACTAGCTTTCCCAAATGTTTGAATATGGCTTTATTAGGCTCTTAAAATTAACAAGCCATCACCAAGCCAGCCAGCTTCCACAAATTATTCAGGATTCTATTAAAAGATTTACGAGTCCTTTTGTTTCCATCAGATGTTGGAGCACTTTGCCAAAGTGGGAAAGAGATAATTGGATGAATGTCCAGCTTTCAAAGCATCTCATTCTCATCAATGGTCATACTCACCAAGGACAATGGTTTGAAGGAAATTCTCACTTGTCCTTTAACGATCCTTATGCTCTTGCCGAATGTTGTAAAAATTATTTTAGTAATCAAATTATTGAAGTTGCTCAGAATCTATGGAAGGATTATCATTTCATAGGAAGCACTGATAGAATTTCTATCTTTGGTCCCAGGCCATATGCTGATGCCATTGCTCATTTATGGATAACTGATCATCGTAATCCAAGAAGCATTCTCATCCCAGGGAGAAGACCAGTGTTCGAGCCTATTTTATATTGTAGATTCTATAATCAATATGCTATTTACCATAACCATCTATGTAATTCTCCATAAGGTCCTTTTGATCCTTTTGATGGTTACCCATCCAATGCTCCTTCTACTGATTAAATTTGACTAGTGGTTGATTTCTCTATTTGTCTAGCCTGCACAATGGCTAAAAATGTTGCAATATTTGAAAATGTTGTGATGTTCCCATGTAATCACATGCTCCTGACAAAGTCTTAAGAAATATTGGAGGAGTTCTTGAAAAGAGAAAAAGAAACTTTAGTCATGTCATGCTTTTGTTTTGCCTTGAAAAGAAACTTCTCAATATTTATTATTATTATTATTAATCTAAGGCGCCATATTATTGAAATTAGTTCTGTATTTTTTTATGTTTTTTTATGACTATAATTCATTATTATTATTATTATTTTGGATTTTTTCAGTCAACTGTATGATGTTTGTCTTTTTTTTGTTTATAGGTCCATCATCTTGGAATAATGCTGTTGCCACGTGGGCAATCAAAATAGCGTTATAGTTACGAATAATACATTCCCAGCTCACCCTTGTCTTTGACATGTTCTTTTTGTTTTACAAAACATAAAGCATTTTAGGGAAAGTCACATTTCATCCCACTAAATTATATTCCTTGCTACACTTACCTCTAAACTATAATAACGAGCACACTTGCACACCAAAAATAGTGCATTTTACTCTGTGCAAAAAAACACAAAAGAGAATAAAAATAAAAATAAAAATAAGGTTTTGTTTACGGCTATAACAAACTTATAAATTATATGCAAATTGTATGTATATTCATTTGCTGATCTTTTTTATTTTTTTTTTAAGAATTTCAACTTATAACGTCCACTCTTAATAGTATCTTTTTATACTTCTTTATCATTAGACCAAGACACCAATTAATTTTTGGAGTAGGCGGGAGATTAAATCTCAAATCTTTTATTCAACAATCTGAAACTTTACTAGTTGAGTTAACTACATGAAACCCACAAAAAAATATATATTATTGGTTTAGTAACCTGCTAAAATTCATTTTGGTCTCCCTCTTAAGCCTTAAAGTTCATTAGGATAAACCCAAAATATATATATATATATACACACACACACACAAACTTTATAAAATAAAAAAAAATACAACATCTGACCCATTGTTGGCCCAATTGCTTCTCCAATTTTTTTGGGATAAAAAAGCCACTCAAAATCCGGAAGAAATTACATTTTACCACCCTAAACTATACATTAGATTACACTTTTCACCCTAAACTATTTGAATGCACACTTTGCACCCTAAACTATCACATTTATTATACTTTGCATCCCGACGTTACTTTTACTGTTAAGTTAAACAGAAATTAATAGCACATGACTTGTACATGATTTTTGCTTAGGCGACACACTATATAAAGACTAAAACACCCTTTATTTGTTAAAGCTCTGTTTGCCTCTATGGGAAAATACCCTGAAAAGTTTTCAATGAAAAATTGGGTTTAATTAGACTGTTTAAGGAAGAAAATAGTAATTCATGGTGTGGAGAGGCATTTGTGTTTGTAAGAATTAAGAGGGGAAGGAAAATAAAGTGCTTTTAGAATATGCTCAAGAAAACCCGGTCTTGAATTCTTTGGTATTTCCCTTGTTTTCTAGGAAATTAATCAGGTTTTTCGTTTTTTTTTTTTTTTACACAGAAGACAAAAAATTTAAAAAGGAGAGCTAAAATTTAGAGAAAGCAGATGTTTGCAACAAATTAAATGGAAGTTAGGCTTTTTATTTGTTATTAAACTCTGCATTTGGAGTTGTTGGAACTTGGAAGGAGCTATGGTCATTGTACAATGAAGAAAGTGGTATTAAATGACTTTACCCTTGTGGTGTTCATTCAATTTTTTTAGTTGTAAATATTCTTACCTTTTTTGGTTGATGCGAAGTTCATCGCTGCAGTTGATGAAAGTAAGAGTTTTGGACTATGGGAGCGAAGCGAGAGACTAAAGAGACTGGGGAAGAAGATGCGTAACAGTGAGGGACCATATCAGTTTATAAGATAGTTAATAAGGGGCAATTTGGTTTTTTGATTATGCAGCTGTCACGTGACTTGCACATGAGTCTAAATTAAATTAACTGTTAACTAAACAATAGGTGCAAAATATGCATTCAAATAATTTAGAGTGCAAAGTGTAATCTGGTATATAGTTTAGGGTAATAAAGTGTAATTTCTCCCAAAATACACACATCAAAAATGTCTACGACAAATCTCAAATCAACAATCCCTTGTAAATAAAAAATAAATAAAAATAAAAACTATCTCTAATATATATATATATATATATATATATCCCTTTTTTTTACTTGAAAAAGGGGGAAAATTAAATATGTCTAGTCAAGACCGACGACCTCCCACTAAAAATAAAAACTAGTTTTATAGAAGTGTTTTTTTCAGTGGTTTTAAAAACTGTCACAATAGGAGATCTAATACGCCGATTTTAGGAACTGTCACACCTATGGCAGTTACTCTCCTTCTCTCTCTTTTTAATGCATACCCTTAATAATTTATTTTAAGAAATATTTTATAGAAAATTTTAAAATAAATGTCAGAAAAGTAGTGTCCTTTTTTATTTTGTATAAAAAAAAAAATTTTAAATTGTTTAATAATATATACCTTAAGGCCATACATTAGTAAAAAAATTTATTTTGTATAAAAAAAAATTTAAAAATTATTTAATAATATATACCTTAAGGCCATGCATTAGGAAAACTTTTGTTTTTCTTTTGACCAAGATATATCTCTGCTTGGTCAAATTCTTTATTGATAAGGTAGTGTTTATTACTTTATTATTTAGCTTGTAGATCACGCCCACTGTTTTTTCCACAGTGTATTAGATTAGTGGTTTGTACTTTGTAGCTTGGATTTTTTTAATGTTCTACTATTTTATATTATTTTTAAATTTGACAAAAATGGTTTAATAAGTAATTAAATTGTGTTATTCTTTTATGTTTGTCTATCATATATTTATAGTACTGTACAATTATTTTATTGAAGCGTTAAAGATTAAAAAAAAATGCACTTAAGTTGTTTGTTATATTTAATTGCACATAAACTATATTTTACACGTTTTTAAGTGAATTGGCTATGTGAATAGTTTAGAGAAATTCAATAATTCAAGTTTTTAAAGTTAGTAATTGAATGAAAAAACTATGATCAATTATAATTGATATTAGAGCCCATTTGTTTAAGCTGTTGTAAAAATCCAAATTAAAAAATAAATAAATAAAGCTGACTTAAAAATGTGTTTGGAAAAAATTTCTGGCTTCACCATTACTTATGATTTTTATCTCAAAGTTGATCTCACATCATGCACTTTTTCTAGCACAGTACAATTTAACCTTAACGTGGGGAAAAAAATACTGTTTCCAACCAAATTCGGTATTTATGCTAAAAATTGATTTGAGCCAAAAAGTCATTTGGAGCAAAAGCAACTATCGGTCAATTGCCGGTCAACTGTGGCTACATTCGTTTTTTGGAGAGAGAGAGAGAGAAGTTAGCATTGCAAGAGTTTTTGTGTAATGGATTTTATTTGTGTGGTTTGTTAAGTATGTAATGGTCTGTAAAACATTTTCATGATTCTAAAAAGTGGAATTTTTTCATTATATTGGCTTGTTTTCGTTTTCCATTGACTTGCATTTTCTGCCTACCCAAACATTAGAAAATATGAGCAGAAACAAATGGATAGACTAGTCTGTTTGTTTAAGATTTCATGGAAAATGTTTCTTTTTATTTTCTTGGTTTGTGATTTTCAGCAAGCTTCTTGATAATAAAATACAAATATGTGTCAAATTAAGTGGAGCACATCCCTCTCACCCTCTGTTTGGTTGCTGGAAAAGAAAGAAGAAATGAAATTTTTGAATATTTAGTTACTATTGAGAATGAATAAGTACATAATAATTGTAAAGACCAGATTTGAACTTATAACCCACTGCTTGAATGGATTCAAACCCAAAAAGCCCAAAATAATAAATTGTAGAGAATGGGTTAGAAAATACTGGCATTTAGTTAATCAACAAACATTAGAATAGATTCAGATGATTGGAGAATGAACAGAAACAGGGTTATACTAAAAGATAATAGTCCTCGACTGAGTCCGAGGTGCACTATTTTGGTATATTATTCTCAAATTGGGTTACAAGTTTAGTTTCTGGATTCTACAGTGTTTTTTCTTTCTTTTTTTTTCTTTTGGTTGCCACCCTTCCCCTATATACTCCTTCTCTTTTTCATCTCCACCTTCCACGTGTATGTAGGATGGTTGGTGTTGATACTTGTACCATCAACCCCTCCCATAAGTCTTCATGTAGTAGCTGTAAGGCTGAAATGCATTGTTCAGGTATCACCTTCACATTAATGCTGTCAGGGAGTTAGCTGCAGAACATTTAATGCAGGGGTAACAGCTTTTGTAGATATTTGTTGCATTCCTCTATTCCTCTGCTATCTAATGTCTGATTTCTAACCGTGATGCATCCTGGTAGGATGCTCAGGACGGTAGAACATTCCTACTGATCTCGGATCCACATTTCCGATATGACTTCTCTCCTCGGACATCTTTTGGACTATCATGTACAATCCTTATCTCTTCTTCTTCTACTATTCCCATAATAACATTGTTTGACCATCCTCGGACAAGTAAATATCCCCAGACTGGGCCATAGGCCCAATATATACAGTTTTAACAGTACCTTCTGGCTATCTGGCCCCCACAATAATCCCACTAGAATGCCAAATAGAAATACGTGTTCCTATTCATTTTCTATCAACAATGCCAAAGACCACTGCTTGAGAGTAAACACAGTCTGACAAATGTTAATATCCAAAACGAAACCTCATCATACATCCATGTAACTTTCTATAACAAATAAATTTGGATTTTGAAAACCTCATAGAAAAACAAAAACGCCCAAAATGAAGAATAACAAAATACATTAAAATTTGTATCCCATGTATAATCTGATTTCATGTGTATTTTAGAAAAATTTACTTTTGACAAAAGTGCGGCATATAAAGTCATTACAAAAAAAAAAAGAAAAAAAAAAGAAGTAAGTTACATTTTGATTCCTCTATATTTAAGGTTACTGTCAATTTGATCTTTTATTATTATTTAAAAAAAAAATTGGGTAGTAAAGTTTTTATTTTCCGTCAATATCCAATTGGTTGCTCATGTTATTTTTGTTAACAAATTAGAAGAAACTTATTAGGGATCTTGTCATTATCAGATAAATTTTTTTTTTTTTTTTAATTTCTAACGGTTGTGGATATTTTGGTATTGTTGCATATAAAAAAGAATAAATGATTTGCAAGCTTACATTGTTAGATACATTATAGCCCAAGTGCCTAAAAGTACTATAAAAAAAACATTGAAAAAAAAAAAAAAAAAAAAAACCTCAAATTAATTGTAAGCTCATATAGTTGTAGAACAAACAAACAAAACCAAACAATTGGTATTAATTCTTATTTTGAGTTTCTCTCTCTCAAATTATTTTGAGTCTACAAAACATATTTAAGTGGCGTAATGGAAATAGCATTTTCTGACATATATGCACATCAGAAAAGAAATATGGAATAGCAGAAATTTTTAAAAATGAAATAAGAAATTTGGAGCAAACCTCTTGAACATCCATAAGAAAAGCATCATAGGAATAAAATCGATCGTACGCCTCATAAGTCAATTTCAAACCTATAATTTTGAAGCCTAAAAGGGCTTGTTAACATTGAAGGAAATTGAAGAGGTATCACCAAGTGATCCTCCTATCAAACTATCAAAACCAATTTTTTTTCATCTGCTGCTACAGTAAGGTAAAGCACATTTTTTCAGCATTGTTTCATAATCACATTAGAATCAGTGTTAACACACTTGTTTTTCCTCTTCCTATTAGGTTTCACTGCATGCTTCCACCAGTAACGAGAGCACAACCCTCTGTAACCAACGTTGAATAAGGCTTAAGACTTCCATATACATCTCATCTAGCATTTTGTTGAAAACTTTTTGCTAGAAGTGTGCTAAAATATTCTTATACCTTGAAAAAATTTGAAAAAGTGAGAAAATGCGGGAAAAATTGAAGTTTTAAAAAGCTGTATATAAAACTAAAAGCTAAAAGTTAAAAACTAAAGTTAATGCCAACCAGGCGCTAATATCTTTAGCTTAAGTTTTTAGATCATTTTTATTTTAGATTGAATTTCTTTAGGAGTAGCTTGGTAAACTTATGTGTATGTATTTGAGTTTCTTCTGACATTAAACACTAAATGTTTGGTGTAGATTTAGTGATGAAACTAGAAGAAAGATAGGTATTGCCTAATAAACTCTCAGTTATCTTAACAAATTAAAGAGACATCCATGACGACTTATAAGGTAAAAGTGGAGTTTTACACATTGTTTATACAGGACACACAATCTCTATATATATATATATATATATATATATATTTTGTAGGGAAGTAGTACTTAAAACCCAGGTAAGCATTGAGCCTTAGATCAGAACAGGCCCAATGAATATACCATTCCGAGATATGGGATCCCACAATGGATGTGCATACCCCGAAGTATAGACCGAAGTTAAAACAAGAGGTCAATAGGAACACCCATAAGACCCCTAACCTTAGAATCCGATCTAATAGGACTCATGGCTCTTAGTCTGAGCATGAACAAACTACTAAAGTCGCCGGAGGTAAATGCCCATTGACTATACCACTCACTTCAACCTGTGCCCCGAGCTATCAATGACCCTTTCCGAGGTATTCGAGAAAAATCTGAGGTCTCTCTCCTTGGATCTTCTTGATAAATCATGAAGATACAACCTGACATAATTACATTTAATGCAATAGATAACTTATCAAAATAAGACAAGAAGCTCCAAAAGTCTTTATTCATCATAACCTTGAAAAAAGAAGGGTCTGATGGGACAAAAGGCTACCTAACTACATCAGGACAACACCTACTGTGGCACATGCTGGAGAAGAAAATGAAGAGAACCACGCAAAGGATGAAGATAAGAAGAAAGGAGAAGAGAAGAAAGTATACAAGAAGAGAAAACTCAAACGAATAGGTGTGTGAAAACACTGAGCAAGAAATGTAATAGTAAAAGTCACATGAATAAAGCTTTAGAGAGTGTTATCTGATTCTTATTCAAATTTCCCATTGTAGATTGATTTAAAACTCATAGTATAAATTAATTGTGACCTTAAGCTAGTAACTAACCTACGGGTTAATTTCTTACTTCCACACACACACACACATCTATATATATATTAACAGCCAAAACTGAGAGAAAATCCAATTAAATTCTAAATTGGAGTCTAATTTTGTGCCACGCGTCTCATCTAATTTTTAAATTTGTGTATCAGGTGAATTATTTGATGCAAAATCAAAAAGTTTAAATTCAATTAGATTCTAAATTGAATTTGAATTGAAGTTCAATTTTGTGCCATGTGTCCCATCTAATTTTTTAATTTTTGTGGTAAATGAATTATTGGGTGCAAAAACTGAAGAGTTTAGATCCAATTAGATTTTAAATTATATATATATATATATATAAAATTGTGATTATTTTTAGTGCATATGCATGGGGTTACACACTAGTATATATAATGAGAAATCATTACATATTTTAGATATGTATGATTTAAAGAAAAGTGTAAGCTAATACTATGTGTAATTTGAATATCTTCTATAAAAAATGTATAATTTAAACTATATAATTGAGATTGTTTTTAATTATATCTGTGCATATGCACAGGGCTACACATTAATCAAATATAATTATAACTAAAATTTTCAAAACATAATTTTAGCTAGAATAATTATCTATAAGATAATATCTTATCATTCCCAACTGTAGCTTAATGAACTCCAACATTAGCACATTGGCAACAATATTTTTGAAAATTTTGACTAATTCATCTTGCTATGCACAAATAGTAGTGTTAGACAATAGATACAATTAAGGGTGTTCATCAAACCGTACTAAAATTGCTCGTAAAATGGCATAACTGCACTACACTACATTCCATCACAAATAACAGTGCACCACATCACACCACACCACATTATTTAGTGCAGTTTGTGGTTTTATAATAAGAAAACCGCACAAACCACACCACACCACACCGCACTCTCTCTATATATTAATATATTTATTTTTTTAATATTAAATATATTATTAATAGTTTAATAACCCTAGATTTCAAAAAAAAAAAAAAAAAAAGTTCAATAACCCTAGAAAGTGTTAATAACCCTAACATAAACACTAAAATACATTTTTGACACGCTCATTATAAGTTATAAGGTGCAAGTTCAACACGCCTAAAACCCTAACCCAGAAACTCAGAACAGAAAAACAAAGAAAATAGGAAATCTAGCAACCTAGCATGCTTTTAACATAAACACGAAGTAAAACCTAAACTAAACAAATAGATTAAAGCAATAAAACATATAAACAAACAACAGAACAAGGAAAAGTGAAGAGCCAAAGTTAGAACCTTTACCTCAACACAAAGACTTCCTAAAGCTTGATTTTGACCGTTCCCTTCAGTCAATCTATTCACAACCAAATCAAAATATGTTAGAAAACTTTAGAACTCAAGGATTAAGACTAGAAAAAGTCCCAATCAAATAAAACTTGACTTTAAGATGTTTTGTGAAAATCTCCCTCTTTGATTCACTATTTTCTAGTTAATCTTGCGTATTTTTCCTCTATTTCTATGTGTTTTGAAAAAGTACCTCTTATGGCTTTATATAGTGGTAAAATAAGGGTGTGGGACGGCTCCTAGACAATGTGGGATTCATTTCAAACCAAGTTTAAATGCAAAAAAAAGCTTTCCTTTCATAGTTTCTGGAATCCTAGTTGCGTACGCATGCTTGTGTATGTGTGCACATGCCATAAGCATGCATACGATTGGCTTGAGTGTCCGTACGCATACGAATGTATGCGTGCGCACACTTCGGGTTTGCTGCGGTCTTTCTTTTCCAAAAATAATTTTATTCCTTCTGAAAATAAGTTACATTTTCCATAAATATTTCCTTAAGTCAATTTTCATCTAATTGGGCCCTAAACCAATCTTGAGCCTTAGAATACTACCATCATTGGAGAACGGGGACCCGAGTCGTAAGGGATACAAAATAAGGTGTCGACACCAAAGATTAGCTATATATAGGGTTTGTTTGGGAACAGCTTATTTAGTTGAAACTGAAAACTTTTTGCTGAAAGTACTGTAGAAAAGAGGTAAAAGTTAGCTGAATAGTACAGTGGAATCCATAAATAGTTTCAAAAAATGCAATGGGACCCATGAATAGTAGCAAAAATAAGCTAAAAACTCTAATTTCATCACTTCCCAAACACACTCATAATTTCTCATAAAAAAAAAAAGAAAAAAAGATTAGCTATAAAAAAAAAAAAAGAAAAAAAAAAAGAAAAAAAAGATTAGCTATTTAGTCATGCAAGTTCGACCTAATTGAAGCTTATCATTCATTTTCAAATTCGCAATTCCAACTTTAATATAACATCATGAAAGCCTTCAATTTTGTAGTTAATAATTAATATAATATATATTAACATTGTTTAACTCAAAAGGCTTAAGCCCATGAGTTAGTACACAACTATTTCATATTAATTGCTCACTTTTTTTTTCTTTTTTTTATTACTATTCAATTTGGGACTTCACTTACACATATATACCCAATAATCTCTTCTTCTTTTTTTTCTTCTTTTTTTCCTTTTTTTTTTTGGGAGAAGAATATCACCTATTTTTCAATCTCCTTTTTTCAACTTTCCATTGTAATCTAAAGTGCTTTATTTTCAATGGTTTATTTTTCCTAATAAAATATAAGTTTAAAAATACATTTGTATTTTAAAATCTTAATTAAAAAAAAAAAAAGATTATTGATGTATAGAATTTCAACCTAATGAGATTCATTTGATGATTGCTTTTTATTAGTTGAGCTAACTAAAACCCACAAAAATATGAAATTTTAAATAGCTCCATATTGTTCAACTTAAAAAAAAAGAAAAAAAAAGAAAAAGAAAAAGGAAGAAGATATCCAATAAACGACAATGCTACAAACAAACAAAAAAACTTACAATTTTTTTTTCACACCTTATTAAAGTGGTAGATTGTGATTTTTGTATAGACTTGATATATAGGTCAACTAGTTTAAGAGGCCCAATTAGGTTTGGGAAAAAAAGGGTGTTAATCGGATTATAGGATGACCCCTTATTTCCCATGCAAAATAATAATAATAATAATAATAATAATAATAATAATAATAATAATACTAATAATAATAAATATATTATTATATTGTCTTTGGTTTCGTTTCAATATAAATAAGAGAAAAATTAATAAAATACTAAAAAAAAAAAAGATAAATAATACATACATTCTTAAGTTTACACAATTTATAGTTCAGTAATAATATCATCACATTAAAAAAAAAAGGATATCATCTCCATAAAAAGAATGAGAAAGTTAGTAAAGATCGTGGACCATTTCAAGTTACCAACCTCCATAAAAGGCCCTTGTTCATGTTGCATGCAAAATAATAATAAAGTTAACTATTAAAAAATAACTACAAAGATAACTATTAAAAAATTAAGAAAAAAATAAAAAATATTATGTAAAGAAAAATAAGTAAATAGTAAATATAAATGGCACAGCAATCTACATCAATCTTAGTCATAGATCCAACTTTGGAAATTTTTATACTTGAAATTACATGTAACACCCCGACCCCAAATTAATAGTTAAACTATGTGTTTAAATAGTTAATTATTATTTTAAGTCACTTACTTTCTAAAATTGATATAAGAATATTTAATAAGTATATTATTTTATAATACCATTGAATAAGAATTATAAGGAGTATAAATAATTGAGTAGCTAATTATATTAAGTTGTTTAAGTTATTAGATACATAGTTATTGGTGTTTAATTAAGTGTATTATGGTAAGGATATATATATATATATATATATATGCAAAGTGATATTATTTTTGTAGAAAAGTGTAAGTGTGAATGCAAGAATTGTCAAAAGTTGGAAATCATAGCTATCTCTCTTTAAGAAGGAAATCAAACTCTTACTAAAGTTTAGCTTCAATTTTGGGGTAAGTATATATGGTTATTTTCTGTTTGGGTATTTTAATGGTGTGATGATTTACTTGAGTTTCAGTTCTGTATCCTCTGTTCTGATTTTAGAAGCTGAACTTGTGATTTTATTTTAGTAATTTGAAAGAGTGATGGTGTTATGGTTTATTGGATGCTTATTAGGGTATTTTAATATGTATTGTATAGGTATAAAAATACCCAAAGGAAATGAGGGCTAATTGCTATTTGTTGAAGATTTTAGAAAGAATATGTGCTGAAGCTGTCTCTGTGACAGAATTGACGTTTACAACAAGAAAAATATGTATTAAATCATATTTTGTGAATTAGGATGCTAGGAGTAGTTTTGATGAATCCTAAGACAAGTATGGTTGTTATGGAAGTGGTTTCACAGCATTTGAATGAATAGAAAAATAATCATTTAATTTCTAATTTGCATGATTTTCTGCCAGGACAGATTTGAACATGTTGTCTTGTTGGATTTTTAATAAATCATAGTTTTATGATTTGACCACGAAATTTTTATGGTATATACTTGACATACAGGGGAGTTTTTCTGTAAAATTACATGAGGTTTGGATGGGGTTTGATGGCCCGTTTGTATTTTAAAAGTTATATATAAGCTGCTGGGACAAACAGTGAACAGCAAGGGACATGCCTAACTTTGAGGATTTAATTCTAAAGTTAGGGTAAATGATTTGAGCTATAATTTATTTTACTCATCATATGATATGTCGGGATCATAGAGTAATTTTTGTATAACTTATCTCAAGGTTTAGTACTCAAAGGAGGGGTTCTAATCCATTCGATGGTTGTTTTTATGAAGCTGTCTTGTTCAATGCGTTGTATGTTACCATGTGAACGTATACGGTTAAATGACCATGCTTAAAACAGTGTATATTTATGCATGCATTATTGCCCTGAGCTCTAAGTACCTTTTGAAAAGAAGTTGGCTCCTATGGAGATATGATATAAATATGAGAACGATGATTTTCTTTAGTTTGGTACATCACGGTGTTGATGAATGCATAATATGTTTGTGGGAACCTCTTTGAGGTGAGATTAGGATTTCCTTAATTTTAAGAGATAGGATTTGAGATGAATGTGTAAGTTTATGATGAGGAAGTTATGGATAGTAATAAGTTTTGATTTCGGTTTAGGTGTTACCAGTCGCCAGGTCTAAGCTCCTTCGACTTTAGGCTCTCGGTTCCTCTGCTATCAGGTAAGGGATAAGTTATATGAGTATTTGGTAATTCATGAGGTTATTTTAAAGTATACTATGCATTAAAATGTTTTTGATTAGAGATATGGCATGTAAGCATTATTCAGACAAAGATATGTTCGTGGGCTTTCGAAACCTTATGCATATGATTTAAGCATATTAATGCTATTACTAATTCCACGAACATGATGATTAAAGAAAATAATAGAAATGCTATTATTGTAAAATGAAATGCAAACTATGAATTTCAGTATGATGAATAAGTATGAAATGTTTTCGAGTTATGTCCTCTGGTGATCTGAACTCGGTCAGTAGGGGTTAATTACTGGCTTTCCATGGAAAAATGTTATCTGTTTGGCCATTTAAAGTAGAGGAAATGGGGCTGCCCGTAACTCTAGGCCATTTAAAGTAGAGGAAATGGGGTTGCCCGTAACTCTAAGGCCTTCTCCCCAATGTGTACGGACGGCGGGGAGGAACAAAACCTGGAGGGGATGTGCCATCAGGCCTCCCAAAGGGGACAATATCATGCACACGAGGTCACCCAAATGTGATGAGGCCTTCTCTGTACAGATTTATCAGATATGGACTAACCAATATGTTATGAGCAGCTATGTTATGTTATTAATCATGAGGGAATTATTTTGTTTAAATGCATTGTGAAAAGAAAAAGCTCTCATGAAAAGAAGAAGTTTCTGATGAAAAGGAAGCTGTTCATTAAAGATAAAAGTTTCTGAAGTTCTGTTATGCTATAAAGATAAAGTTTATTATGAAAGTACAAGTTATGTTAAGAAATTATCTGATATCTGTTTTTCTGTATGAAATGTTAAGTTTTATGATTATGAAAGTTATAACATTTTATAAGAAGAAGTTTATGAAGGAAAGCTTTATTATTATTTAAGATGCTTCCAGTTTAAGACAAAGTTACCGATTATCTGATTTAAGTTAAAATGATTATTTTGTAATGGAAATATGTATGGTGACTTTGTAAGAAATGAAAGAAATTTAATTCGAAAGGTTTTGGTAATATTATTCTGATAAGAAAAGGAGAACGATTATTTACCTATGAAAAACATACAAGCTATTATTATAAATAGTATAAAATACTATGCATGAAATGATGTTCTCCTATTCGAACGTTGATAAAGTGAAATGAATTGATTTACATGCATCTTTATTAAATTCTCATATATCTTACCTTTACTGAGCTGTGTAGCTCACCCCTTCCACTCTTTCAGTTAGCAGGTTTTATTTTGGAGCAGAGGGAGCCTTAGTCGAGTTTTAGAAGAAGCTGGTTTTAGTTTTATATGTATAGATCCTAAATTAGCAATATGATGTTTAGATTTGTAGCATTGTGTATTTTAGGATCTAATGAAGGTGTATACCTTAAAGCATTAAGAGATGTATTATGTGGAATTTAGAATTTGAGTAATTGGTGGATTATGTTATTCTTTGAGTACAGTTTAGATGCTCTGAATTTCAAGGGAAAAGTTATATCATTTAAGTAAAGAAACAAAGATGATAAGAAAGAGGGAAGCCTTTGTGAAAGTTTTGTAAAAGTTTAAGTTGGTTCTTGTTAATATCAGGTTTAAGCTTGATATTAGCATGCCGGTCATGGTCACAAATCCGAGTATCGGGTTTGGGGCGTGACATTACACCTCAAGTTAGCAAGTAATCTCATCAATATTTTAATCTACAATATAAAAATTTAATATAACTTAAGTATGCAAGGAGTCAATATAGAATTAAAAGTTTATAACTTATGACTATCATATAAATGAATTAAATTACCTTCAAATCCATCAAGCTAATGTAAATTTTAAAAGAAAAAAATTTACTTTAAAAAACACGTCATGTACAAGTTGACTTGACCTAACCCGACTTGGAAGTTATAAAGATGATCAAATATGAGTCATGTATTTTCTTTCGGGTTTAGGTCCAAGCTTCTTAGTTTAGATTTGTAATACATCACTTTTCATACAGGACCACCAATTATATCACTTTTATTGCACATCAACCACAATATGTTCAATAAGCCTCTAAGGATGAAAAATGAACTTTTCAAGAGTTTATGGTTGAAAAATAAATTTTTTAAAGTTTAAGGATGAAAAAAAATTTTGGTAAAATTTAGGACCAAAAATAATATTTTAGCCTTTTTAATTTTAATGAGTCTATAGTCTAATATTTTATAATTTTATTCTGATGAATAAGAGATTGACACCTCATATTATATATGTTGTGAAAATTTGTTCTATCCTGGAAAAACTTTCTTGTCTAGTGAAGAGGAAAGAGAATAGTGAGAGCACTGTGTTTTCTTGGGAAACAAGGGAAAGTGAGAGTGCTACTTCATCTCTAAGGATTGCCTCTTCCCTCTGTTGTGGAACTTAAAGATTGCAGGTAATTCTTTTGCATTTCATTTACATAGAGCTTTTCTAGTTTACTGAAGTCAAGCCATTTACTTGCTTCGTGACTTGGTAAGAATTTTTGTATGGCGAGTATTTATGTGTTTGGCTTAAATCCTTGATTTGTGGGAGTGGGATACATTTGCATTTATAGAAACTTGGATATGGATCTAGAGATCATGTTTCTCTGTTACAAAAAGAGTTTCTTAGTGAACTCTTTCAAAATATAAAGGATTTCAACTATAGCATTAAAACAATATAAAATAAAACAAAAAACCAAACATCTGGCTTGTTGATCTTCTAGGTCAGTTTTATATTCCTGGAGTAGTTTACAACCTTAAACAGTGTCCCCCTTGATAATTATTGGTTACAAATATTTTAATTCTCATTGTGCACTACAAGAAAATAGCCTTATTGCAACGAAATTTCTTGTTACAATAAGTTTCATATTGTTGCAATAAATCTCTATTGCAGTGAAATTTTTTCGTTGCCCATTGTTGCGATAAAGTCTATGGCAATAGACTATTGCAACAAAAATTTTGTTGCAATAGATTTTTGTTGCAATAGACAAGAAAGAAGATCTTCAATCGCAACAGTGGCTTCGCAGCTAAGAATACTAAAGAGAGCTCGAAATTGGAGGAGAGCTTGGAAGTGAGTCTTTCATTGCTAATGTGCAAATCCACTATTAGAGAAGAGCTCGGAAGTATATTATTATGTGTGTGTAATTGTCTCACACCAAAAAGGGAATTTTCTTTTGAAACTAATAAAAATTTGGGGAAATAAATTTGGGAATTTTTATAAGGCAATGATTATTCTATTACAACAAAATTATTACAAGTTATTGTAGCAAATAAAATATTGTTGCAATAAATTAATACTTTTAAGTCTCTGTTGCAACAAAAAAAGCTTTACAAAATAAATTAGTTTTTATTGCCACTAAAGTTCCTTTTTGTTGCAATAACTTTGTTGCAATATAGGTTTTTTATTGCAGTGTGCTATCTACTTTTATTAGAGGATAACTAGTTTTGCTAATGGGTTAATAACTTAATATATTGGGTTAGGAATCAACATATCAGGTTGTGGGCTTTTAATTAAAATTATTTTGTTTACAAAAAAAAGGAATATATATATATATATATAATTATAATTTTTGGATCAATTGTGTATAAAACATGTAATTTTGATTATAGCACCTCAACATTACAAAGAAAAAATTAGTTGGTTTTTAAAGGTCATACAAATGCGTGTGGTGATAAAGACTCAAAGTTATTATTCTCTTGTAATTATATTAGTTGTATATGAAACATGTTTTTTATGATAGAATCACAACATTTGCAAGAATTAGTTTGATGGTAGTCCTTAAACGTCATGTTCTAGTAGTGCGAGATAGAGAGACTCAAAGTCATTTGTCTCTTGTAAGTATATGTATTTAGCTCTATATAAAACATGTATTTTGATGATAAAATCTCAACATTTAACAAAAAATAATTTGATGATAGTCCTGAAAGGTCATGTACTAGTAGTTCTTATAACAGTAGAGGTGAGTGGGCTTTGACCAATTCTTACTCTCTCCCCCTTGCCTATGGGCTTTTCTTTCACAAATGGATGATCCATTGGCCTTTTGTATGTCACCCATTGGGAACCAAGTGTGAACCTAGCATGCTCATTCATGAGAATCAGCCTGTACTTCCACGTCTACAGGAACCTCATGCCTCATCGTGTTCTACCATCGTTGGCAATATTCCTTTGTTAGTCATTTTTCAGGAACATATGTTTGGAATTTTAGGCTTGCTTTGTCCACACTAGTAATGGACCTTGAACACCTTGTCACATTTGCTCATATTGCAAACAAATACAATATTCAGAAGTATTAAGCAACTCTAAAAAGGGAAAAACGCAAAATTTCCCAAAAAAATTACATTTTCCTAGGTGCAAGTCATCATTGGTAGGTAAAAAAGTGATGTAGTTGTGAGCTTATATGAGAATTAATAAAAACTTGCAAACTCAATTGCTGTAAAAAATATTATGAAATTTTTTTTGTTGTAGCATTTCTTGTTAGAAAATGGTTTTGATTCAATTGTGGTTATTTTTCTTATATGTCAACTATCCATTGATTTGACATTGCCTCCCCTTTTTGAGAAGAAACAAACACACACACACACAAGAAAATGATATATAATTGTTGTGCAATTACCATTTGTTGTGAAATGCAAAAGTTAAGATGGTAAAAAAGTGAAAGGTTAAAACAACAATAAAAAAGTAAAAGGATTTTTTTTCCCTTATTAATTTTTACATTTCACAACCAATTGGTAATTGCATGGTGCAATCCAAATCCCATTTAATGAATAAGAAACACAACTTTTGTGCTATAAATTTTATCATAATTGTAATGTGGCTGACTATAAGTGTGGAAAAAAGGTGGGGTCAATATAAAAATGATAGGCAACAACTTACTGTCTTCTACATTAGTATTGTGACAGAACTTGTGACACAATGTATGCAAAAATAATGTGACACAAGCCAAAAATCTCTCATCCTTCCCTTTTGAGTGAGAAGAAACATAAAGAATAATCACCAATCACCTTCAAATTATTTTTTTATTTTTTTTTATATTTTTTGGTTTTTAGCATGAGAATTTTTATTTTTATTTTTGGTAGTTAAGTTGTATGGTTTGTTCTATATATTGTTACTCTTAAGATGCACATCATATGTTGGAATAGGGGGACTTGGGAAAAGGTAAAACAATATGAATCAAATTTCAAAATCCCACGTGTTTTGGTGAAATTTCTCAGATTTTACCATTGTTAAAGGTTTTTATGTTCTTAACATATCTTCTTGTTAATAATAATTCTTCTTGATTGGTGTATTTGGTAAGAAATATATGTACCTTTTTGTTGTGTCACGGATATGGGTGTTGGAAATGAAAGATCTTGACTTTATTTATATAAGAACTCAAAGATATTGACTTTTTTTTTTTGTAACTAAAAGATTTTGACTCTAAGGCATGGTAATGTTTGAGTTTATGTTGCATTCGGAAGAGATATATATATATATATATATATATATATATATATCTGTGTGTGTGTTTTTGTTCTTCACTGAACTCTATTTGGCTTGGAAAATTGGAATTTCTTTTTCAAATTGGGTAATTACTAGAATGAAAAAAAAAAAAATATATATATATATATATATATTCCTTTTGCAATGCTTAGATGAGAAAAGTAAATCCGTTAAAACTGAAAATATTGAATTTATTGTTAATTTTAGTGAACATTTGTTAATAGTTTACTTTAGTCAAGCAGGGCAACATAAATTAGATTGCATGCCCAATTGCACTTATGTTGTTACTTAGTTGATTAATTATGTGTAAGGAGTCTGGTAAACCTAGGACTTATTAATTGTTAGGACATATGTGTTTCACTTGTTCTTACTTTATGTAATTGGCTAATCCTTTGACAAAACGCACTTTACTTGTAATTTGGTAATTTAGGATGTGTTTGATGCTTCAAAAAACCTTGTTTCAAGTTCAAGTGTTAAAGCCATGCAAGTCTATCTAAGAACCAAGTCAGAAAGTGTTGTTCATTAAAGCTCGACAGCTAGCATCTATCGAGGTTTAAAAAGCTGTGAAGCCTGTGTCTCGACAGCTAGCTCGATAGATGGCTATTTATCGAGGTTTATGAAACTCAGAATTTTTGTTCTGTTTTTTATCTAATCCGTGATTGTATGTTTGGGTTTTCTTTTCTTACAACCCTAAACATATAAAAGGATTATTTTAAGGACCGTCAAAGGTGACACAAGTTGCACAAGTTTTGAGCAAAATTTTGTTCAAGCAAATTGTGACCGAAGACAAAATTTGCCCTAGTTCATCTTTCTTGTGAAGAAGCTGCTGTATTTGTACACCATAGGGTTTTGTGACCAAGCATCTTCTTGATCTTCATCGCCTGGATGAACTAAAGAACTTTGCAGCCAACAACTTTTTCTAGTTGGTGATTGAAGTCGTATACTGGGATCCGTGCAATTGGTTAGTCACGTACTGGGAGCCATGCATTACAAGGAGAGATTGTCACTACAGAACAAGTCCAATTGGGTATTGGGGTAAGGGTTCAACTGTAGGTTGGTATAAGGTACTGAGATTCCTTTACTTATAACCGCTTGTTATGATAATAGTGGATTCTCGAGAGTAATGACCTTAAAATCACCCGGTGAGATTTTTGCCATGTAGGTTTTCCCCATTCGTAAACAAATCACCATGTCAATTTATTTTCCGCTGCATACTTAGTTTAATTGGTGATTTGTTTGTGCTACCACGCATATTGCATGTTAATTTAATTAATTAATAAACTTGACTAATTAATCAATTAATTCATCAAAATTGGTCAATACATTTTTGGCCTATCATTAATGACAAATGAGAGTAATTGAAACAAAGTCTATGTGAATTTTATTGACTGTAGAGAAATATTTTTCAAATTAGAATGCATGGAAATATGATTTTTCTTTTTGCAATGCTTAAATGAGAAAAGTAAAATCCATTAATAAAACTGATTATGTTGAATATTTTGTTATTTTTAGTAAACATTCGTTGATAAATTAAATTAGTCAGAGCAATAGAAATCAGATTGCATGTAATTTTTTGTGAATCCCAATAGCACGTATGTTGCTACTTTAATTGATTGATTATGTGTTTAGGCTTCTTTAGGATTAAGGAATCTGGTAAAACTAGGACTTGTTAATGACAAAGGAGAGTAATTGAAACAAACTCCATGTGAATTTTATTGACGGTAGAGAAGTCTTTTTTAAGGCAAAGATTAGGTCTCCTAAATAATGTTTTGCTAGACTAGGTCTTCTAAATAACCTTGTCCTAGAAACACTAGGACTTGTAGTAACTAAAGAGAGTATTTGAAAAAAAAAAATCTTTCTTAACCAAATAGGTTAGGTATTTGAAACATAAAATACTTATAGGACTAGTATATATCTAGAATCATTTTTCTTGTAAGGTGTAAATCAACTTTCTCTCACAATATTAATATTTGTATGGCCAGCAAGGGAAGCAATGGAATATCTTAACAACACTATACTGGAGGGAAAGTGATTGAATATTGTGTGTAAGGGTTTATGGGCCTTTTTTAAGCTCCACATATGGTGTTGTGAGTTGCGAATGCAATGGATTTGTATCATTTGAGTTAGAGAGTGCTGTCGTTTCTGGCACTATCTGCAATTTATTGTCTAAATGGTGTTAAAATAAATGGCAGAAAACTGTAAGTGCATTCTTTTTTTTACTCATTGCCTACATCACCTGCATCAATCTAAGCTTATGGCTTGTTTTTATTTGGTTTGTTTTTTTATTCAGTTTTGTTACCAAGTTCTTGAGAAATATTGGAGATATTGTGGCAGTCTTAAATGAGAATATAGCAGCTCAAGAGACCATACGTCCCGCCTTTGTGCCAGTCTACAGGTTTGAAAGCAAGAGGATACAAGGGAATTCATTAGAACTGGAGTCTTTCAAGACTATTGGAGATTTCTTTCTAAAGTTGAATGATTTGTGAGAATCAATAATGAAAACACCATTAGAGGGGAGTTACTATAGAGGCTCTTTGGCCAGGTTATGTTATGATGTACAAACACTTTGGCCAGGTTATATTATGATGTACAAGCATGTGGATAGCAAAATAGTTATAAGCTGCACGCCTAAATAATAGTTAAAATTAGTTATACAAAATCATCCCCGCTTTTAAGTTTTAACAATTTACTATTTAATGCCAACAAAGAGCCATTCCATGCATAATCTCTCTTCCTTTAAGACTTAGCGTTATTTATGTTTAACGTTACTGTCAATTTGATCTTTTGTGTTTTATCATTATATTCCTTAAATCTAAAAGCAAATTACATTTTGATTCCTCTATGTTTAAGGTTATTGTCTCTATGGTTAAGGTTACTGTCAATTTGATCTTTTGTGTTTTATCATTATTTAAAAAAAAAAAAAAAATTGATTAGTAAAGTTTATATTTGCTGTCAATATTCAATTGGTAGCTCAAGTTATTTTTGTTAACAAATTAGAAGAAAACTATAAGGGTTTGTTGTAGTTGTAGAACAAACAAAGTAATCTTGTATTAGTCTAGTTACCAAACAATTAGGTTTTTTTTTTTTTTTTTTTTTTAATTCTTATTTTGAGCCTACAAAATGTATTTAAGTGGCGTGTTCAGAATCTATGTTATCAAGGATCTAAAACAAGCTCTTTCAACATATGTGTAGGTTGAAATAGCATTTGCTGACATATAGGCATATTGAGAGAGAATTATGGAATAGCAGAAGTTTTTTAAAATGAAATAATATATTGAAAAGATCAAAGATTCAAAGAAAGTAATCAAGAGAATACCTCTTGAACATCCTTAAGAAAAGCATCATAGGAATAGGATCCATCGTACGCCTCATAAGTTAATTTATGTCAATAATTTTGAAGCCTAAATGGACTTGATAACATTGAAGGAAATTGAAGAATTAGTGATCCTCCTATCAAACTATCAAAACCAATTTTTTTCATCCGCTGCTACAGCAAGGTAAAGCACATTTTTTCAGCATTAATTGTTCTATAATCACATTAGATTCAGTGTTAACATACTTGTTTTTTCCACTTTCTATTTGGTTTCACTGCATGCTTCCACCAGTAACAAGAGCACAGCCCTCTATAACCAACAATAACAAGCCTTGAATAAGGCATAAGACTTTCATATAAATTTCCTTAGCTTAACTTTTTAGATCATTTAATTTTAGATTGAATTTCTTTAGGAGTAGCCTCGTAAACGCATGTGTATTAGAGGTTTCTCCTAACATCAAACACATAATGTGGGACTTAGATTTAATTTGGAGATGAAACTAGAAGAAGGGATAGGCATTGCCTAATAGACTCTCAGTTATCATAACAAATTAAAAGACATCCTTATCAACTTGTAAAGTAAGAGTGGTAATAGTTACTCATTGTGTGTACGGGACGTACAATTGAAATCTTATTTTCAAAACACTATTTCACAATTTCTCAATTATAACTAAAATTTTTAAAACACTATTTCAGCTAAAGTTTGTACGGCAATATATAACTCAACGTGTGCAACAATAGTTACCGATAAGATAATTTTTTATTATTTCCCATCGCTAATTTTTTATTATTCCCAACCGTAGGTTAATGATTTCTAACACTAGTACATTGGCAACAATATTTTTAAAATTCGTCTCATTTGTTTTGCTATATGGCACATACAGAATGCACAAATAGGAGTGCTAGACAATAGATCAAGGAAACATTATTTAACTCTTCATTGTAATTTATTATATAAATTTTTAAATCACATATTCATAATTTCTCATATAGACATAAGGGTATTGAATATTAAATTCAGCAAAAAAAAAAAGGGTATTGAATATTAAGCAATTTGGTTGGCCCAAAACATTATAAACACAAATTTCCAATTCTAGCACTGACATTAATGAACAACTATAACAAGTTCCAGAGCTTGTGCCCACTTACCATTATTTACCTTTAACCGTTTTGCAACCACCAGTAGAATGATGCATCAGATTTATTGTGTCCAAGTTCAACACTAAAAAAAAAAAAAAAAAAAAGACATTTTTTGACACACTCTTCGCTGAGCCAAAGATTATCTTTGTAACCGATGTAAACAGTTGAGAATCACAAAAATGAGTGCACCAATATATAATAAACATTTTAGACTAATATAAACTATAAGGTGTATTTAGGATCATGAAGTAAAGATCAAACCCAAGAATTTACCAAAATGAAAGGCATACAGACATTCTATATATTAAAAACAATAACTCAATAAGGAAGAATAGAAGAAAGTGTTGTTTAGCAAAAAATATAGAAGAAAGTGTTTTAGGGAAAAAAAAATTGAAAACAAACCAAATGAATAACTTCTTTGGTCATCAATCACATTTTAGTCATTAAAATGGGCATAAGTTTCCCTGCCATGTAACCAACCTGTTAATGCATTGCTGAGGGCAAATTCAAATTTAAGGTGTACACGTATGAACTAAATCTATACATTAATGTACAGATTCCATACAAAATAAAAATTGAGTCTTTTCTTTTTCTTTTTCTTTTTTTTTTTTTTTTTTTTTTGAGGAAAAGGTAAGTGAGTTTTATTGGATTAATTCAGAATGGAATACATCTTCCAAATCACTGGATAACTCTTCTACCCAAACATCAGTATCTGCAATTAGAACTGCTCTTCTGTCTAGGGCATGGGCTATATTGTTACCTTCCCTACAAGTGTGTACAAAACAACTACTAACTAGAGAAGAACTAAGACATCGAATCTTATCTATAATATGACCGAACAGAGTGTGGCATGCTTCTATCGAGTTTATGGCTATAATTATCCTTAGGTAGTCTCCCTCAAATATCATCTGGGACAGACACAACTCCCTTGCCAGTGACACGGCTCGGCTCACCGCTAGAGCTTCAGCGTGCTCTACTGATTAGGGCAGCGAGATCCTTTGGCTTAAGGCTCCTATCACAGCGCCAATATAGTCCCTAACCACCACTCCAAGCCCGGCATAGTTGCATTGCTCAAATAACGCCGCTTCAAAATTTGCTTTGTAAACACCCACTGGTGGTGGGGACCAGCCGACCTGAGTTGACCGTGAAACTGGACTTGTTTATGGACGTCGAAAAACTGAGTCTATAATCACTGGATTAAGATTCAGTGCAATAGTTAAGGCTATTGTACTATGCAATAAAACATCAATGGTTGATATTAAAAGTTGCAAAAGTCACTTTTAATCTCAACCCTTAAATAATTTTTTTTTTTTAACTCTCAATTTTTTACCATTTCATTTTTACATTTTAATTTTTTACCTCTTTCTCACACATCATGTTTAATTGCATGGTACAATAGTTTTTCGTTATTGCACCTTACACGTACACTAATCAAAACAACAGCACTTGAGACTTAAAAACACAGCTGTCTTATATTTAACCAAAACGGCAGCGTTCTGTTTAGTGAGAAACGGCACCGTTTCTTTTTAAACGAGAAACGCTTTTTAGCTGTTTAGACGACACCGTTTTTTGGTGTTACCGTTGTAACAGTATCTTCTTCTTCCTCGTCAAGTTCTTGGATTCTGCAGCTTGTGCTTTCAGATTGTTTCTAAGAGGAAGACAACCTAGGAAGCACGGGTGCGTTTCGGGATTCGGGTGCGGGTGTGGGTGCGGGTGCGGGACTCGTTAATTTTTGAAAAAAGTGGGTGCGGGTGCGGCGGGACTCGGCGATTAAAAAATTATTAAAAATATTTTTATTTATATTTTTAATATATTGCTAAGCATACTTTTTTACATTATATAAACATATACCAAATTTAATAACTAAAACATGATGTTCATAAATTAAATACAACCCACAAGATTGAAACTAAAAGTCTAAAACATTCCATGATGTTCGGAAATTAGAATACAACTCACAAGTTTGAAACTAAAACAAAATAAAAGATAATCAACAAAACAATCAAATGCTAACATCATCATCCTCAATATCAATTGCTTCACTTCGAACTTCACTTTCACTAGTAGTAGCACTAGTGCTAGCATTCCCAATAACCACAGCCTCCAACTCTGGCTCATCGAGTGTAAGGGCTGCATTCTCAAGAATTCCTGCTCCTCCATTTATGTCGCTCTCATTCCAAGAGTCTCCAGCAATATCCCACATCTTTGTTGCTGTATGTACGTACTCCTCATTGCGCCTTGACAAGAGTCGAAGATTAGAATGCACATATACCAAATCCTCAGCGCGTGCAGGAGTCATTTTGTTTCTTTTTAAGGAATGAATAAATTTGTATGTGCTCCAATTCCTCTCAGCGCATGAGGATGAACAAGGTTGTCCAAGAAGTTTAAAGGCAAGGCATTGAAGAGTTGGAAATGTGGAGCCATGGTATTGCCACCAAATCAAAGGTTGTAAGGTCCACCTATCTGTCAAGGCTTCTGGTGAAGGAAACCTCCCTCCTGAAAATGTAGCAAACTCAGACTTCACCACCGGCTTTAATTCACTCTCATCTTGAAAGTATCGATCCAAACACTTGCTCCTTTCCATAGAAATTTCATGATCCCGATGTGGAGGGATGCGTTTTGGATTCTCCGAAAGCCATTCAATGGAGTAATACCTAGTTAAAGATTAAAAAACAAATATAGATGAAATGTGGGTTTTACTAGAAGGGTGAACTAAGGAAAATAGAAAATAAATGTACTTACTTAGGATTTAAGGAATGAGCCAAGCAATGTAGTGGCGTACAATTTTTAGTCCATCGATCAATGAGTATATCATACACCACACTCCAAAATGAGCTATACTGATCATCTTCCAAGCCTTCATGCCGATATATTACTACCTTCACCTTCTCTATCATTGAATCCCACATCTCATACACAAGATGAAGACAAGGCTTATCTGTGTCGGCCATTCGTAGCATATCATAAATAGGTGCTGTGAAGTCAAGGATATAATCAATCTTATCCCACCAAAGATCACTTAGAATCATATCTTTCACCTTATGAGCTTTTCCAACATCATCCTCCCTATAAGAAGCCCATTGGTCACTAATAGCCATGGCTTGAAGGCATCTTTTTATCAACTTCAACCTTTTCAGCATTACAACGATTGAAGCAAATCTAGTATCAGCAACTTGGAGCAATTTTAATGGACAAAATTCATTAAACATTGTCAATCTCATTGAATGGTTCATGATAAAAACACGTATGAAGGATGCATCATCAGCAATACGTGTAATCCAACTACATTCCTCATATGTAACTTCATTCTTTTCAGTATTTTTTGCTGCACAAATATTCTTCAAAGCTAGATTGAGAGTGTGGACAACACAGGGTGTCCAAAATATTTTAGAATACTCACCTTCAATAAGAGCTCCAACAGACTTCATCACATTAGCATTATCAGTGATGACTTGGACAACTTTTTCATGTCCAATCTCTTTTATAGCATCCTTCAACACCCCAGCAATATAATGTTTATCTTTGAACTCACCTGACCCATCAATTGCCTTTATAAACACTGGACCCCCATCTGATACAGCCATAATATTAATAAGAGGCCTCCTTTGTGGATCTGACCATCCATCAGAAACTATACTTACACCATTTTCAAGCCAAGAATCCTTAATTGGTTTCAAAAGTTTTTCAACATGAGCTCTTTCTTTTTGCAAAAGTGTTGTTCTCAAGGCATTGTATCCAGGAGGAAGATAACCCGGAATGTTATGGGTAGCAGCATATGCATAGGAACTACGATAATATGGGTTTCTTGCAAAGTGAAAAGAAAGCCCACCGGTGTAAAACATCCTAGCAATTCTGCTATCCAAATCATGTCTAGCATTATTTTGAAATGCTTTCTCCAAAGTAGAATTCATCACCTTTCTCCTTTTACTATCACCCGAATTTGTACTATCACTCCCTTCATGTCTCCGAAATGGGGAAATAGGTGCAGGCCCACGGCCTGGGGGAGGTGGGGGTAAGGGAATTTGACTTCTCCGTTCCCTCTCTAACTTATCATTCTCAACTTCGTCATGCATTCGCTGCATTTCCAGCCTATGGCTCGGTGTCACCTTAGGGCATGCTCTAATTCCTTTGCCAGAAATTTTTAATAAATGAGCCTTAACCCTAGAATAGGATCCTATAAAAACTAAACCACAATAGTTACACTTAAACTGTGTGTTTCCACCTGATTTAACAGAAGCACCATGTGGTTTTTCTATTTTAGTCACATACTTCCAAAGAGGAGCTTCATCATTTGGCACTTCTTGATTAAATGAAGGTGAAGTTTCTATGCTAGCAACTTCGTCCATTGCAAATTCAATAGATTCAATTTAACCTACAAATAATAACTATTAACTAAATAATTAATAATAAATCAAACCCAAGTTCACACTTCACAGAACACAAATCACAAATCAAACTAACTAACAAATCACAAATCAAACTATTAACTAACATATAATAACTAACAAATTTAACCTACAAATAATAACTATTAACCAAATAAATTAATAATAAATCAAACCAAGTTCACATATGACATAACACAAATCACAAATCACAACTCACAAATCAAACTAACTAACAAATCACAAATCAAACATTTAACTAACAAATAATAACAAAAAAAATTTAAACTACAAATAATAACTATTAAGTATTAACTAATAAATCAAAAATCAAACTAAAGTCTAAGATTAAATAGGTACCTGAGTTGAGAATGTGTGAGAGAGAGCTGAAGTTTGAATGGATGTGTGGCTGAGTGGCTGTGTGAAGAGTTAGAGTGGCTGGTTCAGTGAAGAAGGCAGCCCAGACAGCAGTCACGGCACAGAGAAGAGAGAAAGAGGCGATGGAGTTGGGACTTGGGAGTGAGGAGGCTGTTTGGAGGTCTGGACGAAGTGTGATGGATATTGAGTCATTAGGGTAAGTAAAACGATGCGTTCTGCACCGTTTTTTTTTTTTTTTTTTTTTTTAATTTCGGCCTGAACCGGCCGTTTCGGCCGATACGGCCCGAATCGGGCCGAATCGCGCCGCGTCGGCTTTCCCACGTGGCCCGACGCGTGTCGGACGCGCGGTCAGCGGCGTCTGACGCGCGTCGCTGCGTCGGGACGCGTCCGACGCGGGTGCGATGCCTCCGGCGCCGCACCCGTGCTTTCCAGAAGACAACGAAGATCACTACCACCTTTGAAGATCTCGCAATATTTCTGGTGTTAGAAATACTGCATCGGCTGGATATCAAATCCGTGATGTTATTCAAGTCTGTGTCGAAGGAATGGTGCTCTGTTGTCTCTGTTCCTTCTTTCGCTCGCTACTTTGTTAACAGGTCAGTAATGAATTATCGTCATCATCATTGACCCTTTACCTTGCTCCTCCGGTGCAATAATTTGCTGATAAAGTACGGACATCTCCTCTAGTGGCGACTCCAGGAATTTTTCTCAGGGTATTCCCGAGTGGGCTTGCCCTGTTACAATTTTTTTTTTCTTCAAATTCTTTGTTACAATTTTTTCTTTTTTAGATTTTAGTTCAAATTTTTGTTTTTTTTCTTTTTCTTTTTGCTTGAAAGCAATGTTATGAATACCGTTTTGGACCCTGTTTCAGTTTGTTTTGTGGAACGGAATATTTTGGTACCGATCTATTTCGACGAACCGTTTCAAGGTGTTTCGAGGTTTCTAAAAAAATAAAAAATAATATAAATTTATATTTTCTTATACAACATAAAATTATTGATCCAAATAAGAAAACCTCAAATAAAACAAATCATTTAGTTTTTCTTTTTTGACACTCAAATCATTTAGTTATTACATAACAATTATTATTTTAGAATATTAAAACATAAATATGTAATTAAATAATGAAAAACAACAACCAAAAATAGTACAAAAATGTGTATATATATATATATATATATATCAAGTATCAACCCACTACAAAACTGCTTAACATAGTTTATTTTATTTTTTTTTATTTATTTTTTTTTTTTGTCTTTTATAATGTGTATTCACTTACTTTTAAGGACTACAGACCACTACCCCAATTCAATGTCACGGCCCATCCACCCCCACACTAAGAGATAAGAGACAAGAGTGAAGAGCCTCCCAGTAATTTCAATAAAATTACATATTTTTATATTTACATACACTTACCCAAACAGTAAAAAGCTAATCAATTTATATTGTCAAAAGAAGACAAACAGTAAAAAGCTAAGCAATTTATATTGTCCAAAAAAGTCAAAAGCAGAAAAGGTAAGCAATTTATATAATGATAAGTCTAAACACACCAGTCAGACTATGAGAATCGAGTATGAGAGAGAGAGAGTCAGAGCAGAGATGAGAGGAAAACTGGAAAAGGATGGAGAACTGAAATACCGTCGCCGATCTCGCTTTTGCCGTCGCCGATCTTCGCATAACGGTCAAGCTAACGGTCCAGAACCGTCAGGCCAAGGTGTCCGTGGTGCCCTCCGCCGCCGCCGCGCTAGTCATCTCGCTCGACGATGTCATCGAGATCGCTAAGGTGATGAAGCACGGTGGTGCCGGGTCGCTGGTTGCCGTGGGTGGCTCGTGTGGTTCCGGGTTGCTAGGATTCATGGGTTTTTGTTGGGTATTGGATTTGTGGGTTTATGTTGGCTGTGATATGGGTTTGAACTTTGTGGTGGTCAGATTCGTGGGTGAGGACGTGCGCGATGGTGTCGTCGTCGGTTTGGCCATGGGTCGTGGGTGACTGTGCTTCGATGGTTCTGATTGGTTCGTGGGTCTGATTGGTTCATGGTTCGTGAGTTTTTTTGGCCGTGGATCGTGGGTTGTGGCTGATTTGGTTGATTAACTTGATTTGGTTCATGGTTTTTTTTTTTATAAGTATGGCGAAGGATAGAGGTTTAAATAAATACAATTATATCAACAATTATAAATACAATAGAGGTTTAAAAATTGATAAATCAGAGCTTCATGTAATAATTACAAGGACCATTGACCACAAAAGAATAGAGGTTTAAATAAATACAATTACAAATCATTAACTTGTCACATCGGTCGAAATAAAGTTATAACCACTATAATATACAAAAGAATGAGTCAAGCCTACACTAGGATATACATCATCTAAATATCATCATTACAAAAGCCAGCCTCCATCAGTAGTTAGTCTAACTACCGCTAGCTACAAAAACATGCCTCAAAACAATCATTGCCTACTTTGAAAAATTTTGTAAAAGAATGGGATGAGATATGGCCTAGTAAGTAACATAATTAATGAGATGGGGGAAATGCAAGTTTTATGATGATGAGACAGCCTCCATATTTTTCTAAATTATATTATGGTACATTGTGTTTTCTTTTCTTTCTTTTTTCTTACAACTAAATTATTTAAGTTTTTTACTCAAAAAAAAAATCTTTAAGTATCAAATATATTATTCAAATTTCTCATTTCTTAAATAAGATATCATGATAATCAAAACTCATCGCAACATTACACTTGATATTACTCAAATAGTTGAGAAACACATTCAAATACATAGCGAGATTGTATTTTAATATAAATTCTAATTTTCACTTTCAAAATAACTAAGTATTATGTCAAAAAAAAATCAAACAAAAGATATGAGAGGGAGAGAGAAGGCTTGTGATGGAGAACTCAAAAACACACATAAAATTGTATATTAACCCAAAATAGTGTTATAAAAAAAATATAATGATTCATCAACCTAAAGTTAAGTTGCAAGAAAGAAAAAATAATCGAGAAAGAGAATAATCACCTTTTTTGGGAGAGACCTAAATTGGATACATTTATAGAAAATAAGATGAGAAGAAGAATAGTCAAAATAACAGATATAGTCACACCAAATTATCCAAGTCATGTTATATAATTGAATAATATTATATTCTTATATTCTATCTTTATAATGCAATATGATAGCATTTGACAATAAATAAATAAAGGAAAAAATTACTTGAAAACACAAAACCAAAAAGTTTGGAGTGTGAAATTCAATTCAATCCTATTTATTTTTTGTGGTGGTATGCATCAACCTAAAGTAGAGTTTTAAAAAACACATAAATTCATCAACCTAAATTAAAGACATAAAACATTAAAAAAAATCCACACAAAAAAGAAAAATATATATATATGAGAGAGAGAGAGGGAGAGGGAGAATAGTAGTAGAGTTATAAAGAACATGGAAATTCATCAATATAAAGTAAAGATACAAAATATATATATATATAAACTACCAAACGAAAAGAAAAACACGAGAAAGAGAGAGAGTAATAACCTTTTTGTGTGATAAATTATGTATAGAGTGAAAGAGATTAGCAAATTTATAATAAGAAGATAGGGATAAGAATAGTCCAAATAAAAGGAAGATGAAGGGATACAGGAAAAGTGATATTAATGTTAATAGTAGTGGGGAGATAAAAAGGTAAAAAGGAAGGGGGAAAGTTGGAGAAAATGTAACCGTAAACTACAAAATTAATAAATAAATAAAAAGAGTCAAAAAATAAAAAGATAAATGATTGAAAATAAGTAGGTGATATGGCTGCTGACACGGCTCAACAGAAGCGTAGCAACAATAAATGCTACGCTTCAACTTTTAGATATATATAGATATAGATTGGTAGCTCAAGTTATTTTTGTTAACAAATTAGAAGAAAACTATTAGGGTTTGTTGTAGTTGTAGAACAAACATAGTAATCTTGTATTAGTCTAGGTTTTTTTTTTTTTTAATTCTTACAAGTTACCAAACAATTTTTTGTCTTTTTTTAATTCTTATTTTGAGCCTACAAAATGTATTTAAGTGGCGTGTTCAGAATCTATTTTATCAAGGATCTAAAACAAACTCTTTCAACATATGTGTAGGTGGAAATAGCATTTGCTAACATATAGGCATATTGCGATAGAATTATGGAATAGCAGAAATTTTTTAAAATGAAATAATATATTGAGAGGATCAAAGATTCAAAGAAAGTAATAAAGAGAATACCTCTTGAACATCCTTAAGAAAAGCATCATAGGAATAGGATCCATCGTACGTACGCCTCATAAGTAAGGTTTTGAAACTCGGACCAGACCATACGATCTAACCGAGAAAACCTCGAACCGCTCATTTTTGCGGTTCTTTTAGCCTCAAAAACCCCTCTATGGGAAAAAAGCAGGGACTCGTGCAAACCGCGGTCAGACCTCACGATTCTAAGAACTGTGATCAGACCGCTTCTCACGGTTCCCTACTTCCCTTTGAATTTGAACCTTAAAAAAATAAATAAAGAAAGAAAACAAACTTTAAATTCTACTCCTTTCAAAGTAGGAGTTGATGGTGGAGAGGGCCGATTGTTGGAGCGAACGGTCTTTGTAGAGGAGATCAAAGGAACGAGGGATTCCGACGAAGGAGGAAAGATGGCTGCTGCCAAAGCTTGCGTTTGAGTCTCATGATTGGTTGAATTGACAGAACTGTCATTTTCCCCCCCTAAAAAATGGTGGTCCAAAAGAACCAGATTTGAAGTCATAGCTCACTATGGACTTCGTTCTTCACAGTGTAGCTCCACAAAGGACTAGATGACATCTTTACTTTGTGATTTTGGTCTAAGAGGAAAGAGGAAAGAGGAACAAGAGATTTCAAGGAGAGAGAGAGAGAGAGAGAGAGAGAGAGAGAGAGAATGGGTTCTGCAAAACAGAGTTTGGGCAAGAAAGGAGCTTTTTTTTGTTTTTCCAAGGCAGTGTTGATACTTCATTTTTCAAAAGCTACGATCAGATGCTCAAATGCCTAACAGCTAGCCACCTTGAAACTTTAAACCTTGAGTTTTGGAATTATCATTTATAACCCCTTTAAAATTGTACCGTTCCTAATCTGTTCAATGGTTAATAAATAGTTAAAATATTTTAATGGTATAAATCATGGCTTTTAAAGATATTGTTATGTTGACTAATGTACAAATTTATTAAAATATTATAAATGATAAGAAAATATCTATTTAAAATCCATAATAAACTGTGAAAGATACATTTTATTTTTAGTAGTCTCCGAATACTTGAATGTCTTTAAATGTTTAGTCAAGATTATTAATTTTTATTTATTTCATATTAATTAATTATTAAATTAATTATTACGTCATCACGGTTCGACTCCGATTTGACCTCGGTTCGACCTCAAAAACCTTGAACCTCTTCCTTTTACGATTCAATGAACGGTCCAGGTTTAAAAACCTTGCTCATAAGTTAATTTCATGTCAATAATTTTGAAGTCTAAATGGACTTGATAACATTGAAGGAAACTGAAGAAGTATCACGAACTGATCCTCCTATCAAACTATCAAAACCAATTTTTTCATCTGCTGCTACAGCAAGGTAAAGCACATTTTTTCAGCATTAATTGTTCTATAATCACATTAGATTCAGTGTTAACATACTTGTTTTTTCCTCTTTCTATTTGGTTCCACTGCATGCTTCCACCAGTAACAAGAGCACAGCCCTCTAATAACCAACAATAACAAGCCTTGAATAAGGCATAAGACTTTCATATAAATTTCCTTAGCTTAACTTTTTAGATCATTTAATTTAATTTAGATTGAATTTCTTTAGGAGTAGCTTGGTAAACTTATGCGTATTAGAGGTTTCTCCTAACCTCAAACACATAATGTGGGCCTAAGATTTGGAGATGAAACTAGAAGAAGGATAGGCATTGGCACATTGCCTAATAGATTCTCAGTTATCATAACAAATTAAAGAGACATTCATGACAACTTGCAAAGTAAGAGTGGTAATAGTTACACATTATGTAAATGGGACATACAGTTGAAATGTGTACGGCAGTGCAGCAGTATATAACTCAGCGTGTGCAACAATAATTAACGATAAGATAATTTCTTATTATTCCCAACTGTAGGTTAATGATTTCTAACACTAGTACATTGGCAAAAATATTTGAAAATTGTGTCTGACTTGTTTTGCTATATGGCACGTACAGAATGCACAAATAGTAGTGCTAGAAAATAGACCAAGGAAACATTATTCACCTTTAACGGTTTTGCAACCACCAGTTACATGATGCATCAGATTTATTGTATCCAAGTTCTGAAGCTCAACACTGAAAAAAACATTTTTGACACACTCTTCGCTGAGCCAAAGATTATCTTTGTAACCATTGCAAACAGTTTGAGAATCACAAAAAATGAGTGCACCATTATCTAATAAACATTTTAGACTAATATAAACTATAAGTGTTTTTAGGATCATGAAGTAAAAAATCAAACCCAAGAATTTACCAAAATGAAAGGCATACAGACATTCTGTATATTAAAAAACAATAACTCAATAAGGAAGAATAGAAGAAAGTGTTGTTTAGAAAAAAAAAATAGAAGAAAGTGTTTTAGGGAAAAAAACTAGAGGAAAAAAAAAATTGAAAACAAACCAAATGAATAACTTATTCGGTCATCAATCACATTTAGTCATCATGCGAACATAGTGTTAAAATGGGCATAAGCTTCCCTGCCATGTAACCAACCTGTTAATGCATTGCTGAGGGCAAATTCAAATTAAGGTGTACATGTATGAACTGAATCTGTACATTCCATACAAAATAACAAATGAGTCTATAATCACTGGATTGAGATTCAGTGCAATAGTTAAGGCTATTGCACCATGTAATAGGACATTAACAATTGAGATTAAAAGTTGCAAAAATCACTTTTAATCTCAACCCTTAAATAAAAAAAATTTTAACTCCTAATTTTTTACCATTTAATTTTTTATCTCTTTCTCACACATTTTGCTATTGCACCGGATCTCAATCTTGTATACACTAATCAAAACAACAGCGCTTGAGACTTACAAACACAGCTGTCTTATATTTAACCAAAACAGCAGCGTTCTGTTTAGTGAGAAACGGCACCGTTCTTCTTTAAACGAGACACGCTTTTAGCCCTTGTTTTAGACGACACCGTTTTTGGTGTTACCGTTGTAACAGTATCTTCTTCTTCCTCTTCAAGTTCTTGGGTTCTGCAGCTTGTGGTTTCAGATAGTTAACTGAATTTGTGTAAAATTGTATACTAAAGTTCAAATTCATAAGTTTACTAATAAAATTTTGTTTGTTTGTTAATTAAAACAATGCTAGGATTTATGTAATTTGTTCGCCGACATGGATAGGTCGGTGTTGTTGGATTTTTTTGTTTTTGGTATTGGTCGGTAGTGTTGATTATATATATACGGTGACAGTATCTATAAAATTGTAATCTTTAGAATTGTTTTTTAGTAAAGCAAATTCGATCTAACGATGGAGAGAAGCAAAGTAAAAAAACGTAGTCGAATGATAGTTTGTAAGAAGAGCCACCACCTTTGACGATCTCCCAATATCTCTGGTATTAGAAATGCTGCATCGGCTGGATATCAAATCCGTGATGTTATTCAAATCTGTGTCGAAGGAATAGTGCTCTGTTGACTGTTGTCTCTCACTCTCATCCTTCTTTTGCTCGCTACTTTGTTAACAGGTCAGTACTGGATCATCATTATCATCATCATTGGCCCTTTACCTTGCTCCTCCAGTACAATAATCGGCGGACAAAGTACGGACATCTCCTCTTGCCATTGGAGGAAGATCCTTATTTTAAGTCTCTGCCTTACATTCCACCAATATATCAACAACACCACAATGAAGTGCAACATTCAAGCTTCGTGTCATGACTTGTTCTTATTCTCTGCAGTTTTTGGTGATAATACTCGCGTTTACTGTCACGCTTTCGAACCCAAGCATGAGAAAAACATGGTACATATAGTTTTTTTTTCCTTTTTGACCATTCAATTCAAAATTCATTATTAAAGTACAAACATCAAAAATTACCATAATAATTTCATTAATGATACTCCCAAAATAAATCAGAGTTCTATGTAATAATTATAAGGATCATTTGCCACAAAAGAATGGAGGTCTAAATAAATACAATTACAAATCATTAACTTGCCCAATCGGTCGAAATAAAGTCATAACCATTATAATATACAAAAGAATTAGTCAAGCCAACACTAGGATATACATCATCTAAATATCACCATCACAAAAGTCCAGCATCCACCAATAGTTAGTCTAATTACTACTAGCCACAAAAACATGCCTCAAAACAATCATTGCCTATTTTGAAAATTTTTGTAAAAGAATAGAATGAGACAGAGCCTAGTAAGTAGTATAATTAATGGGATGGGGGAAATGCAAGTTTTATGATGATGAATAGCTTATAAAGCATGTTTTAATTTGAGAAATTTCTAACGAGATACCATAAGATCATTTTCAATAATAATATAACAAGAATGATTAAGTAATGAAACACAAAGTTTCTCAAAATAAATATCATGAACTATATTATATAATCTGTGCACACTAACAATATAATTCCAAAGCCATAAAAATCTTACATAAGATAATTTATCACAAATATACCACACTACCATATAGACCGGTCATGGGATCCACCCATTCACAATTGGCATGATATTGTCCTCTCTGGTATGCAGTCTCCTGGTCCCATGGGCAGCAACCTCACCCATACCCTCAAGGTTTTGTCTCTCTCCCTATGGGCAACAAGGAAAACACGTCAAATATAACCTCTTTTGCATGTGCTCTTTTGGCCCCATGGGAAGCAGCCTCACCCACGCACAATTAAAAAACCTCTTCCCCTTATGGGCAGCAAGGAAGAACGCGTCATTCAAAATGAAAGGGCACTGACCTGGATCTGATTCCGTTGTCACAAAGACTACAGAAACCAAATCGGGTGATCACTAGGAAATCACACATGGTATAAGGTTAAAACAACAAAAAGCTCACAGGTTACATGTACTTTCAAATACATAGTTTATATCTAGGTAATTTCAAAAAAACCTTAAATAGTCTAACTTCCACAAAATTTGTAAGATTTTCAACTACATTCTTGTCAAAAAAGATTTTCTATCAATTTTCCAAATAACAAGACAAGATAAGCATCTTTAAATGTTCCAATATACCATAATTTAATCAAAAGTGCTCATATTTTCCATGTCAACTATTCATGCATTTCTCCAAATGCAATACCAAAAATGATGCACTTTCATAAATAATCATATATAGTAGGGTCATAACACAACACTTTTTAAGAAAACATAGTTCTATAAATAATTTTCCAAAATGTGTTTGACCAAAAAAAAAAATCGTTTATGCAACATGGTTATTTTCCAAAAATTCCATTAAAAAGCTACTTACCTTGCAACCCGCAAAAAATCTAATTCTCCAAGCTACAAAGGAGATTAGTTAGAACCTAAACAATATCAAGCAAACCTATCACAATAAGCATAACGCTTGAAATTGTATCTAGCTACAAATTAGGAATTGCCAAATAAGTGCTTAATTAGGCAAGCCTAGTATTCAACCCCACAAATAATGTATTTCACTTCCAAAGTTTCTCAACCAATTAATTCACAAGGCATAAACTCCAATTTATAAAGTTAACCCATTCAATATCATCTCCAACATTATGACTAGCTTCCATAAAACTTACACAACATCATCAAAAGACCCATGAAAGCAAAATCAAAATATCCTCCAAGACAAGAAATTTTGAACTTCAACTAACTCCAAATAAACCCAATAGCAATGGAAAAATTAATTTTACCAACTATCTCATGTTATAACTCAAAATCCTAAATTTCCACCATAAATAAACCTTAGATAGCCACCATTAATACAAACCATAAACCCACTCATCAAATAATTCCACCAATACAAAACTCATACATATAAACACATAAATATCATTTTCAAAGCTCATACCTCACATGGGCATCATTATCAAAACTTAGATAAAAAATAATCTCAAACAAAAGCATATAAACCCATCAAAAAGATAAGAAATCTTTACCTCAAATAAAAGATATGAAGGAGCTTAGAGGTTCCTAAGGATTTTTCGGTGATCTTACCGGAAAAATGATGGTGGAGATGGCGGTATGGAGTGGCACTAGTTGGAGAGTGTGAGGAGTGAGAAGAGTGTTTGAGAGAAAAATGAAAAAGAAGAAAAGAGAAGAGAAGTGAGATGGCCTGCCAAGAGGGAATAAGATAGTGAGAATGAGTGGTGGAGGATTAAGGCCATGTTTGGAATTATTTTTTTTGATCAGTTAGCACTCCTCACTCATCATTCATTACTCATCACTCATCACTCAAAAATATCATGTTTGTTTGGCACCATCACTCACTTCTCATCACTCAATATTTTTCACACTATTTATGGGCCCCATACCTGTCACCCAGTGCAGCTTTTTCTTTTTTCTTTTTTTCAGTACCCAAACTCACCGAACCCAATGTGAAAAAAAAAAAAAAAAAAAAAAACCCATAACATGAAGACCGAACCAGTGAAAGAAGAAGAAAAAAAAAAAAAAAACCCAGAACAGGCTGAACTAGTAAAAAAAAATTAAAAAAAAATCCAGAACATGAAGACCAAACCAATGAAAGAAGAAGAAGAAGAAAAAAAAAAAAAAAAAACCCAGAACTAGGGGTGTGCAGAAAACCCACAGACCCGCCAAACCCGACCCGTCGGGTTGGGTCGGTTTTTTAGGCTTGGTGGGTTGGGTTGGGTCACAATTTTTTTTTATAGCGGGTCGAGTTGGGTGTGGGTCATAAAATTACAAACCTGCCAAACCCGACCCGACCCACCTATATTTAATATATATTTAAAATATATTATATATTTAATATTTTTTTTTAAATCAACTGTACATTTAATATATACTAATAATAATATATTTAATAAATTTAATAATAATAATAATAATAATTTGTCAAACCCATGGGTTCAACCCGACCCAACCCGACCCATGTGGGTTGGGTTGGGTTGGGTTGGACTTATGTGATGGGTTGGGTTGGGTTGAATTTTTTTTGACCCACCATGGTAAGTTGGGTCAAAAAATCCCCTCAACCCGACCCAACCTGACCCATGCACACCCCTACCCAGAACAGACCGAACCAGTAAAAAAAAAAACCGAACAGCCAACCTAGGAGAAGAAAGGAAAAAAAAAAGTCAAAAGGTGGTCAAAAGATGCAGCTGAGTACTGTTTGTGGGTCCCCTATGTGTGTTTAATTACAATATTGCCATTGAGTTATGAGTTATGAAAACTGAAAACAGCCAAAATGTGTTTTCAGTTTCCATAACTCATAACTCAAAAATCAGATAATTGAGTGATGGAAACAGAGTTATGGAAACAGAGTTATTGTGCAGCCAAACAACCTTTTTGCTATGGGTCCCACCATTTTTGAGTTGAAACAGAGAATTGAGTTATGGAAACTAGAAATCCAAACACCCCTTAAGTGGGTAGGTAGGGCACATATGTCTCAAAAATATCTAACCATATAATTTTTTTTTTCTTTTTTTTTTTTTTTAAGTTGGGATGTTACATTCTTCCCCTCTTATAAAAATTTCGTGAAAATTTTACATACCTTGATCCTAAAAAAGTTTTGGGTATCTTGACAGCATATCATCCTCACACTCCCAAGATGCCTCTTTCACCGAATGATTCTTCCAAAGCACCTTTACCTAAGATATTGGTCTACTGCGTAGCACTTGCTCCTTACAATCCAAAAACTCTACCGGGACTTCTTCATATGACAAGTCATCTCTAATTTGAAGAGGCTCATAGCTTAATACATGTGAAGGGTAAAGAATGTATTTCCTTAACATAGACTCATGAAAAACATTATGAATTCCTGACAGGGCCGGGGGTAGGGCAATTCTATATGCAACTTTGCCCACCCTCTCCAAGACCTCAAAAGGCCCTACAAACCTAGGGCTTAACTTACCCTTTTTGCCAAATCTCATTACTCCTTTCATAGGTGCAACCCATAGGAAAACTTTATCTCCAATTTCAAGTTCCAAAGTCTTCCTTTTAATGTCATAATAGCTCTTCTGTTTAAATAAACTCAAAGAATGCCCTATCATAGTTTTGCAATGCTTTTGTGTCCATTTCTAATGAGTAATACGAAGTACATAATATTTTTCATGACTTTTATTGCAACTAGTAGCATGTCTTGTTGTGATTAGAATTTAGAATAATATCACTTTCACTTGGGTCTACTACTACCACTAATACCATTTTTATTATTCACCACACCAATCACAACAAGTTGTGTTAACTGTTGTGAAATAAGAAAATGTTGAGTGCCTAAATTTATTGATATCTTTTTAGAAATGTTGTAGATCCTATGACTTTCCAAACATTGAAAGCTTCCAAGAATACTTGTCAAGGATTCATGTTAACATATCACGAGCATTTTTTCTTGTTTGTGCTGTAAGGGATTAGTTGTTCTCTAATATCACCTGCAAAATGAAATTCAAGGACAATGGGGTCTAAGTATTCCTTTATTATTTTTGTAAGGATTGAAACTGGTTTATTTATTTGGGATCAGGATCTTAAAAGTTATAGCCATTTAGTGTGCGTTTGGCTCTAAATTAAAAAAAACCAACTTATTTTATTATTCAGCTTATTTTTACTACTATTCATGGGTCTTACTGCACTTTTTGGTGTTATTCATGAGTCTCACTGTACTATTTCAACTAACTTTTACATTTATCTACAGTACTTTTAGCAAAAAGTTTCTAGTTTCAGCAAAATAATCGGATCTCAAACAAACTCTTATACTAAATTTTCTTTTCTTTTAGCGTTAGTTTGATCTTAAATAAAATTTATACTCTATATAAAAATGGAAGCTTTGTAATAAATTTTACAAAATTTATCACATCTTTTCCTTCTATTTTTCTTATTTATTATTTATTGTTTTTGTTGTAATTGTCACTTTGTTCAACTTTTTATCTCCTCCAATTGTTATCTTTTTAAAATTTTCATTTCAATCCTTTATGCATTCTTAAATTTTCTTCTTTAAATCTTTTTTAAATTCTACTCTTTTACTTTATTCAACCTTTCATCTCCTTCAACCATTTTATTTTTTATATAAATTTTGTATAATTCCCTTTGCACCTCAATCACCTATTCCTCCAAGTTCAATCCACAACACCAAAATAAATAAATAAATAAATAAAAGGGTCAATACTCTTTCTATTTCTTCAATTTTGTTTCTTTTTTTCTTTATTTATTATTCTATCACTTTTTTTTTTCTCCACTAATATGGTCCTTTTTATTATTGTTGATTTAATTGCTGAATCATTTTTTTTTTTAGCTAATATGTTTTCACTTATTTAGGTACTTTGATGCTTCATTTTCTTTTAAGTCTCATTTTCTTTCTTTTCAAAAACAAAAAAGTCTCATTTTCTTTCACTCGCGCTCTTCTTTCAAGCCCAAAAAGTCAATTTGAAAAGGATAAGGTCGTTATTTTCCACAGGCCCTCTTGGCGTTATTTACTTATTTTCCACTTGGCATGTAAAATTTCCGCTAAATCCAAAATTGTACAGCAACTGTTATTTTCATTACAGTCAATGCATTTGAGCATGCGTTGGCCAAAGTGTAATTGTCACTCTTTTTTCACAAGTAAACATAAAACAGGTAGGACTTGGATATAAAAGTGGGTTTATTGGTTGCTAAGTTTTTTTTTTAGGAAGTGCAAGATTGCTAAGTTAGTATAGGTAAAAATAGGTTTTTGTCCATTTCGTCTAAAAGATATAGTAAAATGCCCTTATTTTGAAATTATCTAGCAAAATACCCATATTTTGAAACTCAATTTTCTAAAAATCGAGTTTCATAGGTTTTTGTCCATTTCGTCTAAAAGATATAGTAAAATGCCCTTATTTTGAAATTATCTAGCAAAATACCTATATTTTGAAACTCGATTTTCTAAAAATTCGAGTTTTATATTGAAACTCGATTTTTAGAAAATCGAGTTATAGGTAATCAAACTTAAAAAAAAAAATTATGGAACTCGAGTTTCATGTAAATTTTTTCAAATAACTCGATTTTCATTAAATTGAGATTTACATTGAAACTCGATTTTCTAAAAATTGTGTTTAAAAACATGGACATTTTGTTAAATAATTTCAAAACATGAGCATTTTACTATATCTTTCAGGCAAAATGAATAAATGTCCATTTTGGCTGTTAGTATATACGTGTGTATATACATATTTTACTATATTTTTTTTTATAATATTGGCCCCACGTCCATGTATCTATATATGGAAAAGCCTTAGTATTAGCAATATATATATATACACACACAGTAAAGCCTCTGTAATCCATGCCCTATACAAAACTGACACGAAATTCACAGACTGAGAAACATAGAGACAAATGGAGACAAAAACAAAACAAAGCATAGAGCAATTCAAAGGACAAACAAGGTTACCAAAATTTGCAATCCCAACAAGTTATGATCTTTATCTCAAACTTGATCTCACAGCATGCACTTTTTCTGGTACAGTACAAGTCAACCTTAACATCATCGAACACACTAAGTTCCTCGTCCTAAATGTTCTCGAACTTGATGTACACCAAGTCTGGTTCACCAACTCCAATCACCAAGTAATTAACACTCTCTCTTAAGCCATTGGTTTTATTGTGCTTTAACTTTTAATGGGTTTTTTTAAAAATGATGTTTTTGTTGATTTTTGCAGACATATAAGCCTTGTAATGTTGTTGTTTTGGATGGTGAAGATGAGATACTGGTGCCGGGGTTTGATGAAGTGCTTAGTGTTGGTGATGGGGTTTTGGGGATTGAGTTCTCTGGAGCACTTAACCCACACTTGAAGGGTCTCTATAAATGGTAAATCTTTTTTTATTTATTTAAATTTTCTATCTTTTAGAGTGAGTTTGTTTCTAAATTTATGGAAAGGTTTACTTGGTAAGTGATTTGGAATAATTTGGTTAGTTTTATTCAAGCTTTTTCTTGTTTGGTTGCTAAGAAAATCAGTGAAAAGAAAGAAAGAAACTATAAATTTTGAATTTTTAGTTACTTTTGAGAATGATCAAATACATAATAATGAAACTGAAAAACTATGTAAATCATTGAGATGAACAGAGTTAATTTTCTTGAATTATATATGGTTATATGTGTTTAAAGTTTGGGATGTTTAAAATTACAACCCCCCCCCCCCCCCCCTTCTCAAGAATTTAATTGGCCCAGCCAAAAAGACCCCTTTGAGAATTGAAGATACTGCTTTTCCCTTTATAGTTCCATTTCAGGATTCAAATGGTGTTAATTTACATTGAGTATTAATATTAGCAATTATTTGCTATTTATCTAGCTTTCATTCTGTGACGAATTTTAGTACTCAAGTAAATTATCTTTAACATTAACACTTGCTTGCATCAATTTTTCATCTTTCGTACTTTTGTATTTGATGATTCATTTCTGTGTGTGTATAGATCTTGCACACATTCTTTGATTATGATATTTTACTCTCTCTTTTTCCCCCTTTCTAACTTGGCAGCAATAATTGGTTTTTTATTGTTAGATGAATATTGGACATATAATGAGATCATATATATGACCTCATTTGATTTGTAGATCTTGGGAAAACCAACAACAGTAGATGCCAGTTTTATTTTTCGTGTATTAATTTTTCTTGAAACTTAATATATTTCTCACTCTTGAATGGTGAAAATTCATAATCTGGACTCCAAAAGGTGAAATCCTGGTTTCTGTCACTGTTTACAGTACTTATGTGGATGGGGGAGTGAAGAAGAATATGGCAGTTACTCAGTTTGAAGCTGTGGATGCAAGGCGGTGCTTTCCTTGCTGGGATGAACCTGCCCTTAAGGTATGGATAATCGAGAACTTGCTTTTACCCTTGGAAGAACTCATTATTTTACTTGTTTAGAACCTTTGAATCAATCTTCCGTAAGTGGCATTTAATTAGTGTCATGTACATGCTTATTTGATAGAATTTGTGAAATATAACTTTAATCATGAAAAAAGAATATAAACACATTACCACAGATTTTTGAGAAAAGTTTATTAATACTGATGCACATAAAACAGATAGGTAACAGGACATACATGTATTTTCGTTTTGTTTAGTAAATGTTAATGAATAACAAGTAAGTGGCAGAAAATTTCTGATTGAAGTTACATAATACTCTTCTCATGTGGTTTAAATTACTTTGAAATTTTATTTTTTCCCCCTTCTATTTACTACTCAGAAATTACTAATGCTTTCTTTACAGACCACCTTCAAGATCAGGATAGACGTGCCACCAGAGTTGAAAGCATTGTCTAATATGCCAATTGCTGATGAAAAGCTTAATGAAAATATTAAGACTGTTTATTTTGAGGAATCTCCGGTCATGTCAACTTATTTGGTGGGTGTTGTTGTTGGGGTATTTGATCATATTGAAGAAACAACAGCTGATGGTAATGCATATATGGCAGAGGCGCATTCATTTGCTCTCTTTCTTCTTCTTTTTTGGTTTAAATAGCTTATTACACTAAAATGGTGGGAAAGAGCATGTGGCCTACCTTGACTAATTTGTTGAGAATCCATAGCTGACCCTAAAAATTTTAAGACTAGGGATTGGTTGTTGTTATATAGAATAATGCACTGTGCATGCAGGGATCAAGGTTCGTGTATATTGTCCTGTTGGAAAGAGTGATAAAGGGAAGTTTGCTTTAAATCTTGCTGTGAAGGCGCTTGACATATTACTAGGTAATTTCTCCTTTTATTTTCCTTGTTCATGTGGAGATTTTAAATTTATGATCTTCAGTCTCATAAATCAATAAATTGAAATGTGTCCACCATCACGTAGTTTTACACAGAACTAAGTTATGAGGGAGAAAAAACAGCCACATGCCACAAAATAGAGAGTTTGGTGTTTGCTTATGTTCAAGGGAAAGTGATCCTTTCAATGCTTTCTCGTTTGACCTTGCAAAGAACAGAATGAATTTCTCCCTTCTGTCCTATTTAAAGTAACAAAGAGCATGATTTCAGATATGATAGAATGGAGAAAAGGAATTCATGTGGCTGACCCAATCTAATCTATCAAAGATCCATAGCCGACCCCAAAGCTTGGGACTAAGGCTTTGTTGTTGTTGTTTTTGTTGTCTTTCCTTCTTTTCTTTCAATTGATTGGTAAAGCTTGTGGACCAACTTAGCTTCTCTGCACTATATGACTGCACCCAAAGCGAGTACCTGATACACATGGATTTCTTCCCTCATTGGGTCTCCCCTTCAAAATTTTCCAAATTAAAACAAAGACTGTTTTAGATAACTTGACCTCCTTTATCCATGGAGATCGCCTGAAAACAGAACCAGTGTTATAGTGTAGGTTAGAAGAATCAAAAGTTACAAAACATTGTGTTTTTTTGCTTTGGTTGAAGACTGTTTAAGTTCTCTGTGGTGATACTGATAACGCTGGTCAGCCCTGATTATGGAATCATTTAGGTACTTCTCAACTCCTTATCCACTTCCAAAACTGGATATGGTTGCTGTCCCTGAATTTTCTGGAGGAGCTATGGAGAATTATGGTTTGATCACATATCGTGAAAATATACTGCTTTACGATGATTTGCTTTCATCAGCTAACATGAAGCAGTTCGTAAGTTACATATCTAACACTTTTTTTTTTTTTGTAAGTTACATATCTAACACATTTTTAGCTTCAGTTTTCTCCTTTGCATTATGATGCTCCCAAAAAGTAATCAATCTACTGCAAGGTGCAGATCTGCTTGTCAAGAAATGAAATTCAAGACAATTTTTGCCTTACTTTTTCTCCATTTCCCTTTTCATAAATGAAAACATATAAAAGGGAAGTGCAGTATTATTTTTTCTTTCCCCAAAAAGCCTTAATACAGAATAACTGACAATTATTTATAATTGATTGATGCAGTCAACCCATTAAAGAGTTTATATATTGATACCAATGAGAAAACTGGAAGCAAATAACAGTTCAATTACAAAAGAAATGACATTGAAATATAATTCTTCACTCATTTCCTAAATACTTGTATGTAATCTTCAAAGCTTATTCATGTTTTGCCAGCTCACAATTGTTGTATCACATGAAGTAGCCCATCATTGGTTTGGCAATCTGGTAACAATGGAATGGTGGAGTCATTTATGGCTGAATGAGGGATTTGCAACCTGGGTAACATTGAGTCATCTTAAATCTCTGTAACCACTTTTCTGGCCATTCCACTGCATTCAATTTTATGATTTTGGTATCTCTGTTCAATCTTAAATCTCCAGATAAGTTATATGGCCACTGACATCATGTTTCCTGAGTGGAAAATATGGACTCAGTTTCTTCGACAAACAGCTGATGGCTTACGTATGGATGCAATGGAACAGTCACATCCTATTGAGGTAAGTGAATGCTCCACAATTTTCTGGTTAGTGGGAACACATCACTTACACATGTTAAATTATATAGCTTATTAGCAAATGCAGTCATAAATCAATGGTAAGAAATAGTTATTTAGAGAAAACTGCTTCCCCTAATGGCCTGTTGTACTGAATTTTCAAGCACTGCAATGAATATCATCAAAGTAAATTCATTGACATGTCTGGGTGTCTGTGCACATGAACTTGCATCTGTCATCTGTGTGTTTGGAGTTCTACCCAGTAAAATGGAGGTGACAATGCAGGGAAATTTCTTATAACCCAACTCCAAAGATTGTAGCACAATAAGTACTGTATCTTAATAAAGTCCCAATTATAACTTCAAATGAGAGAAAATTGTTAGGCAATTTGCTATATAAAGCAAGCATAACTTCAACATGTAGTTCAACTATGTCCTTCACATGCCGTTTGGAATATTTTCAGGTGGAGGTACATCATGCTCGTTCAATAGAGGAAATATTTGATGATATCAGCTACAAAAAGGGATCTGCTGTTATTCGAATGTTGCAGGGTTATCTTGGCGATGACATGTTCCAGGTGGGATAGTTTGAGTTCTTAGCTTATAGCATTGTTTTTAGGGATAATTACACATGACCCACCTGTGGTTTGCCTCTAATTCTATGTGCCTACCCGTGGTTTGAATTTTGACACTTTACCCACCTGTGATTCTGACCGTTACCCAGCCGTAACCCACCTCTCCACTCTCCGTTACTCTAACACCAAATAAGTAAAAAAAACATTCCAAAACGGATCAAAACTAATTCTAACTCCTAGAACTCACTCTCACTCCCAAAACTCTCAAAACTTACCCACTCCTACAACAAGTTTCGTTTGAGACTCTTAATTTCAGATCCAAGTCAAGGAAGCAAGTTGCTAACAGTTGCTCCTCCTCTGTTCAGCTATGGGCTTCGATTTGCAAACTTTCCAATGGAACTGGGTTTTGATCGTGGGTGGGTTTTGATCGTGCATGCTCTTGGGTGCCACCGTGGGTATTGAACTTGGGTTTTGATCTTGCATGGTCCTCTGTTCAGCATCAGCAGGTAGATCAAAACTCTCTTTAGTTTTTAATTTTTGAAACCTAGGGTTTGAAATTGGGGTTTTTAATGCTTTCTTTGGGTTTTTTATTCTTTCTTTGAATTTGAGTTTCTTAAACTGTTCTTGATTCCATCTTTCTTCGAATTGGGTTTTTTTTCTCTTTACTTTTGTTTCATGAAAGATTATAATAGTAGTTGTGTAACTAGTTGCTAATTTAATCACAATATGAAGTTGTTGAGTTGTTGTTTATATACAGCCACTTTCTTTGATTTTATTTTTATAACTTGTTTGATTTTTGTTGTTTATATACAACCTCTGTATGTGTGTGGCAAACATTGCAAATGTGAGGAACCACAATGCAAATGTGAGGGACCCATTTAATCTATCTATGGTTTTGCTAACTTAATTTATCGAGCCATCTCTCTCATGCTAACTGCTTTCCTTCACATGTCAACTACTTTCAAATTTTCTAATACACTTTCTTGGTTGCCAACCATATATCTAATGCTTATTGCATATGCATGTACAGCTTCTCTAGATGCAATTTAAATGACATTTTCTTAGCCAATAAAAAAAAATAAACAATCGGTGCCGCGTAGTTTCCATCACTATCTTAATGTGCTAATATTGTATCATTATGAAGTTAAATGTCTATTTATTTTTATTGTCTCTGCCTTAGTTGTGAGCCTTGCACAATAAAAAATTCCTAATATGAAAGATCTCATATTCATGTCTACCAGTATTTTGACTAAACAAAAATTCTTTGTAACATAGTTGTAATGTAATGGTTGAGTCTTTGCAAAAGGATAATTATGGAGAACAATTGGGATACACCTAATGGAAGAAAAATGTGTAGTAGATCTAATGGTAGAATATGATGCATTTAGTAGTCTAGCCTTTATGGTACCTTTGATTGTTGAAACCTTTGCAATGCATTAATGCTGGACTTCAATGTGAGTTTATCTTACTTAATTTGATAAGTGTTAACAATGGTTTATGCTGTCACACATGCTGAAAATTTGAACTATGCCTCTTGTAACAGATTTGTTGGTCTATAAGCTTGTAACAAATTTTTGCTATGTCTTTATCAACTGGCAATGGCTCTACAACTAGTGGTTTCTACCGTGCCGAAGATGGTTATTTATGTACCATTGAGCATTGTGCCCTACGAACAAGTCGAAAAGCTGGTAACTATGGAAGAAGATTCCTCGGTTGTAGTCAATTTAATGTAAGAAACAATTACATTGTTGTATTTGAATTGAATTGAATTATTAATTGTGATTTATTGTGAACTGTGAAATTAATTGTTATAATTGTAATGATTAGGTTGGTCCCAAATGTGGCTTCTTTCAGTGGGCGGATAACGAAACTTGTAAGAGTGACCGTGAAAGGATAAGTATGCTTGAGAATGAACTGCAGCTTGCAAATCAGAGAGAAATGACAACTAGGAAAATGGAAGAAAGATCTAAACAAAGGGAAAGAGAAACTCATGAGCTTTATGTAGAAGCTAGGGAGAAACTTAAGAGAGTTAAAGAGAGTGAGAGATTGTACAAGGTTGCACTAGTTTTGTCATGGTTATTTTTCATTTTTGTAATGTTGTCATTGTGTTTTGCCTCAGTGAACAACAATGTAAGGGTGAGGAACCTTAATCTACCATGATGCTTGGGGGGGTGTTGAAATGTGATTAGGTAATTGAATTGTTATTGTATCTATCTCTTGAAATGGGGATGTTGAAATGTGATTGGGATGTTAAAATGTTATTGTATCTATCTCCTGAAATGGAAAGTGTTGTTTTTGTGCAAATATTCTTTAGTATAAATTTTTTTTTTTTTTTTTTACTTCATTCTATGATTGATATATATTGGCACAAAGTGTTATGTGGAAATGTTAATAACGTGAATGGAACTTGGAACTTGCCAATGATTAATAACCTTCCATAAAAGCATTCTCATTTGGGGTTGTCAATTCACATTTTACTTTGTGTTGGAAAGATTGTGTAATAATATAAAAGGAGTTGAGAATCCCTTTGTTTTGGCCTATATAAATAACTCTACTGTGTCATATACCTGTGTCATAAAAATTGTGCACATAATTTTGCTGTGTCATATAAAGATTGTGCACATAAAAATCACTCCTGTTAAGCTCAAAGACAAAGCTCAAAGACTGTGCACATAATTGTGCACATAAAGATTGTGCACATAATTTTGCATATAAAGATTGTGCACATAATTTTGCTGTAACATAAAGCTCAAACACATAATTTTCTTTATTGTGTCAATGCACACCTGTGTAAATCCACCAAAAGCAAAACACAGTCCTGTGTAAATCCACCAAAAGCAAAGACAAGCACAACACAACAAAATACTTTATCCAACCAATGCATATTAACTGCTTTTAATAAAAGTGAACAGTCATTGTGACTTTATGTCACATGCATACAAAATTGCCAATATTGTTTTTGGCACATCCTGTGACTTTACACATCTTCCAACCAAAACCCAACTACTAGTCCACTATTGTATCAGACATACACATCTTCCAACCAAAATTGCCAATATTGTTTTTGACTTTACACATCAGACATACATTAAGCGTGGGGACTACATCAAAACAAGTGGGAACTATAACAAAAAACAAAAAAAGTGGTCTGCCACTTTAACATCTTTCATCTTCATTTACTGCTTTTAGTGCCTTTGCCAGCTGCCTTCTTGCCCTTTCCACCAACTAGTTGAAACTTTGTCGGCCTTGATACACCACACGTTCTGCCTTTAAACCCCCTAGCAGCACCACCACCACTTCCTTGACTTGGTACACCACTAGTGCTCACAGATGCACTTGGCTGCATAACCAAAATCCAGCAGTTAGCAAGATGGTCCAACAATAGCAAGTAAGAGGAAAAAAATAAACAAAATAGAAGAAAGCAGAGATGCCTGAGATGGTAAAGAGTCCTATGTGGGGCTGCTGGATCCTCATGTGTAGATGGCCCAGTATCTCCCTCAAAGGGCCTATGTGAGGTTGCTGCATTGACACTACCTCCACTGTGTTTAGATGGCCCATCATCTCCCTCAGAGGGCCTATGTGGGGCTGCTGCATTGACACTAACTCCATCATGTGATGGCCCATCATCTACATCTCCAAATACATCATCATCAAAATCTGGCCCCTCAAACCCGTCCTCCAACCAATCAATATCTTCTCCATCACTTCCTTCAGCATCCACATTACTCACTTCATGCACATCATCATCATCATTTGCTACTTCATCATTACCAAATGGTTGTTCAATTGCAAGTGGCTCCTCACCACCCTCAACATATAATGTTATCTTATCTGTAGGCCATGTAGCCTGAATATCACACATATAAACTACATCATCATCTCCATTTATAAGCCTTAACCCTTGCTCCAAATTACCTCCAGGAATAAGATAATGATATCTACTTGTACTAATTGCCCCCACATCAGAACAAATATCTTGTATTTCAAAATAACTAAGTCTATCTGGGTTAACATTATCAACAAAAGAAGTACTACCTCCTAAATATACCAAATCAGGGTTCCACACAAACTTGCCACCATGATGAATCTCAAAATTGAATGCCAAGTCAGCTATAAAATACAACAGAATAAAGTATGAGATGGGCTTGCATGTGGAAAAGTATCATGTGGATGCTATGACAAGATAGAAATAATTGAACTTTTACTAGAGTTGGGATGCCTATCTTAAGCTGAAATCTTATGATACTGCATTTGGGACTGTTACTTATGCTTCCCATGTAAGCTGTTCTAAATACCTTTGATTGTAATTCTTTAGAGGTTTCTCTTGTAAACTTACTATATGCTTAGTTCTCTCCTTTTATCAATAAATTTTTCTTAATATATTACAAACTTATTTATGACAAAATGTACTTTAACATTTAAAGATAGAAACCAAATTATCAAGGTCTAATAATAATTTTCTACGACCATTAATAAAATATTTCTAAGAGGCTGTTTGTGTTTGGGATAGGATTCATTGGAGAAAGAAAAGAACAGAACACCATACTGTAATAATAATGTTTCAATGCCTCATGTTAAGGCCTAATGAAGAGGATTAGGGAGAAGAAACAAATTGTGTCAAAAAAGAGGTAGAATGCTTGGTACAGTGTACAAACCACAAAATTCATCCTGCCTATATGCAAAGAACTCCAACTACTGCCCATTAATTGATTTTAAATGTAATGGAACAGATGTACAGTTTCAACAAGGTTGAACAGAACACAAACCTGTGGCTTGGCTAGAAGAAGATGATGAATACTAGAACGTGGTCTATCCATCTAAATTTGTAAGTAAAAAGCTCAACATCACAGACAATTTCACAAAAACTAGCGATCACTTATGTTCAGACAACCCATCCAGGTGCTTTCACAACTGATTGAAATTCTAAGTTCAGATACCCTCTTGAAACATTCTCTATTTAAATTTATCGAGTTATACAAACCACGGTTTCCATCAAAGAATATGAAACTTAATTGGTCACATTACCTAGTGGTAGGAACCCTCACTGTCTTTATGAATTTCCCTAGAACAAATAGAATCCAAAGCAAGCTATAGCTGAGATGTTATTGCAGAAAAATCTAATAAAACCCTTAACCATCTCTCGCTCTACATAGATTAATAACCCAACCTCTCCCAAAATTCTATCACAATTCCAAAGCATGACAAATTACAGAGGCTGAAAAGGAAAAGAGAATTGGAATTTAACAAACACATCATCCTTAATAAGATACAATATCATCTGCTCTAAATCACACATAACTTTTTCCTAAATTACTACTAAGGAGAAATTAAAAAATTAAATAGAATCTAAGACAGATTTTATTTTCACTAGGGAATGAAACTAAGCTCTCCAAACTAAGCTCTTGAGAATCAATATTATACAATACTTGTATAACACTACTATGTTAAAAATAATAGTGGCTCATCGCCACCACGCAGAAGAAGCTCACCATTCTTCTTCAATGTGATTGGCTAATTATCAAATAGTCAAAGAAATTAGGTAACTACATTTTTTATTTTCTAATATTTAAGCCTTCTTTGATAGCAGCAGTGGCTGTTACTCTAAGTAAACGGCAAACCAGCTGGTCACCAACGCGTAACCACAAACACAGACATGGATGTGTTATCTAGAAAAACCTTAAGGATCAACTTGTAATGGTTAAGGACAAAAACTTGAAATATTTTAATCCTAGCTATTAACTATTAAGTATTAATTAACCAGCTGATAATATCGTACTTTACTTTAAGCAGTTAAATGAGCTCATGACTTAATACCTTTTTTGCTCCTCTAGTTATAACTGAGCAAACTTAGAAAGAACAATTGGTTCCTTTTTTCCTTTTTTGACTATGTTTCTACAGAAAGAACTCAATACACGTCCATAGGACACATTTCAATAGAGTGTAGGACACATTCAATACACTTCCAACTAATTTCCAAAAAACTAAAAACTAATATAAACTAAGGTTGCAGAGTTGTCTTCCAAAGAGAGAAGAAAGCATCACGTAATGTCTTAAAGGCTTAATTCAAAAGGCTCATGCCAGAAAGTGGGAAACACAAATGATGATATCCATTTACATAGTTTTTTCACTTACATGTCAACTTGGTGTGGGCCTAAAGCCAAATCCAAAACCTACAATACTGAGGAGTTTGACAACAATAGCCTGAGATTCTTTTGGCCCTTTCCTATCCAGTTCAACCCTACGGCCCTTGCATTAAAATGCACCTTGCCTGCAATATGATCAGAAAATCAATAATAAGAACACCACTAGAATACGATCAGAAAATGCACCTTGTGGATCTAATCATTTTCAGGTGAAAACAAGGCATTGACATAATTTAACAAAAATGTCAGAGCTATATACAATTTCTAATCAAAATAAGATGACTAAAGAAAAAACCCAACTTGGAAGAAAGAATTAAAAACCCCAATTTCAAACCCTAGGTTTCAAAAATTAAAAAGTAAAAAGGGTTTTGATCTACCTGACTGAACAGAGGAGCATTCACGATCAAAACCCAAGTTCAATACCCACGATCAAAACCCAGGAGCTTGCACGATCAAAACCCACGATCAAAACACAGGAGCATGCACCAATCGAAGCCCATTGTAAGATCTGACATGGCTAAACAGAGGAGGAGCAACGGAGCAACGGTGTCTTTCTTCCTTAGCTCGGATTTGCCACGGTTGTCTCAAACGAAGCTTGCTGTAGGAGTGAGTAAGTTTTGAGAGTTTTGGGAGTGAGAGTGAGTTCTAGGAGTGAGAATTAGTTTTGATCCATTTTGGAATGTTTTTTTTACTTATTTGGTGTTAGAGTAACGGAGAGTGGAGAGGTGGGTTACGGCTGGGTAACGGTCAGAATCACAGGTGGGTAAAGTGTCAAAATTCAAACCACGGGTTGGCACATAGAATTAGAGGCAAACCACAGGTTGGTAATGTGTAATTATCCCTTGTTTTTATATGAAGCACCAAACAATGACTTTATATTTTCATGGTTAAAATTCTATGCGGATGTTATTACTAAATTTTATATATATATATATATATATATATATATATATATATATACACTCTAAAATGTACACATGGCTACAAGTTGGCATTTATTGTCTAATGTGATTTGGTTTTTATATCTTTAATGGCTCTCTTACCCATTAAAAAATACATCTTTCACTTTATAATTATCAAGACTATTATGTAACTTCTGTTTTTTGTTGACCATATTCTATGTTAACCATGCCGTTGTTGTCTTTGATTGGATGGTGGGCTAAAAAATTTCGAGTTGCTGGGCATGTGACTCAGCCCTCAGGATACTTTTTCCATGTAACACCTTCTAGGTTTGTTCCTGGGTAGAAACTCTTTGTCCAGTGTGGTGTGATTTAGGAATCTATATCTGCATTGTGTCTGTTACGTTCGTCATATTGGAAGCATTCTTTGATCACTCTTTCCACTGATTGTTGTCAGTAACGTGTACAATTTATCATTTCTTGTTGTGGAATACCTTAACATCGCTTTTTCATGGAAAATGAGGTTCTTGGTAAGGAAAATGTCAACATGAAAACTTTTGTTGTCAAAATGTTGTAAATAAAGTTATGAACAAAATGACTAAGGGAAAGGTTTGGAGCATGTTCCATCATGTAGTCATTTACTATGCACTTCTTGAACGTAATCATTTTACTATGTAATGAGTTGATAAAAATTAAAGTTGCTTAAATCACTTATTTAACTCTGTGACTTCTTATTTGAAACAGAAATCCTTAAGTTTATACATAAAAAGATATGCTGGGAAAAATGCAAAGACGGAAGATTTATGGTGCGTTCTTTCAGAGGAATCTGGTCTTCAAATCAACTCAATGATGGATGATTGGACGAAGAAAAATGGATATCCAGTTATCTCTGTAAAATCCAAAGATTATATTTTGGAATTTGAACAGGTCTTGTTATTGATTAATAAGCAAACATGCATGCATTAAAAGATTCGCAGCCACAAATTTCATCTTTATTACTTTGGAAATCTGATACATTTTTAGGATCTGCAGTCACAGTTCTTGTCATCTGGTTTGTGTGGTGATGGACTATGGATTGTTCCAATAACGGTATCCATTGGCTCATACATCAAATGCAAGACTTTTCTTTTGGAAACAAAGTCTCAAAAACTGGATATATCTGAACTGGTTCATTCTCCCCACCAAAACAAAAGCACATTTAACGAAAAGAATGAAGAGAAATGTGATGACCATTTCTGGGTCAAAGTTAATATTGAGCAGAGTGGTTTCTACAGGGTAAAATATGAAGATAAGCTTGCAGCTCGACTGAGGAAAGCCATAGAGAGTAATTGCTTGTCAGCAACAGATAAATTTGGTACATACCATGTCCAAAGATGAATTAATAACTGTATCATATGTTGTTGTAGTGGTTATGCTGTATTTATTGGCATGATCACATGGTTTGAAGTATACTAGATTTCTCATATTTGTGCCTGATTCATCAGGTGAGTTCCACAGCAGGGCGGAATTCCAATGAATAGAGTTTGGCTAACTTAATACTGCATATTTGGTCTCTCTATATATTAAATCCTTTTGAATACCAAATGGACTGTTCAGGCTACATATTTCCTATATCTATAATTAATTCCGTCCTTTTGTGGTTTCCCTTTATTTCTGCCATTATAAGCTCAGTGATCACTGTCAAATAGCATATAACTCCTTGCAGTCTCAATTTTCAGGCGTTTTGGATGACACATATGCTCTTTGTGTGGCTTGCGAGCAACCACTGTCGTCATTGCTTTCCTTGATGGATGTATACAGAAAAGAGCTCGATTTTGTTGTGTTATCAAAACTCATTAATGTAAGGATAACTTTTGTATCTTGATAATGTTACCATTTTCACCAAATATTTACCAGAACTTGAAGTTTTTATGTGATATATACAACAGGTGTGTTATAAAGTTGTTGAGATCTCTGGTGATGCCATCCCGGATTTGGTGAACGACTTGAAACAATTTTTCATCAATCTCCTTCTGTTTTCCTCAAAGTAAGAACAATTACCATATATTTTAATATGCCAACCCTCTTGTTGCTGGATATTTATTGGAACCTCTTCTTCATGATTGTTTACTTTGAGTGGAGATGAGTTTTTATTCTGTTTGCAACTTTCTTGGTTAGGGCTGAGGAGTATGAACTACGAAACAATATTAAAGAAAAAAAAAAGTGAAAAGAAAATTCCTTTGTATCTTTCAATTATGCATCAAATAGTTTTTCAAATATATGAAAACCTATCTCCCAAAATGTATATCATCATCTTTATGATGTTTTCTAGTCTCCTTGGCATCATGTTTCACATTACTGACATTACTTATGTACTGGATTTTTGTTATGGGGTGAAGTAAGCTTCTTCATACATTTAAATATCATATTCTTTTTATTCTTTGTGCAGAAAATCAGGTTGGGAATCAATATCTGGAGAGAGTCATTTAAATGCACTATTGAGAGGAGAAGTCTTTCTGGCCTTGGTTGCTTTTGGCCATGATAAAACTAACAAAGAAGCAGTCCAAAGGTTTCAGGCGTTACTGAATGATAGAAATACTCCTCTGCTGTCAGCTGACACTAGAAAGGTATAATTTTACCTGTATATCTAAATTACTCTTCATTCATAGGGGTTTGTTCAAGGTTGATATACAGAATTGCTATGTGGCCTGCAGGCTGCTTACATTGCTGTATTGCTGAACACTAGCACCACAAATAGGAATGGGTTTGAGTCCCTACTGAAGCTCTATAGAGAAGCAGATACAGTGCAAGAGAAGGAACCACTTTTACGTAATAAGTAGTAACATTTGAAATAATATCCTGTCTTTGTGTATAAAAGCTACTTAGATTAATGCCATTCCTTTGATCCTTATACAGGTTGTATTGCATCGTGTCCAGACCCAAATCTAGTTCTTGAGGCTCTGAATTTTATGTTGTCTGAGGAGGTATTTGCTGTGCATATCGAATTACGGTTTCTGAAAGCCCCATCTTTCTTGCCGGTCTAATTGTTGCTTCATCTCAATATCTTTTCAGGTTCGAGATCAAGATGTTCTTTATGTGCTTGCTGGACTAAGATCTGAAGGGCGTGAGGTAGCTTGGAGATGGTTGAAGGTATGCAGTTCATATCAACAACTTCATTATGAGTGTATTACTATCATATTGGAATTAAGAAAATAATTTGAAGTGTGTTCAGATATGGATATAGTCAGGAAAGTATTATGATTGGGTGTTAGGATGAAGGCTTCTTCTTGAATTTTACACTTTGTGGAGGGCCTGGAGGCTTATTATTTTTTTGTGATAAATGCAGGAGAATTGGGACTTGATCTTTAGCAAATATGGTGCGATTCTACTCCACCAGTTCATTACCTACATTCTCACTTTGGTAAGCAATTCAACCTAGTTGGATAGCAATGGTACATGTGATGCATCTTGAGTCTGTATTTTCATACATGTTGTTTGCTATGATTCATTGGTTGACTAGTTCAGTAGAAAACTCTATGCAACTTGATACGTCACAATAATTATATACTGATAAATGTAGTTTGGCCTTTGAAAATAGTGCTTTATCTATAGTAGTTAGACATATCAAGCTTAAGGTACTGCTGCCTTGTTGCGTGCCATCCACCTATACCTTAATCAGTTTGGCATGGGTCAAATTCACTGTCAGTTTTTTGAATAAATTGTATTATAACTATTTTAAAGGGTGATTTCAACATATCAAGAAAAATAAGATTATTTTTTTGTGAATATTCCACAACTCAAGGACATGTTCCTTACTAATGAATGACCTTGAAAAGTTTGTTTGTATTAGCATAATGAAATTCATCATAGGAAAAGTAATCACCATCAAATTACTCATATTATGTCCAAGAAGCCAGTTATCTCTTGAAATCAGGTTTTGTTCTGTCTATCAATTTTGGATAGCTTGTGCCTAGTAATGACAAGTGAAACTGCTGAGTTTTAACATTAATGCTCAATTAAATGATGAAATCGATTACTGCTTTACCAATGTCTATGTGAATATATGCACACATTTATATAAGATCACATATCTGATTCACTTAATATAAAGCAATCACAGTATGGCAGATTATGATATTTGGTAAATCTATCTATTTGTGATCCTAAAGACAGATTGCTCACTCCTTGAATATTGTCAAATGGCAGTTTTGCAGCAATGAAAAGGCTGAGGAGATTGAAGAATTTTTTGTCAGCCGAGTGCATCCTTCTTTTACTAGGAATTTGAAGCAAAGCAACGAGGAAATCCGACTCAAAGCAAGGTGGGTTGAGAACATAAGGCAGGAGCAATCTCAACCAGAACTAGTCAAACAATTAGCTCTCAAGAAATGAAAGCCTTCACTTTGATTCCAAAACTATATTGTGATTATGTTAAGACTAATGTGCTACATACACTGCATACTCCACAAATTGTGTTCTATATGCATGGTGTATTGGTGTTATTCAAGTCAACTTAATATACCATGAACAGGTTCCAACCTGGCATCATTATCCTTAAGTCAGACCAGCAAATCAACTGGATTATATATATTCTCAAGTTCCTTTTCAATATTCCTACTAGCCACTAGCACAGCCATACCTAGTTTTAATTTAATTGGTCAGACAGAAAGTGGTTTATTAGAGCCCTCATACAAAGTGCATGACCCCAAACGCCTTTGCTTAGTATATTATAAGCTGAACACCTAAAACTAAAAGATAAAATCGCCTATAAAAAATCTCTAATTCTTTCATTACTTGTAGAAACTATTGTCATGACCTTACTTGAACAGGAAGTGTTCTATATCAATTATCTGTCAGATGCCAACATAGGGCCATTCCATAGCCCAATCTCTCTCCCCTTGAAGTTGTCTAAATGCAAAAGTAGCATTACTTCTGCATTACTACTTACCTGTCATATGCTTAGAGTCCCCATTCCCTTGACTACTCTCTCTCATATGTAGAATCTCACACGGAAAGAAAGGTAAAATCCAAATGTAAACACGTGTTCCTGTCCATTTTTAATAAAAAAAGACCAAAGACCACAGCTTTTGAATAAACACAAAATCTGACAACCTTAGGGCCCGTTTGGTTTGTGTTTTCAAACAACATTTTTTAGTTTTTAAACAGCATTTTACGCATTTCAACACACTTTTTCATCCACACGTATTTCAAAAAACTACAAACAACAATTTTCAAACTACTCTACCAAACACCCCCTTAATGTCCAAAGCAAACCTCATCATTCATCTCTGTAAATTTCTTTAAACAAATACAATTGGAATTTGGAAAACCTCATACAAAAAGAATTAACAAAAAAAAGAAAAATATCCCAAATACATTAAACTTCCTCTGTAACTATATATCTAACATGTATAATCAGATTTTATGTGTATGTCAGAACAGCTCACTTTTAACAAAACCTTCAAAACAGAAAGTCAGGACTCAGAAAAAAATCAAAAAATGGCCAAAAAAGGAAAAAACCCACTTCACTCTATATTGGGTCTGCTCTTCCTCTTACTTTGGGCTTCGTTCCGGGCCTAGATTGGACCTCCCTCTCCCTTGCTTCTCCTTGAAAGAATTCATCTTCTGCAACAACAGATCAGCTCTAAACTTTGCAATGAAGCTATCAGCCTTAGTGTCAACGTCAGGACTGGGACAGAACATAGTCTTTGTAGGTGATTCTCCCCCATCAATTGGATCTGGTGATCCACTACGTGAACTATTATTGCTTTTTATCCTAACATAGTCACCCTGCACCTCAAATTTCCAAGGCCGCATTTTGAAAGGCGGTGGCGGCGGTGGCGGTGGTGGTATTGGATTAAGCGGTGACTCGTTACCTGAGCTCACATTGTCGTCCCCACTATTGAAAATCCTTGTTTTAACCGGCAATGGAGATTTCCAGACCTTAGCTTGTGGTTGTGGTGGTGTTGGTGGTGGTGGTGGTGGAACTGAATGAACTTTTTTGGCCTTACCCTTTTTAGAAGAGAATAAACTCTGAAAAACTGATGGTGGAGGTGGCAGCGGAGGTGGTGGAGGTGGTGGTGGATATAAAGGATGAGAAGTAGAAGAAGAAGGTTGAGAGTTTAGAAAGGTGTCGAAATTTTCAACACTCTTTTGTCTTTGCTTCTTCTTCTTCCTCCTTAATGAGCTCAAGAAGTCTTTAGTGGCTGATCCTCCCCTCTTCTTCTCATTCTTGTCACCACTCCTTTGCTCCACTTGCTGAAACACTGGCGGTGGCGACGGTGGTGGCCTTGGCGGAGGTGGCGGTGAAGGTGGGGTTTGGAGATTCTTGACTTGTGAATCAATTTTTTCTGGGGTTCCAGTCTTTTCGATGTGTCCAAGAGTTTGATATGTTCTCTTTTTTCTGTGCTTAACCACCTTAGGCGGCGTAAATGGTGACAATGGTGATGGCGGTGTAGATGGCTGAGGTAGTGGCGATGAAGGCAATGGTGGTGATGGAGACTTGTAAGATGGAACTTCTTCTGTAGAAGCCACGAAAGTGTCTACGTGTATAATCTTGGGCTCCAAGGCATCTTCTTCTACTGCAGGAACCACAAAAGTATCTCTAGGTATATTCTTGGGCTCCAAGTTACCTTCTTCTTCCTCCTCTTGAGGTTGATCTCGCGTTGGATGGCGATGATGCAGCTGATCTGAGCTTGGAAACCGATAATTACCACTAACATTGGTGTCATCATAGAATCTCCACCGTTCATCATGGCTCACCCAAGCAGATTCTTGCCTAAGATCCGGGTATGAACTGCTGCTCCTTAACCTGTTGATGGTGCTATAGCTATCAGCTGTACGATCTGAGTACTGGGTGTACCATTGATTTGAGGTTGATGGGGTTGACTTGAGAGCCTCTTGTGATGAGCTTGAAATGCTTGCATCTTCATACGAGCTTGTGTTTTCATTGTTGTTGGTGTTTCTGCTGAGGAATCCACAAACAATGGCAAAGAGAACAAGGACTAGATTGAGGGAGTCCCAGCTTTTCTTCACTAGATGTGGTCTAAATATTTGTGATGTGAAAGATAGGAATGAAGGAATTACCATGAAGATAAATAAGATGGCTATGACCAACAAAAGTACAAGAAGAAGGCCAGGGTTGAGGAGGAGAGATGATGAGTAGCGGCGGCGGCCTCGGCGAGAGTGAGTGTTTTGTAGCCAAAATGGTGAGGGCACTTCTTCCTCTTCTTCCATTATTTGAAGCTGAATTGTGTGTTTATGCCTTTTCACAGCAGAGAGGTGTGGAGGAGCTGAGGAGGATGAGCTTTGGGAGACACTTTTCTTTTGCTTTACCTTATGTTATATGCTTTTGTGTTTTGCTTTTGCTTTTGATTGCTTTGCCTTTGATAAATTATTTGGCTTGGATTGATAGAATATGTATTTATGGTTGAAAATGGGGAGTGATGGGTGTTTATAAGTTAGAAGCATCATCACTCTTACATAACGTGGGGTCCTTTTTTATTTTTATTTTATGATAGTATAATTCATATCCAAGAAAAATGTTAGCATCTGTCATTGTTAGTATGACAGCTACATTTGCACACTACTAGGCATATGATTGTAGAAAACCATGTGATTTTATCTTTTATTTTTTAAAGTTTTGAGCTTTATAACTTTGACCAAGTAGTTGATACAATTATTGAGATCCCGAGTTCAATCTGAATATGGTAAAATTGTGTGTCATTAATTTTTCACCAAAAAGTAAATTTGTATCTTTTATAAAACAGTTGTGCAAGAAAAAGAAATATGACTTTTCTTACACATTTTTGTAGTTGGCACCACAAAAAGGCCTGAATTTGCGGCTTGTATCATGTAAATTGATTAGCCTCTCAAGAAATCCAAGCTATTTATTTATGTATTAAAAGTTAAAACTACCACTTCATATTTTTAGAAGGTTCATAATTGTTGCTTTAAAAGCAAAGGAAGAATTATGGGCACACCGATTTGGTCATGGTCACGCACACATTCCGCGTTAAGACAATTAAATCTCACAAAACCCAAAAGAAAAATAGCTTGATCAAACAAAAAAAAAAGTATTATTAATAATTTAATATGATGCTTTTGTACAAGTTTTATAGTGTAAGACAATGACAATGACAAGTATAGAGAGAAAGCTAAGTACAACGTATAGATGTTTAGACAAACGCGTTTTCCACTCATTGTTATATGTCTCTATCAGATTGTTTTATTCTTCACTAAAAGCAACCACTTTTAAAGTTGGAAAACACTATTCAATACTTCTGCAGCAAGCTTCTAAACTTTGGCATCAAGAATGTCAAATGGTTTCTTTTCCCCCCTTTAAGGCTTTAACCCTGCGAATTCATCAGTTTAACATGGTTATTATCTTATTTGTATGAAAGTTCAATATAACAAATTTCACAATATTTTTCATAAAGTAAATGCTAGTATACACAGGTCGTTGCATGTAATTGTAAACACAATCCTGTGTGTATGGTTGTGTGCAATAATAGTATAAAATATAACGGTTAGGTAGAAGATTATGATAAGTGTACAATATAAATAATGTTAGTAGTGATATTATGTGAAAGTGATATTGTACTAATGATGTCAGTGACAATTGACAATTTATATAAAAGTAATGTTGCACAAATCATAACCATTTAAGTTGTGATTTTTTTTATAGGTCTTATCACCCTTTTTTTTTTTTTTGTTGAAATTAGTAGATAATAGGGGATGGAAATGTAGGGTTGGAGCCATAAACATGAACACCACAAAGAAACATCACTTCAACAGTTCAAACCCATTACTCTTCCTTTATCATTGGAAATTCAACATCGAAATGATTTACTTATATGAAATTCTAAGAAACTTATAATGTTTTTCTTTTTTCTTTTTTTTTTACTATGTAAGGGTCATATGTGCTCTACATTCAATTTCTTGTTGGATTTTTTAAGGGATCTTTTGTTAGCCGACATCCTTTGCATAAAGAGTAATTACAAGGTTGAATTTCACTTGCAATACAAAGACTATAACTGACATGATAAGCCTTTATTGTTGCAGAAATTGTTCCTCAAGATAATGCACCAGAATTTTAAAGAACCGAAAACAATTTTGAAAAAGAAAAAAAATTGGAAGGCTTAAAAATAAGCTGCAGGGCTCAGACTCCAATTCTAGACTTTGTCAACGACTCAACATGGATAGCTCTTTCCAATACGCTTGATTAGAGCTTAGAACTCAGGACACAACACCATGGAGTTTGCTCAAAAAATTAGTATATAGGATGAACAAAAAATCCTCAATTCACTAATATCATAATTCAATAATTCATAACCAAAAAAATCTCATAGAAAAAAAATTCGGGGTTACAACAATTTATATGACTTTTTTAATTGATTTATAAACTATGGGAAAGTGAATTACAATATTTATATTTTTTTCAAAAGATAAAATGTCAAAATTCTTTTAGAAACCAATATTGATGACATAACATTGCCAACTCTTAATATTGATATCCCAATTTTTTTAAATCCTTAAACAAAGTTTTAAAAAACTTCATTATTGTGATTTTCAGTTGCATCCAAAAGTATGAAATTATCATATTAGTGAGTTGGTCAACATGATAAAATCAACATATTAATTCCAATTACCCAAAATCTGGAGATCTAAAGTCCTCTTCTTCTTTTCTTCTTGTTCTTTGAAAAATGTTAGAATATCATGTTGTAACTTTCAACTTTTTTGGTTCATATTATATTCTGCTTGACTTAAATATTTAGGTCATAAAGTGCAATTTTTTGTCTACCATTTTTTTTTTTTAATTAACCATGTCACATAAAATTTTTTTGGTTCATACTTTGGCCCCCTCTAAGTTCAAATCTTGGTTCCGTCCTTGAGTAACATAGTATTAAACAAGTAAGTTTTGATTCAGCCAAAAAAAAAAAATTTTGAATTAATTAAAATAATAGACACGGAATCTAGATGAATAATTCCAAGTGGGCATTCCCACCAAAACAGTATGCACCTTTGTTTTTTGTATTAATCAAAATAATAAACACGAAATCTAGATGAATAATTCCAAGAGGTAAAGGGAATTCCCACCAAACAAGTATTCTAATTACAATTGGCAAACACACGTGATGCACATACAAAACGTACCAATTGAAGGTTATAGCAGCATGTCTACACAATGTGCAGTGGTAATTGTAGAAGTTTGGTGTGAATGGTTAGTTGCTATGTGGACCGGTAGAATCAAAAAGTTGTGTTGTGACTTGAAAGACTACTTTTTTATTTAAGAGCCTGTCAACGAATATTCTTAACGTATTTGTTAATAGATTATAGGGTTGGTTTATCTTCCGTACTTTTTTAACTAAAGGTTTCTTTTTGTTTTAAATACATAATAGCAGGTGGTAGTATGTTTTAATTTTCATATTTTATTTAGTTAGTGAGTGATGTGACAGTTTCTCACTAAAACAAAAGGAAATTTCAGTTAAAAAAGTACTTAAGGTAAGCCAAATTCATAAATTATTTTAGAAAAGTTTTAATCTCACTTTCATGAGAATATAAAAAGCTATAAAAAATTAATTTTTTTTCTCATAAAGAGTTTCTAAAAAAAGTTTTTAAACCAATACTCTTAGGGCATCAGTTAACTTTTTCTTTTGTGTGAAGGATTTGAAATTTATGACGTTTGCTTCAAGATAATTGATTTTTATTATTATGATAAGACACCAATAAATTTCTTTTTAGTGTAGACAAGATTTGAATCAAATTTTTTTCTAGAGAAAATCAAATCTCCTATGTAGTGGGTTTTAATACGTGTGGTCTTATAAATCATCATCTAATAATAACAGAATTCTCTCCTATTTGGAGAAAAACTTTTTCTTTTTCACAACACAAAAAATTTTACCAAATGATGCCAAACAAGCTGACGGGTTAAAAAACTGAAAAAAAGTGGCAACCATTTTTGGCTCACTTTGTACACCCTCATTCCATCAAGGTATCAAGGTAAAAATTTGACATTGCCTTGGTTAGTTTGGTTAGGTTAATAACATTTTCGTACCATTGGGGTTGGATAGTGGGGCCCCAGCAACATCATACTAGAGATTTTATGAATCTTAAAAGCAAGAGCTAGTAAAGTAAAGATATGTTTAAATGATTAGGCTGTAATTATAAAACTGACCCCATTAAAATTTTTTTTCCCAACTGCATCTGCATAGAACTTAGTTTATGGCAATTTAATCTTTTACCAGCTTCATTGCCTTTGCTTTTATTAGAGTTATGGATGATTGTAATTTCCCTTATCAAAGTCCATTAGTGCTTGATTATAAAAATAAAAAGTCAGTTAGTACTTAGTAAAGCATAATCATTAATCATTACGGAGTAAACACGTTTAAGAGTTGAGGAGTTCACCACCACGCACCATTGGTGCTGTGGTCACTCTGCAAGTATAAGTGCTTGTGAGGTATGGGGAGCAAGTGATGGGATTCAAGTCTCCAGAAGGGAGCTTCACACACATATACACTTAGATTAAGTTATAGTAGAAATTCTATCTTGTAAAAAATAAATAAAAAAAGTTGAGGAGTTCAATTACACTGCCCAGTCTCTCCCATAAAAATAAAATAAATTAAATTAATAAAAACAAACAAACAAACAAACCTACTTTTTGAATAACACTCCTCTCATTTGTTGTAATCATTTTCGGGGATCATAGAATTTCTTCTTCTTTTTTTTTTTTTTAACTTTAATAAGGGAGATCTTTCCTTCACTCTAGTTGAAGCATTAAAGCATTCTAGGTATATATTGGTTTTCCCAATCCCCAAATTAACCCCCATTTTTAAAATATTCCAATGAGTTTTACATTTAACGTCATTAATTTTGGGTGAACACAAATTGACTAAACCGTTTTACTATCATCTTAATTTTAATTCTTGGTCTTGCCTAGTGGTTTACTGATTTTCCTTCAAAATTGGTATCACTAAAGTTTGTTTATCCACTTGACAAATTCTCTGGTTTATCCACTTGACAAATTCTCATGTTAGGTAGTTAGGAAAGCCTCATGCCAAAACACTTATGTAATGCCTTAACTCAAATTTATTCTAATTTCAAAATTGTTATTGTGTAGGGGTGTGCATATGTCAAGTTGAAGGGTTTTTTTTTTTTTTCAATCTACCATGGTCAAGTTGAAAAAAACTCAATCCAACCTAACCCATCACAAGGGTCTAACCCAACCCATGCAGATCGAGTTGGGTCCATGGGTTGGACTTTAAAATAAAAAAAAAAATTTGAGCATTAGAATAATAAATATATAAGAATAACAGCACAAATAACAACAAATTTACTAATCAAACCTGAGCATAACACCAAACTAACACATAAAAGCAGATTTATAACTTTATAAATTTGTTGCTAGTTCATCAAACCAAGAGTAAATAATAAAACCAATAATATTTATTTCAAATATTTATTTAATATAAGTAGGTCAAGTTAGATTAGGTGAATTTGTGAATTTGCTTAACCATATCCAACCCAACCCACTTTAAAAGAAAAAATTCGGCAATCCAACTCAACCCACCAACTCCTAAAAACCGACCCATGACAGATTAAGTTAGATTGGGTCGGTTTTGACGAATCAATGAATTAGCTACACACCCTTAATGCCAAGTTCTGGTTACCCTCTTTAGCTTGAGCTCCCTAAAATTTCTTTCAAATAAAAAAATAATGAGCTCTAATGAATTCCAATGTCACTTCTTTTTCTCATAAAATTAGATGGACTAAAGACTTGAGTTCAAGATTCACTGAATCTGTAACTTACCAATAAAACGGGAAAAAAATTCATCCAAATAGGTGCAGATATAGATTTTTCGTAAGTGTCATTTACAAACAAATAACTTTCCTACAATTTCATCTACCAGGTAGGTACATTTCCCACTGAGTGGGATCTAAAGCCTCTAAGAAGTTGCATTCTCTTAATATACAAGGTTTGTATTATGCACAAGAATAAAGAGAAACCCAAAAACTACTTTAGTGTTCATGTGACTGAACCTTCAGTGACATCAGTTTGCTCTTCTTGCACCAATATCAATTTCCCAAAGGACGCTTGAGTTACAAACCATCAGTTCAGGCTTCCCCTTGAGGAAGGTGAACTCAAGTGATGACTACTGGTGCGGATTTGTAGCAAGATTGATTATAAGGATAACAACTCCGGCAATTATAACAGCAATTGTACATATCAAAGCCTGCAACAATCATAACATCTGGGATTAATGAAAAAGATAAATGGCACACATGATTCATCATTATTCATGACAATTGTGTCAAGATCTTGGATACCAGTAACAACATGGTTATTCACAATTTTATATAGAATCAAATTGAAAAATATATAGAAGTACATTGTGTGTGTTGAAAGGAGTTTGAGGAAAAGCATAAGGATAAAATGTAATATTATTTTTTGATGATATAAATTAGTAGTCTTGCAATGCATCCCATTTTAACATTCATTGACATCACATTAAATTATTTTAATTCTGAAAAGAGAGAATAACATCCATAAGAGATTATCAAGGTTGTCACACATTGCTTGAAACAAATAATCAATGGAACAGAACATAGTAAGTGTGACACTTACAGCGACTGCATTGGCAGCAAGTCCGTCTCGCTCCCTTGGATCTCTCTGGTAGTATTTCCGAAAGTAAAGAAATGTCGCATAGTACCACAACAATGGGCACACCAATCCTAGCAGAAGACTGCAAAAGCAAGTGCATTGATCAACATAAACACGCGCACAAAAAAACTCATCCACAACAAACACACGCACACATAGAGAGAAGAGCTGTGAGAACTCACGAAAACCATCCAATTCCACAGCCAAAGCACGGAAGGGGCTTATCAAACATTCCCAATTCAGGATTCTCCACATCTTTAATCTCAGCATAGGCGCCGTTCTTATGGTCCACTACATCTGTTGAAAGCCCTGTGTCCAACATACCACCTTCAGCAACTTTTTCAGACAGTTTATGCTCAGATGAAGACATAGATTCAGTTAAGTTGTTAGTAAAACAACAATGCCCAGTGATACAGCCGCAGAAAAAGAGGACTCAATTGCTGTCTCTTCATTAGACTCCCCAGTTTTAGTAACTTGGGGTTTGTTATTGTCTTTGAGGGTTGTCAAAAACCCAGTTTTATGATTAAATAGGTTTTTGATATAAGTCGGTGGTTTAGAAAATTATGGGGTTTTATTTTTTTTATTTTATTTTATTTTTGTTTCTGCATAGTGGCATAATCGTAATTTTACAGAATACTGAATTAGGTTCGGTCTAGTATTTCTTAGTAGTAAGGGAGTCCATTGTGTGCTTACGTGGGTTCCAAGGTAAGTGTTCATTAGGTAAAAATAATGATTGCGTTTGATTTTCTTTCAATATTTATAATAAAAAATATATATTTACTTTACAAGCAAGTTTCATAGTCGGTTAATTTCAGTAAATTGTAAATTTCAAATCAAACGAATATATACAGAATTTTGAGTAACCCTTTTCTTTTTTCTTCTTATTTCTTATTAGTTTCTGCAGTGTTCTATACAAAGTCTGATTGTTTTAGGTGAAAATATGCATATCAATCAAACCCTGAAAACCTCATCTATCAATGCTCACCTCAGAAAAAACAATAATATTGGACCACATTCATCATGTACAATATAACTCATAAAAACCTCAGCATGTTTGTTTCTCCATTCACTTTGAACGCAAAATTACTAATAGGCTAGCCAAACCATATCAGAAAGAGAAGTGGGGTGCAGAGGTTCTCTGCTTATGCTTAATTTCAGGCTAAATCCTGGGTTATATATGGGTGTTTGTTATTGTGATGAAACTCGAAAACAATATCACAATTTACACGATAACTACTACCACGTTGTCTATGGTATGGTGCTTGAAAAGAGAGAATTAAGTGTTAGTAAAACAAAAACCCCAGGTAACTTTGTTAACTGAGATCACAAGCAGAGGACTTTTGGTGAAAGAAGGAAAAAGAAATTGTTCTGACTCTGTTAAATGCACAAGAAAGATCAGAGGATGGATAATTTACATTACTGAGACAAACCTTGTCAATAATCTAGTCGCACAATTAACAATATGGTAAATCATTAACATTATGCATATAAACAGCCTCCAGGTTAGACAGCTTATTGACTACAAATGAACTCAATGAAAAACTAATAATTTTTTTAGTATCCATGAAAATTAAAGCCATTCCCACCAGTTACATTGCAAGAGGCTCACAGGGATGGGAGACAATCAAAGATTCTTTCTCTCATTGGTGTGACAAGAAAATTTGGTTTGATGGTCTCACTATATAGAAATCTCTCAGCTCATTGATTTAAAAGACATTTAAATTGTCAATATGACAGGTGAGTTTCACATCTCTAAACCAAATATTTGAGCAGCAAATATCATCCAGCACAGGCAAGACAGTCAATCATTTTAACTGCATGCTAATCTTTATGCATCAAGAAGAGTTCAAGACCATCTACCAATAAATTAATAATAAGACTTCAGATAGGCCCCAAAAAGATTTTTTTTTTTTTTTAATCGAACTAGTGATTTTAAGGCTAAGTCCAAATTATAATAAGTGCAAAAATATAAACAAAAGAAGAACAAAGGAGAAGTTAAGTACTCTGATCCATGTGTCCCAAAGATAAACTATCACACTTCAGCTCCCCTCTCTTCCTTCAAAAGCACCTGCTACATGAAGTATGCATCTATTAAAATTATGAAAATAGGTTATCTTAGACAGTTAAAGAAGTCCACACACACACATTAATCAAAGATTTTAGTGTATTGCTTTTTAGAAAGGGTAAAAGGTGATTAATCCTACCTATGTACTCACATTTTAACCTGATGCTTCCTGCATCTCATATAAGAAATCTCCTACCCGCTGAAAACCCAATCTACTTAACAATTGGCACAAATTTTATATGTCAGAAAGCAGATACATTTATCAAGCACTGTTTTCACCATTGAGGTAGTGTTACCATCAACATCAAGCACAATCTTCATATAGACAAAATATATACATAAATAAACCACAAACACCTCTTGACACTACAAAAAAACAGGCTTGAAAAATCCTGGGTAATCACTTATAACAAGCTCATGAAGATCATGTAACCTTCTAGCTATCTTCCATGATTGCAGAGGAATATAGGAAAATAACTCACACTATACTCACTTGTCTCAAAGATCTCACTCCTTCGCAAAACCCCAACTTTGATATCAACAATTCAACCCCAGAGCTTTGTTGTAAATGCACTGCACTCAACCATACATTGAAATAAGGAAAACAGGAATTTTTAGTGTTCCAACTTCGTTAAGAATTTGCACCATTTCCAACAACAATGATCCCTAATCCCATTCCATTACAGAAAATAGCATAGCAACTAATTATCTAACCTACATTCTGTATCCTAAGTGGGTTTTCACTTTCACTAGAGAACTGAACAATTATACTCATTTGAGTTGTAATGTGATTGGTGGATTCAAAATCCAGTGCACAAGATCAAGCTATCATGGCTCCATAAGCACTCTCAAGAAGATCAATACATGTCCAAATTCCAATTCCTTTGATTAACACTACTGACCAGCAAATTTGATAACTTGAGCCAAGTCTTCCAGAGCCACTTGGTGGTTCCAAACAGTAAGAGAGATTGAATAGAAACAAAGTTACATTTTCCTCAACCGCAGCAGGATGCATCACACAGAGAGGGATAATAAGAGTTACTGTACAATGATCATTGCTTCTCTAGATGTAGCCAAACCTCCTCAAAACCCATCTCAAAACTTCAGGCAAAATTTCACAATTCGACACTGGTCGTGATTTTAAATAAAATACCAAGGCCTTTAGGTACTAATAATGTAGCCAAACCTTCTCAAACAAGAAAACCCATCTCAAAATGAATTTATGCAAAAACCAATGAAATGATGAAGGAAAAATCTCATATGTAAATAAGCATTAAAAAGGCATTAACTTAATAAACAACCCAAGCATATGGAAAAAAAAACGCTCAGTAAAACCGAACACCAATAAAAATCAATTTCACATGCTTAGAAGTTAGAAGTAAAAAAAAGAAAGGTACAAGTTGCAATTTTTTCATTTAATTTTGGTTCCCCTTTATAAAATTCCAATAACACAAAGCCCTTCATTTCTAACAAACATTACACTACAAAAAGAAATATATATAAATTTTCACCGACCCACATCAATACTGAGAAATTTCATCAATCCCACCAAAGCAAATAAAACCCCAACAGCATAAAAAATTTAATCAAGTCCCATAAGTCAAAAACCAAGTGGGAAAAATCAAGAATGCACCAAATTAAAGAAAACCCATATCTCAGCACAGCAGTTCAATCAAAACCCATCAACAAAACAACATAACAATCACTCCAAGATTATAGTTTCAGCAACAGTATTTACAAAGTAGAAGAATTTAACCATGCAATGGTAAAAATGAATTCAAAAATCCAAACTTTTCCATCTCCCTCACCAACCACATATAAAGAGAGAGAGAGTCAACTTGCCTTCAAAGCTATAGGAGAAGAGGAAAATAGCAGAAGCAGCTTTTCTATTGAAAAGTGCTTTTCTTTGATCAGAGCAAGAGTAGCAGCAGCAACAGCAGCAGTATAGTGTATGAAAAAAGCAATTTCAAGAAATGTGCTTTTTCTTGTGCTTTTTTACATGGTAACGCATCGTTCCTCTACCATTCTTCAACTGAAGAGGCAATGACTGAGTGAATAAATTATGAAAGAAAGAAAAGTACACTCTTCTCTCTCTCTCTCTCTCTCTCTCTCCTGATAGGAGTTAAGGAACAAGTGATTGTGCCAAGGAGGATTATGAAGAAACACGCTGTGATTGGCTTGTACTTTGCTCTCATGGCACTCTTTTGTCAATGCCAATTTGTTGGTAGATAAGTGTTACAATCGCAACATTTTTACGATATTTTTACAACAAATTTTAGATGGTAAGTTATTATTTTTTTTAATTTAAATTTACAATTTAAATTATTTTTTTACCTATTTATAATAACAAATAATAACATGTCACATATGATTTGTTGTGAAAGTATAGGTGAATACTAAAATTTGTGTGGTTTGTTCCACTCACCAGAATATGAAATTAAAATCAAATTACACGATTGGGTTTTTCATTTCTTTTTTTAATAAATGAAAACAGCTGGATATTGTTGTTTGTTGTTGACTAGTTGGTTTGTATGTTAGGGGGATTTGATTTTAAAAGCACATAGATGAATAGAACAAAAGATTGAACAACTTACAAAATTGTACTGTAGTAGATAAGGTTTGATTTTTTTTTTTTTTTTTTTTAAGAATCAATTCAGTATGGTTTTATTTAATAGTTTGAACGATTTGAGGAACAAATTTTATCCAAACTAATAAAGGAAAAGACAACCTAGCACTCCTAGTCCTAGTAAGACACATGAGAGCATGAATAATTCTAAAAAGAACTAATAATAGACTTTAAAACCTTTTAAAAGATGACCAAAGGAAGATAGCGAATTATTTTCACTTTTGATCGTATTGATGACAATCTTCGAATCTCCATTGAAAATGGATTGATGTAAATCTATCTCGTGGACGAATTAAGCAACCCTTCTTGCCACTAGCATCTCCAAATTCACTATAGATGGAGGTAGTGGAATTTTCTCGAATAATGTTGCCATGACCTCCCCTATGGAATTCTGAACCACAACACCAATTCCAGCTTCATTCGAATTTTCAAAGACCGCTCCATCAAAATTTATTTTAATACTTTTCTATAGGATGTGGGTGGTTTCCATATGACCTTTGCAACTCTTAATTTTGGTGCAAGTGTTAATGAATGCTTCTAAAACTTATCCAGGCTACTTTTAGCTAAGTCAAGAATATTATCAAGAGGGACACATGACTCATTTATTAAATGTGTCTATCCTATCTCAATTACAACTTTTGTCAATTTTGTCTCACAACTTTTAATATCAAAATAATTTCACCCTTAATTTGTTAAATTTTTAACATGATTGTCCCTAGCTAGCTAGCATTGATTATATGATTTTTTTTTTTTTTTTTTTGAGACTGGCATTGATTATATGATACATGTGATAAATAGAAGGAAAGGAAATCACAAAGATACATAGGTTGGATGTTGCAATATTGAACAAACAGATTTCGAAACATTGAAGCAAGCATGGAGGTATAAAAGGATAGAGCTCAAAATTGATTTGATGAGTGGTAGCCTACCTGCTCGGGAAAGCAGCTTAACTTTTCAACCAACAATTTGTTGGAAATTTTCTTTACAACCCTTAAAAAAGATTTGCTTTCCAACATCATATAAACTTCAAATTATCCACTTGGATAATGACAAAACTTACTGATAGTTCTGATTTTTTTTTTTTTTTTTTGAGGTTTTTGTATTTGAGTAAAAAGTAAATTTTAATTAACTTTGGTCTTTTATTAACAGGCTGCATTAAGTGAATCTTAGGTCAAACCAACTCGAAAAATCTAACTTGTGTTTTAACTCGAAAAATTTAACTGGGAGTTAAAAAAAGTCTCACTTTAAGAAACTTTTTGAAAAATACGCAAATTAACATTAAAGATGAGAAATCCTAAAATAACAAAAGTTCCCAAATGACTAAATTGGATGCTTAAGCCTAAGTTGTCTCTATTGAGATTGATTTGTATTAAATTAAATTGATTCAAAGTGATTTAAACAGACTAAATTCAAGTGCTCTAATTCAAAAGTAAATCTAATTGAATTAAACTAGATCGAACTGCATCATCTTGAAGTAAACCAGATTGAAGGAAATTATCTCAAAGTATATTAAATTGCAACAAGGTAAACAAATTAAAGCCTAAGTCGTCATTCTAACATCAAATTGATTCAAAGCAAACAGAAAGTCAGATCAAACATGAAAAAACGCTAAAGTATTGCATAAAACTTAACTAATGCTTGATTAAACAAGATCTCAATTATAAATGAAGAAACTTACAAGCATAAAGTTTTCTACAAGGCCTAAGAACTACTTTGATTTCCTAAGAATCTAATTACATATTATCTCACAAGTGCTATGGAGTATTCTCGATTGTGCATGGTTTCTTTTTTGTAGAATGAGTTTCTATTTATACTTGAAGCCTTGGCAACGCCAATCTTCCTATTTAATTCTTTTTTCCAAGTATCTCATCGCCAGCGAGGCTTGACAATCTCTTATAATTGTTCGAGGCAAATGTCACCCTGCTACTTATGATTGCTTTGCACACATATCTCCATGTCTAGCTGCTTTTGTAATTGTTCGAAATAAATGCTTGTAACTTTCTCAAAATAACTACCCACTTTAGTAACTGCTTTGAAAACCACTGATTTAATGTCACTTAATATTTTTTTTTTTTTTGCTGAAAATGTCACTTAATATTTCATTGGTCTTTAATCTTCACTTTAATCAAATCCCACTGTGTAGGCATGTCACTGCTACTTTTTCCACATGACTTTTCTCCATTTTGTCATATGTCTTGTGAATAAATTAATTATTTGACCTTTTCATCCAAAAAAAAATTATTATTTGGCCTAACATTATAACTTGGCTCACAAATCTCACCATAGGAACTCAATAGATTCTTTTAGAATTTAATGGGTTGTTCAGATGCCTTGAAGAGTATAATAGAATCATATTACAAGTTTAGGTAACTGATGGGAACATCACTTCTACTAATGCATCCATTCCTTGAGGAGGACTACACAAAAAACTTGTTGGCACACAAAATATTGAGATAAAAACAAGGCTGCGTAAAGTGACAAATTTAAATGAGATTTTTTATTATTTAAATATCTGTTAAGTATCATTAACTTATTTATAGTAAAGTGATGAGCAGAATATCGTTCTCTGGGATTGGTAACTTACTTTTGACAAATACCAAAATTATACTAATCTCGATTTTATCTAGAGAAGTCACTAAGGTTGTTGTAATTGGAATTTAAAATCAAATCAAATTAAAGAAAATAAGCAGAGAAAAAAAAAAAATGTTGTTCAAAGATCAAATTAATGGGAAGAAAACTTCTAGGAAATCGATTTCACCTAATCCCTCACTATGCTTTACTCATCTAGCTAATTTAATTTAATTCTCTTTGTTTGTTAGCAATCTCCAATAAACATCCAAAAGCCTCTTTTGACAGTCAATTGGAAACATTCTTGTTCATCAATTTACACAAGAGTATGCAATTTAATAAAGCAAGAAAGCATTAAGACCAATGATTTTAATACTACACAGGTTCATACAAGTCTTTCGATCTCTATATTTACCTATGCCAAAATATTCAAGATCTATCCTATAATTCCCTCTTTCGACAGCAAATCACAAGATCAAAATCATCTAATTAATGGCCGGTTAATTAGAAGCAATAGGCTCAGAATAAATCAGACAAACATGAAGAGAATTAATTCAAATTAACATGGAAAAACAAGCATAGTTCGGAATTAGATTACATCATTTTCCTAGAATAAAGAAAATTTAGTTCATGCTGAAAATTAAACTCAACAGAAACGAATTCACCATAATGTTTCTGAGAAGATTTGAAGGAAAAAATGAACACAAAAATCTGCTTCAACCTCCCCTTTCTTTCTGCGTCAGCTTCAGCGTTTTCCCTCTGTTTCAGCCCCTCTATTTCAGCGTTTTTCTCTTGTTTCAGTGTCTTCTGCTTCAATTCAGCCTCCCTTTTCAGTTTCAGCCTCTTTGTCCAGCAAAGAACGTGTTCTCTCTGCTCAGTTTCAGCCTCCCCTCTTTTCTCTTTCAGCGCCTCCCTTTTCTTCTAAACGTGTTGCCCTTTTTCAGCCCAAAAACGTTCCACTTTTCAGCCCAAAAACCTTCCTCTTTTCAGCCCAAAACGTTGCTCTGTTTCAGCCCAAAAATCTTCCTCTTTTCAGCCCAAAATGTGGCTTTGTTTCAGCCTTTTTCTCCAACGTTTTTTTTCTGTTTCAGCCCTCTTTCTTTTTAGTGTTCAGCTGCCTCTCTTTTCAGTTCAGTCGTGGTGCCCTTTTTTTTTCTTTTAGATGTGGTGCTCTTTTCAGCCCAAAACATTCCTCTGTTCAGCCCAATATTCTCTCTAGCTTCTTCACGTCTCTTTTATTTGGTTAAATCTTTATTTCCTTCAAATCTGCAATAAAATTTAAATAACAATAATGAAGTCTAAAATCAATAAAAATAAATAAAATTAGGCTAAAGTTTAAAGTTGAGAAGTGATAAATTATGCCAAATTATGCAAGTCATCAGAGGACTACACAAAAAACTTGTTGGCACACAAAATATTGAGATAAAAACAAGGCTGCGTAAAGTGACAAATTTAAATGAGATTTTTTATTATTTAAATATCTGTTAAGTATCATTAACTTATTTATAACTTTTATTATTTAAAATATATTTTTCATATTTTTTGAGATGCAAAAATTGCTAATTAAAAGTTTGTATTCAAAGTTTGGGTAACATCTTTTTTTCAATTGATAATATAGCTAATCTATTTAATATTTCTTATGACATAGTCGATCTTAGATAAGGTTTTATCAATTTTAATGTGGAAAAACTTCTTTTAGATGTCTTTTTAATGAAATTCAATAAGCAATACATGCATATGGAAAATAATTTAGCATGTTTTTTGTAGGGTCAAGATTTGGAGCCCTGGCCCAAAAGATATGGGATGTGAGCCCAATAAGTCCAAATAAAATGAATTTGTAGAGAGTGGGTGAAAAAATTGAGCTATTTATGAACTAAACAATAGTTAATCAAGATTTTAAAAGATGAACCAGTACAAAAACACACTTGAAACTTGAATAAACTGACGTCCGAAGAGATAAATTATTGTTTGAAAGGCTAATACCACTCTTAGAGCTATAGTAAATTTTCCTTCTTCTTCCTTTTTTCTCTTTTCTGATCCCCCTTTCATGAGAGGTCTCTTACATTTATATAGTTTTCTTTTAAACCATTTTCATCGTACACTTGTTCTTCATCTAAGCATTCACTTGAGTACATGTCACATCAGGTATTTTCTTTAGTTCTCCATGAGTGGTGGCAGCTGAGATTGCACTGTTCAAAGGTCTTCTCCACATAAATGAGGCCAGAAAAGTTGCTGCAGTGCATTAAATGTGGTGGTAGCAGCTTTTTCCTTAGATATTTCTCTATTCTTATCATCTTTATACGTGCATGAAGTTCATCCTTATTGTTGGAACTTCCTGGAAGTTCACCCAAACTGCCCAGGTATTTACTTGACCAATATTCTTCAAGTTCGAGGAGGATACACTTTTCGGACTATACTCATTCATCCTTTGCTTACGTGATTCTCCATTCTGGGGCCTTTACTAATCATTTACTCCTCCTCGGACATACTCATATCTTCAAATAGGGTCTAAGGCCCAATATACGCGTTTGGGCTTTTACCCCCACATTTTTAATATAACATAATACATCAATTGGAGTATTTTTCATATATTTGTAAGACTTCTTTTCAAACTTATAAGTCTAAAGTAAATTTAAACCATCAGCATCATAGTAATATTAAGCTTAAGAAAACATTTGAGACTAAGACGATTTTTTTTACAAATTATCATCGTCTAGTAATTTTAATTTTTTGAAACTAAATAAAAAATATGTTCATATATTTAAAATTGTTCAAACCTACTTTGAATTGAAGAAATTGTGCGATTTATAGAGAATAAAAACCCATGCGCCTATGGAAGAATTCGAAACATTTATTTATTTATTTTATTTTTTTGAAAGGAATTCAAAACATTTATGTGAGAGAGAGAGAGAGAGAGAGAGTCAATTTACATTCCTATACTTCTATTTTAGCCAATTTAGTATATAAACTTTTGTAGTATATAATGAATAGACCCCCTAAACTTTTATGTTGTTGCAATAAGATCCCTCATTTTCTTTTTTATATATATGATTTGGTGCAAAAATATATTATGTTGGTTTTTTAATTAAAAAGAAGAGTATTAAAGTTTATGTACTAAATTAGCAATAAAAAAAAGTTATGAGGATCCATTTCCTATAATAGTAAAATTTATAAAATAGAGTATAGGGGATGTAAGTGCATTTTTTCCCCTTTATTAGCCTTTTTTTTTTCTTTTTTTCTTTTTTTTTGGGTAAAATCTGAACAATGGACCCGAAGTAAAAATTAAAATCAATAGAGAACGCCCACCGTGGGGCTCGAACCCACGACCACAAGGTTAAGAGCCTTGCGCTCTACCAACTGAGCTAGACGGGCTTCCGTACTGGTTATTTGGCTAAACTTTTGAACTTATTTAATACTTTCACAAGATAATTAATGACCCAATTATTTTTCTATCACTTCAAAAAAATATTTTATTGATTAATACTTATAAATTTTTTTTAAAGATTTTATTGACTTATGCTTAGAGCCTTCTTTTAATTCAGGACCTAGGACACCAAAAAAAAAAAAAAAAATTGACAAAAAAATTTCATACTTAGATAAGTTAAGATAAAAATAAAAAAAATTTACTAACTTGATTAATGTGAAAAATATTGTAAATTTTTTGTGTACTAGCATTTCTTGTCCACAATTAATAAAAAAAAATGTTTGCAAAAATTCTAGTATTACAAAAATACACGATTTTTGTCACAATGAACCATGTCATTGATTGTAATTGGTGGACAAAAAATGGTGGATCCATCTAGAAAAGACAAACATCCAATCACAATCTATCACGTAGAAGAACTGTGGCAAAAATTATAAATGTGCTGGTGGTACCCAAAAAAAAAAATTTAAGTGAAAATTACACATATAAAGTTTAGAAATGTTTGAATTTTATATCATGAAGTTTTAAATTTTACATTTTATAGTTTGTTACTTATATTTAATTTGTCAAATAAAATAATATCACATCATTTTTGTAGCTTAAAAAAATTTAAATAATTAAAAAATAATATTGCACAATAAAAATTATTTGACATCATTTTATTGGATGAACTAAACACGCATAGTAAGCTTATGTGACACTTAACAGAAAATATAAATGGAATGATTGCTAAGGCAAACAGAATAAATCTATAGGGTAAAATCTAAAATTTGAAAGTCCTTAATATAAAATCCAAATAAAACCTCTCTAATTTTTCTCAAAAAAAAAAAAAAAAAAACAATTAGAACCTAGTTTGCAATTAAAAAATAAAATAAACAAAAACAAAAACTAACAACAAACACAGTCACTCGCGCGCACAGACACAACAGAAGACAGCCACCCCACCACCGTGGAACCAAAACCCTAAACCCCCAAAACTCTCAAACCCAGAAACAGCTTTTCCTCTTTCTTCACCGATGAATGCAGACCCAGAAGACGCCAAATCCCCACAAACCCAAAACCATGAAACCCCACCAAAGAAAAAGAAGAAAAACAAGCACAAAACCCCTCAACCACCACCACAACCACCTTCACCTCCACCACCTTCACCACCAGTCCAAGCCAAAGTCCAATCTTTCAAAGAAAACCCAAAAAAGTTTCCACCTTTTGTAGCTTACTTCCCCTCTGGTTATGACCCAACGAAAAATCACAACAATTCTGAGCAAATTGATGGTCATGAGTCAGCACCTAGTGTTAAGGTTTATAGGAGCCAGGAACGACCTCAGAGGGTTGAGATGGTGGTAACCCCAACTGGGTCTAATGTGGATTTTGTTGGGTCTAACTATTCTGGTGAATCCACTGGTGGCCACCACTGTAGTTATGCACTTGGGGTGTTTGATAAAGAGTCCCAGAGCTTGAAGATTGTTCCTGTTGCCTTTGACAAGGTGGAATTTTCTATTTGATTAGCTTAGAAAGTTTGAAAATTTGGGGTTTTTTTTTTTATACTGTTTGGTTGCTTTGAAAATGTGGGATAAGTTTGCTTATTTGCTCATTTGGTTATGTGCTGTTTGGTGGCTGATGGGTTGTGGAATGTGTAGTTGTTTACTGTTGGCTTGCTGATGAAATATGTGAAAGTTTAGCTGTTTGGTTAATGAGAAAGTGTTGAAATTTTAATTTTTTTGTTTTTTTTTTGTTTGGGTAACTGCTCAAATGTGGAAATTTGATTTGTGTATTGTTGTTTGGTTGCTGAAAAAGTGTGGAGAATGTACTTTATTTTTTTGGTTGCTGATGAAGTGTGGAAAATTTTACTTATTGTTGTTAAGGAAATTCATACATTTGCTAATTGGTTATGGATGGGAATTCACTTGTATATTTTCTTTACTGTTTATTTGTTTCTTGCATCTATGTAGTATGTGATTATTGACTCATAACGCATGTTCGCAATTGTCAAGGTATTTAGATTAGAACCAAAAGTCAGAGGGTTAGAAGCTGCTGATAAGAAAACTGAAAGCCCGGTAAAGGAAGAGCTTTCTGCAGTAAAGAAGGCAGACAGATTTAGAGAGCTTACTAATCTTTATGGAACAAAGAAGGCAAGAAATGAGGTAAGCCTCCCTCCACTTCTCCCCTTAGGCTTTATAATACAATTAAATGTGTTTTTTTTTTTTTTTTTAAATTCTATAGACAGGTGTATTTGGGATTTCAATTGGCATTTGATGATTTAACCTGCCATTTCCCTTTACGATTTTATTTTATTTTTAAACATAAACATCCTTGGAATATGCCAAGAGCCTTGTAGGTCAACTAGTTGGCACCTCTTGGTGTTTCCGATAGAAATATCCAAGGTTCAAATCCCCCCACCCCTAATTATTGATGTATAAAAGAAAAATGTAACCTCTTCAGGATATAAATATAATTAGATCTATTAGCATGAGTGAAATTTTATGAATACAATGTCTATCTTGCAATTTTAGGCCTATGGAATGCTCCATTGGTGAGGTTTCTTGGATGTTATCTTGCTTCTTGGATTTGTATATTTGGGCAAAAAGAATTCTCTCTAGTATCAAATTTATAATTCATGTTAACTTCTTTAATTGTTTACTGGAAGTAAATTATCAGAAACTTAGGCCTGGATATAGCAGTATCATGTAGAACTTTTGGGCAGCCAAGCCAAAGTAGTTGAAAATTTGGATGGAACACTTCATCAAGTTGAATAGAGTTGTGGCAAGCATTAGCACTTAGCAGTTGAGTTTAACTCTATAATTGTATTGCAGGCTAAAAAGAAGCACTCTCTGAATCAAGAAGATGATCCCAATTCTCAGAAGGTGCTAGACAGGAAAATCAAAGAAGTTAAGATAAATAAGGAGGCCCTTATAGGTTCAGATGGTGCTGAAGCCACTGTTGCTCGCAATATCCCACCATATGATGCCAATGCCACTACGCCCCAGGAGGCTTATCCACTGGACAAGATCATTCTCATGGGAGAGTGGGATTACATTGCAGATATTTTTGAGCTTTTGCAAGAGAAACCAAAATTGGCCTCCAATGCCTACCCAACCTTTGTTGGCAACAGAATTGATAAATTGCAGGGGATACAGGTATGGAGTATTTTTGCAAATACCTTTATGGAAGAAGATGCACTTCTTATGGTCATTACATTAGTGTTGACTAATTCTATATTATCAATATATATATCTCTTCAAAACCAAGGGCATTTCTCTTTTATCAGATTCCAGAGAATGCCAATTACTTCCCATTAGTACTTGGTAGCCTATGCAGCTTTCATTTTTGAAAATTTATAATAAATGGCTTTAAGCCAACAGTTGAGGAATTTGACAGTGGGATGTCTCAAACATAAGACCCCTTGCCATTGAATCTGAGCTCCACTACTTGCAAGTTGCAACTTGAATATAATTAATTACTAATTGCATTTATTACATAAAAAATTATATTTTTGGAATGTGTTAATATGCATAACCACACTAAAGACACTATGGACACAAAGATAGTATGAAAACTGCTATTTTGCTCCCTTGCTCCTCTACTTGTTAAGAAAAGTTCCCCCCCATTACTTCATACCCTTTGCAAGGTAATGGCAGTTTAGTAGATGAGTTATGCGAGAAAACGGCAAATCAGAAATATTAGAATATGCTTCTTTAATCCCAAAAGTAGGTATGCAAATTTAAGAGGACTCGCATCCATATCAGTCAACTCTTCATTCAGTGAACTTTTGGCGAGTATTTGTTGCAGTTTTAGAGATTCATTCAGTGAACAGCTGATTGATATGGCTGCAAGTCCTCTTAAATTTGTATACCTACTCTTGGGATTGAAAAGGCTCACTCTGCAATATTTCTGATTTAGTGTTTTATCGCTGACCAACTAAACTGCCATTAACCTGCAATGGTTATTTCTTTGTTGCTAGGCTGAGAATGATCAAGAAATGTGTCGAGGAAATTCTTGAAATGGGTACCATCTATATGTTGTAATTACAAAAAACCCTGCACCATGGTAGAAAAACCTTCTATCAATGATGTTAGTTGATAGAAGGTTTTTCTGGCTTAAAAAACCTTCTATCAGCTGTGTTTTTTTTTTTTTTTGGCTTAAAAATACCTACATTTAAACGATGTTAGTTGATGTTTACACAAAAAGAAAAGAGGGTTTTCCTCAAAAAAAAGAAAAAGAAAGAAAAGAGGGTGATATCTTTATTGTTGAAAATAAGTAGTGTTATTGGAGTTGCTTATAAAAAAGAAGTAATGTTAGTGGAGTTAAGTAACAAGCAGAAATTTCCTAAATGAATTGGGGAGCTACTATAGTCATGTCTAGGTAGGTTACCACAGCTGGTCACCCCTCCTGCCCTTAACAAGAAGAACTAACCTCAAGAACAACTATATCTATTAATGGTTGACTAAATTTCTATTGAGTCGTAGGCCTTTATAGAGAAATTTACTTGTAGTCAAAACTGAAAACAATTAAGTCATAGTGGACATAATGAGTAACTTTATTACCTTTCCTTCATTTTTGAGATTAACAAATTCATTGGAGATGTGATCACTTAATGAGAGATAATTGCTTCTAAAAAAAGAGAGATAATTAAACTAATACATACAAGGGAAAAAGATTTAAGAATCCAAATGGCCTCTCTATTGAGTATTAATGATAGCCACTAGCGAGGAAAATTTTATAAGATTGATAATCCATATGGTTTTTATAATGATAACTGCTACCAAGGAAATGGGGGAAAAGTGAAGAAGAGAGTTTATAATGGTAACCCATTGACCAATCCTTTTAAATTTCATATACATGAACTTTTCATTTTGAATTTCATGTACATGAATATCTAATGGTCTATGAACTTTTTCCAAATGTCACATATCTCACATCTGGCTAAAAATTGGAGGATTTAAATGGGAGTGGATCTTTCTCTGTACTAAATAGACAGACCTTATTATGAAATCCCTCTGATTGTGTTGATTTCTAAACCTGTTGTATCCTTTTTTGTTTTTATCTCTTTCTTTCCCCCCGTTTAAGTTATTTGGGTTCTAAAGCTAGATTATTTATAATTACATTGTATCTTATTTTCTGTAGGATGAGGCAGAGAAGAGAACGCTTTGTTGCATATTCTCATACATTACTCATCTAATAAAGTTCAGAGATCAGCATTCCATGGATGCTTTTTCCTCTGCAAAGGGCCACAAAATTCCAGGCATTCTACGGAATAGGTTTTCAACCATGTTTGCTGATCAATTGTCAAAAAGGCTGTCAGCTGAGAAAAATGATCTTCTCATTAGTTATATCTTGGTGCTCACACTATATGCTGATGAATTCCGAACTGATCCAGCTGATATAGCAAAGGATCTGAGAATGAGTCCAATAAATTTGAGAGCACATTTTGAGCATTTGGGTTGCAAGCTCTCGCGGCAGGACAAATTGCAGATTTTTACCCTACCTTTACCTCTCCAATTTCCAATACTTAGGCAGAAGCGGCGACGATAGATGGATGAATTGTGTACTCTTTGTTCCACCCTAGCAAGTTAATTATAAATTTTGTGATTTGTGAGTCCTGATGTGGTGATTATCTTATAGCAATTGGAAGAATATGGGTGCTTCTAGTATGGAGTGAGACTGCACACTAGTTACAGAAAAATGTTAAATTGTTTATTATGAATTTCAGAAAAGTTTCAAGATCTTTTTTGCAGTAATGTTCTTTGGATGTTAAAACATAGTTATGCTTACATCTATTTAAAGAGAATGGCATTACATAAAATACTTTCCTCCCTTTTATCACAATTTCATTGGGCTTGCATTGGATTGAATTTGGTTGGGGGTGAGTATAAGTTGTAAAACCATTGTGATGCACTACTAGACTAATCACTACTTATAATCTTCATACATTGATTATCAAAGTATTGTTTTGCATGGATCATAGGCTCATAGCGTGGCTATTGATGCCCTTCAGTTCTTCACCATGAATCTTAAATTCAATTGTTCTTATTTAGTTTTCAAATAGCTACACCTGTCAAGTAGAGAACAAATTACTGCTTCATTGAGTTTTTTCTGCAATGCCTTTCAATTTTCATAACTATTGAGCAATGGGTCTTTTTTTGGTTTTGGGTTTTTTAAACAGCCCCTTAATAACCAAGTTAGAGATTTGGTGGTGGAATATTTCACGCAAGAAAAAGTGATACCCTTCTACTTTTACAATTAGGTGAACCTAACGTGTGGGACAAATGATGATTGATATCACAAAAAAACATGTTACAAAAGGACATAGTAAACGTGCACGCTATGGATGGAGTGCTGCCCAAAATTAACAAAGGATTGGACATGATTCATAAATGCAAGGGGTGAGTGATTTAAGTGATTTAAGGATGTTGAAAGTGTGCTCTATTGGAAGTTGGAACCAGCTTGGCTAGCCAGCCACATTGTTATGACTTATGACTCCTATAGTTGGCTTGCGAAGCGTATATGGCAAGATTAGTTTGGTACTCTCAGTTTCTTTACCTCATTCTTTGATTTTCTTGCTTAAATTTGGTAACTTCTATCATTACGTTTTTAGTAGGAATTCATTATTGTCAATAAGCTCTAGCTCATAAACTACCTACTCTCTAATCTCTATAATAATGAGGATAAAATTGTAGGCAACATTCTTTGATTTTCTTGTTTAAATTTGGTAACTTCTATCATTATGCTTTTAGGGCTGTAATAATTACTATAATCTCTATAATAGTGAGGATAAAATTGTAGGCAACATTCTTTGATTTTCTTGTTTAAATTTGGTAATTTCTATCATTATGCTTTTAGGACTGTAATAATTACTATAATCTCTATAATAATGAGGATAAAATTGTAGGCAACATTCTTTGATTTTCTTTTTTAAATTTGGTAATTTCTATCATTACGCTTTTGTAGGACTAATAATTACTGTCAATGCTCATACAATTCCTACTCTTTATAATATAAAGAGGATAAAATTGTAGGTTCAAAACATACTAGATAGATTGCCATTTTGAAAATGGGAAAATGAAGGCTTATATACTTTTTAATAACACATGCCAAAAATTAATAAATACTCAATTATGAAATGTTAAGTATATTTTTCAAAAAAAAAAAAAAAAATACACATGTTCATCGGCTTGATTCTTTAATATTTGTGCACAATTCGACTCTATTTGTTAAAAAGTGTAAAAAAACATCATTTAATAGTGTTAAATGCATCTTAGTCTGAACACAAATAACAAAAACTTATAATCATTATTATTGCCATCATTACTGTAAGTGGTGGTGGTAATGTCTACTATAGAAATTAGAAAGGAAAATTCGACTCCATGATTCATGTTGCAAATTGATGAAAGATTCTTTACAAAATGGGACGTTCAGAGTTAAAACAGCTGTTGAAATGGTTGATACGAATCTAGGACTCCTATCCTTGTCAGCTGAAGATGCCATGAACAGGCAAGGGGAGTGAGACGTGGCCATTGGATTGGACCATTCTTGTGTTCAAGCGACTGATTAAGTTTGCAGTCATGGATGGTAGACTGAGCACTGAGCACCTTAAACAATTACATTACACAAAGCCAAGCTTAAGTTTCCTTGGACCAACTGTAAAAATTAAACCCAGACTCATCTTCAAGAAGTGGCAAAGTATATTGATATAGCACCATGTACTTAAAATGAACCAAAGGGAATGATATAAAAGCCCTCACAAAACCTTTTTGAGTACTGACTACTGAGAAAATTGTAAATTTCTCTCCCTGACATACCTGTAACACCTCAAATTTCCATAACATAGAAAGATGCATACCAAGAGATAAATATAGCATTCCACCATAGTTACTATAGTACATACAAATTTCTATACTCTTACACACTTTAAGCCCATAAGGAAAAACGAATGGACTTGGCTATGTATTTAAGTCGATGTACTTTTCTAAGATATAGGAAATAGACTTAAACCGGATCGTGATGAGGACTTTTCCACTAAGACTTGGTCTTGAACTTTCTTTGAGCTTTCAAGTCCACCACAATCACAGAGATGTTATCCTTGCTTCCTTTCTGGAGGGCAAGAATTGAAAGGCAATCAGCTGCTGCTTGCGCTGCAGGATCAATTCCTGTGCCCCTCTCCAAAAGAGGTGCACTCCCATTCTTTTTGTGCCAAAGAAGGATCTGCCTTCGAGCCACTTCACAAGCTTCCTCATTTGTCATCACATCCCACAAACCATCACTGGCTAAAATGAGCAATTCATCATCTCTGGCGCGGGGAAGAAACATGACTTCTGGTTCTGGAATAATCCATGGTTTCAAATATCTGTCACCTGTAGGTGGCAGAGAAAAAAAGTAGTACAAAGTTTGAGATTTTGTTCATTTGTTTTCAAGTCATATTTTGCATATGGTACTGTACTTATCAAACTTTAGTACCATATACTGGTTGCAATGCATTTGTTCAGATAAACAAACCAAGATAGGTACATATTCATTGTAAACAACCATATTTACTCAAAAGCAAAGGCATTACACCAAATTAAATCTCAGGGGGCTATTTCAAAGTCCAATGAGATTATCAAGCCAATTGATAAGAGCTTTGGAATACACATTTTGCAGCTTAATATTACGTCAGCAACAAAATAACAGACAAACTAATCTACATAGGTATATTGAAATCTCCCCTTTTTTATGGAATGCCATTGGCAGTATACTACTTTGTAGCTTAACTAGTTCAGAAATTAAGTTCACAGGTGGTATCTTGTTTAACAGTTGCAAACAACACCGCTCTCACATAGGGGTGGATCTCATGCTTGTGGGGTCCACAACCATGTGTGAGGGGTGTTGTATGCAACCGTTACACAAAATAATAACTTCACAGGCAGGGTTCACCGAGTCACTAGGATGCTAGACATCTATTCCTTTGTATTAACAACCAACAGTTTGAAATATTATCTTTTAAAAGGTAGTTTTGTAGAACTGATCAGAATTATGTCTAAATTTGAGGACTGACATTTGTGTCAGTATGGACATTGAAGCATTACCCAATATGATGCTTCCATAACAATCCCCCCTTTCTTTGACCATGATTTGAAAAGAGAGAAATCAACACCTTGCTTGATCCATTGAATGATCAAACAATTTTTCTTTGACTACTCAAGGAGATTTTCTGCACATGTTTACAAAAACTCATGTTAAAAGGTACACCTACCAATGGACCTTGACATTGCAAGAACTCCGAAAACACGATGCCCGTTCCACTGGATGACCTTTCCTCCAGATGCCTCAATTCTTGCGTATTCATCTTCTCTATTTGGCTGGAAAAAATAAAATCAAAGCATGAAAGCAAATTAGTTTCCACGGGAGGAAAGAGCTTTTGTCCACAATGGTGTAAAGATAGCAGAATAAAAACACATGCCCTACTTTATGATCAACTGATAATGCCATGGCTTCTTTGCCACGATACAGTACTGCTCTTGAATCACCACAATTCGCAACAATAATATGGGAAGAACAGACTAAGGCAACCACAGCTGTAGATCCAACAGTTTCTGGAGCAACAGGCTCAGAAGCATCTTCATTGTTTCCATTGATGCCTCTACTAACATTTCCTGCAATTTCATCATCAACCTTTTGGAAGCAACTGGTGAAGGCCTTCTCCCACTGCATTTGCTGATTTCCCCCCATACTTCCATCACTTAAATTGTCTTTAATCATTCCAATATCTTCATCCAAAGCCAAATGGATGCGGTCATGACAATAGTCCGCAACCTGCAAGAGGGACCCTCCAATCACGCTAACATATGCCATTCCAGAATATTTCAACATAAGGAATATCTCAATCTTAAAAATGACTGCATGTTGTAATTTTTAAGAAAAAAAATCATTATCAACAGGAAAACCAAGGCAGATTACATTTTGTCATTAGTGTTGTTCATAATAGCTCAGTGCACAACACGTTCACATAGGAAACTTATGTAAAATCAACAAAATTTGCTTACAATTTCAAACCCTTGACAATAAGTTTGCTAAATAAATCAGGTTATACATGATCAACAAATGAATCCTGTTTCAGACAGTTAAGCCAGACAGTTAAGCCAGACTGATTTCAATGAAATACATCCAGTTGGGCAAACAAAACACACTATAACTCAAATGAATCAAATAAACATTTAGAAATAAAGATGTACCTGAGAGCCCCCATGGCCATCATAAACAGCAAAGAAATGACTGGTTACGTGGGTCAAACTTTGCTTCATTCCATCAATCACACGATCACCGATAAGCATTTTGATAGGAATTTTCATAAATCGAGGTACAGCAGCAACGGCATCTTCCATCTCTGGTCTGTCTCCAGGAATAGATACAGAACCCCATAGGGGAATACAGTCCAGCTCAAAAACACTCCGGATGCCTCCTTTACTGACATTCTTCTGCATGTGTGACTGGAAAACCACTGTAGATGCCTTTATCTCAGATTTACTAGATATCTTTGAATCTGGGCTAACTGCTGTGACAATCAGTTCACCAGAAGGCACCTGCCCTATACTCGATTCCACCAAGATAATAGCCTTAGCAACAATCTGAGCATGACCAACCTTTTCAATTTCCGCAATATCTGGCAATCTTAATTCAGACTCTACATCCAAAGTTAACAACTCCCCTCTAATAATCCCGTTAGTGTCATGTGCAACAGACAAGATTCCATCTTCCTCACTTTCCTGCATCACAACATCATCAGCAATTGAACCATTTCCATTATCTGGCAACATTCCCGACAAATCATCTCCTCCCTCACCACTGCCTTCTGGTGCTGACATGGTTAATCTGTGAAGTTCCCTCTTAACATCATTGCAATTTCCATTTCCACTAGAAACAGACTCTGCAGACACAACCTTAGCAGGATCCAACAACAAATTTGATGCATCTGTTACCAACTTGAGCCGCGTGATTTCCACATGGGTTGCAATTCCTGAGTCATCACACATAGAATTACCTAAACTAAGAGTCACTGAGACTGCTGAGGAAATCTCATCCATCAACTCTCTCTCTCTCTCTCTCTCTCTCTCTCTTCCTGTACTAGTTACCTTCCAAACTCTCTACACTCTCACATAGCTAGTTATATTTCATCTCCTTCAAGCAATGAACTTTTTACAGCTATAATTATACTGAACACAAACCACACCACCAAGATCAATTTAAATTATGGGTATATATGAGCTAAACATGAGAAGAATAAAGCAGGACTATCAGATCTGCTGTGGAACAATGGATCAAACTTCCAATTATAAATACTCCATTCATTCACAAGTATTTTGAGTTTCTCAAACACTCTAAAGCATACCAAATTCTCCTCCTCCTGGCACAGAACTGACCACAAATTCATAAATCTTATCCAGACCACCAACCCCTAAACACACACACATGACAATGACCAAAATCCAATCTTTATCTATAAGCCCAATATAAGACAAAGCCAAAAAGGGTCATAAGAAACAACCTAGGCAGAAAAAGAAAACCAACCGCAAATAATCACAGGATAACCTTAAAAAGGTAAGCCCTTTAACACATAAAAACTTAAAGTTTCCTGGATCTAAGGCAACCCATCTCAGCCTATCTTGAAATCTGGGTCTTTTTTACCTTTCTTACTCTTCTTCAACTCACACACATATAGAACTAAACAGTTATCCGGGTGTGCTAGTAAATGATCTAGTTTCCCTCAAAACCATGGAAAATATCACATACAAGAAAAGAAAATTGAGGGGTGCTTACCAGTTGGAAATGAAAAGACTTGGTACCAGAAAACCTGGTCAGTGAAGCCTCTTTCCTAGATTTTTTCCCCTTTGCTTCTGGGCTTGGAGTTAGCTTCAAAGAGAGAGAGAGAGAAAAAGAGAGAGAGAGAGAGAGAGTTGTATCAATGTGGAAATGCTTTTCACCATGCACTCCTTTAGGGGACACGTATACATGTGATTATCTAATATCGTTCAATGCTTTTAACTTTTAAGACAGAGAATGCTTAGGTTAAGACAGTGCCTACATGAGGACAACTACTCATGGATTTTTCATGAGACAAAAAAAACTTTGGGGAAAGACACGTGTCTGTGGACTTAAAGGTTGACAACAAACAAATAATGTCATGTACCCATGTGGTACAATGTCTAAGAGGTGCAGTCTATTTCAATGGTGAAAAGCTGTAATGATTTTTTCCTAATTTTGCTTTGATGACAAGTTATTATTAATTATTGAAAGCTAAAATATAAAACTGACGCTCTAATTTTTTTTAGATTTTATTTTAATTCTTTAACTTTACTTTTGTTTATTTCAGTCATTTTAATTTCAAATTTATTCAATTAAGATATTTCTGTTAACTTTTGTTAAAAATTTTTGAAAAAAAAATTTTGAAATTTTTTTTTCAATCATTAATTGAATTTTTTTAATTAAAAAAATTTGAAGAAAAATTTATAAAAATGAAAAATTAATCACAACATATAACAAAAGTTGATGGAAAAGTCTTAATTGAATAAACTTGAAAGTTAGAGGACTGGAATGAACAAAAGCAAAGTTAGAGGACTGAAATGAAATTTAAAAAAATTTAGAGAGTCAGTTTTGCATTTTACCCATTATTTTATCATATAAGACATAATCATTAACATCACTTTTCATTGTCTATTCTAAAAATAAGTTGTGAGACATTTACATGATGCTTAATTGGGGGTAATTGATAAAATTTGGTAATAAAAAAGGAGGCAATTCAAATCCCATTTTTAGGTATAACACAAATATTTCACCAAAAATGGTCATTGTTTGTTGTTAGCCACTTGCTTTAGGTATGCATGTATCTGTAGGTTTGTTAATCTAACTGATATTGACTACTAAAGCTAAAAATCATATTAGTCATGATTTGACTCCTCTCTTTGATGACACTGTTTTGAGATAAAATGCGCATCATAATGTGGAATCTAGATAACGTGATTTCTTTTTTATTTTACCTAAAAATGTGATCTTGTTTGATCATAAATAGAATTGGATAAGGGAATGGTCAAAGAAATCCTGTTCCGTCCAATTAGACAATACATTTGGGCTCAAATCTAGCATGTGAATCCACATCAGGGCCACCATGTCTCAGTAGATTGTAAATGCCTAATTTTTGTTCATAATTTCATAAAGAGCTTTTTTTTTTTTTTTTAATGCACTCTTTGAAAATAACATAGAATCATAGATAACACTCTTTATTTTGTAAGAGCAAGTTGAAAATGAGTTTGTGGGTTCAACTTTCTTATCAACTATTAAAACTAAAAACAAATGAGGCCCCCTTTTAGAAGGCTCATAATGTGAGAGCAATTGGGAATGAGAAACACAGAGATTAATAGATCATGGAATAATAGTAGGCCCAGACCCAGGAGATTCTTACTCTAAATTGAGGTGAGGATGGTGAGATATGATTTTGGATGAATTTGGGTCAGGTCCAAAGTGGCAACTAAACCCATGAATCCTTAGGTATCACATACAATAGGCGTCGAAACTGGCCCATCTACTAGGAATTAGCCCAAGAGCAGTTGACTTCCCTGATGTGATATCACTACCCATTTGCCACATTTAGAAGGCTATATAAATTTAGAAAGCGATTTTTAGGACTGGCCTTGATTATCACTGATGAATTTGACAACTCAAAAATTATAACTTAATTTGTTTAGTATACTTGATATTCTTCAGACCTTAGAGCAAAAAAAAGAAGGTAAATAATAGCATTGAAAAACCAACTTGCTTTTTTAAATAAAAATCTTGTGTCTCGTTTTGAGTGTTCCATTAATTATAACTTTCCACGCTTTTTTTTTTTTTTTTTTGTTGAGTTAGCTATCCGAAATTTTTAATGTAAAAATTTAAAAAAAATTTAGACAAGTGCTATACTGGAATTGATGGAGAATAAAATGGATCACTAAAAGAGTGAAACTTAAAATTTTTATTCCTCAACTTATTAATTACTTGAAAAAGTTCAAGAGAGAGGAGATATATTTTGAGTTAGTTAAGGTTGATTGTTTTCCTTTTCTATATTTTGAGGATATATATATATATATATATATGTGTGTGTGTGTACATATATGTATATATATGTCAAGGGCTGGTGACGTTAGGGGTGTGCATAAAACCCGCCAACCCGTCAAACCTGACCTGACCCTACCCGCCGGGTTGGGTCGGTTTTTAGGGCTTAGCGGGTTGGGTTGGGTTACAATTTTTTTTTATTTATAGCGGGTCGGGTTGGGTTTGGGTCATTAAATTACAAACCCGCCAAACCCGACCCGACTCACCCATATATTTAATATATGTTTAAAATATATTATATATTTAATAATTTAAAAAAAAAACCAGCTGTAGAGCACTTCCTCGGTTCTTACTATCATATATAATATAAAATCCTATTAGTTCTTTTAATATATATTTAAATATATTATATAATTAATAAAAAAAATTTAAAAATTTTAGAAATATTATATTTATAATTGAGTTAGGAACTCATGTATATTTTGTTTATAAGTGAATTAGGATACTAGTTTATTTATATTTTATTTATCAACTCAGTTGGATACTTAAACATATTTTGTTTACAACTAAGTTGGAATATTAGTTTATATATTAATGTATATTTTGTTTATCAACTCAGGTGGCAAATGTGATATTTTTTTTTTGCTCAATTTAATAATAATAGTAATAAAAAAAATTGTCGAACCTATGGGTTCAACCCGACCCAACCCAACCCATGTGGGTTGGTGGGTTAAATTTTTTTTGACCCACCATGGTAGGTTGGGTCAAAAAATCCCCTCAACTCGACCCAACCCGACCCATGCACACCCCTAACTAGTGTTGTAACTAAGTTGGCACATCTCAATGCGTAAAATGTCTTTTGGGGGGGTTACGGGAAAAGGGTTTGAGCAGCCAGGTTCAAATTCCCTCATCCTCAATTATCAATTATCATTTGTGAATTTGACTACCCAAAAATTATTACTTAATTTTATTAGTGTACTTGATATTCTTCAGACTTATAAGCATGCTTAGAGCAAAAATAAAAGGTATATAATAGCATTGAAAAACCAACTTGCTTTTTTGAATAAAATTCTTGTGTCTCATTTTGAGTGTTCCATCAATCATAACTTTCCACAATTTTTTTTCTTTTTTTTGTTGGATAAGCTATCCGAAATTTTAAATAAATAAAAAATAGACACGTGTCATACTGGAATTGATGGAGCATAAAATGGATCACTAAAAGAGTAAAACTTAGAATTTTTATTCTTCAACTTATTAATTAGTCGAGAAAGTTCAAGAGAGAGGAGATATAGTTTGAGTTAGTTAAGGTTGATTGTTTTCCTTTCCTATATTTTGAGGAGATATATATATATATATATATATATTCTATATTATTATTTAAGGGGTTTCTCCTGTTTGGGATCCTCATTTTTTTTGTTAAAAAATACCCCTGCACCCTTATGTTTAAGCAGAGACAAAACTAAAGAACAATCCGGTAAAAATACAACTCTAACTCTCACTAAAATATTGTTTAAAAAATAAGGTCCCTTTCCTGTTGATTTTCAAATTACTTTATCTACTTATAAATTATATTCTCAAAATAAAAATTATATATATAAAATAAAAATTGAGGTTTTTTTTTTTTTGGCTACAAAATAAACATGTAATATTTGTTCATTTTTTGAATCTAGCCTCATGACACTCCTAGTTGTATTAGTAGTTCTAAATGTATAATATTAATGAGAAAATACATAAACCTCAAATTGGATTGAATGAAAATTATGACACTATAAAACCTCATCGCACACGCGAAGCGCATATAACGAGGCTAGTACTATTTAAGGGGTTTCCCTTGTTTGGGATTCTCATTTTTTTGGTTAAAAAATGCCCCTATACACTCCTATGTTTAAGTAGAGACAAAACTAAATGACAATCTAGTAAAAATACAATTCTAATTTACACTAAAACATTGCCTAAAAAATAGGGTTACTCTCCTATTGATTTTCAAATTACTTTATCCGCTTATAAATTAGATTCTCAAAATAAAAATTATATATATAAAATAAAAACATAGTTTTTTTTTTTTTTTTGCTACACTCTAGTTGTATTAGTAGTTCTAAATACATAATATTAATAAGAAAACATGTAAACCTCAAATTGGAATGAATGAAAAATTATGACACTAAAAAAAGAAACTCATCGCACGCGCAAAAGCGCATGTGCTGAGGCTAGTATTCGTATATGTATATATATGTCAAGGGCCGGACTTGTAACTGAATTGACACCTCTCAATGGACAAAATGTCTGGGGGGCTTTAGAGAGGAAAAGGGTTTGAGCAGCTGGGTTCAAATTGCATCTTCCCCAATTATCAATTATCATTTGTGAATTTGACTACCCAAAAATTATTACTTAATTTTATTAGTATTCTTGATATTCTTTAGACCTATAAGCATGCTTAGAGCCAAAAAAAAGGCATATAATAGCATTGAAAAACTAACTTGCTTTTTTAAATAAAAATCTTGTGCCTCATTTTGAGTGTTCCATCAATCATAACTTTTCACGTTTTTTCCCCCATTTTTTTGTTGGATAAGCTATCCGAAATTCAAAATATAAAAATTAGACACGTGCCATATTGGAATTGATGGAGCATAAAATGGATCAATAAAAGAGTGAAACTTAGAATTTTTATTTTTCAACTTATTAATTAGTCAAGAAAGTTCAAGAGAAAGGAGATATATTTTGAGTTAGTTAAGGTTGATTGTTTTCCTTTCCTATATTTTGAGGATATATATGTGTGTATATATATATATATATGTATGTATGTATGTTAAGGGATGACCTTGTAACTGAATTGACACATTTTAATGCACAAAATGTCTGGTTCAAGAAGTCGGGTTCAAATTCCCTCTTCCTCAATTATCAATTATCATTTGTGAATTTGACTATCCAAAAATTATTACTTAATTTTATTAGTGCACTTGATATTCTCCATACCTATAAGCATGCTTAGAGCAAAAAAAAAAAGGTATATAATAGCATTGAAAAACCAACTTGCTTTTTTAAATAAAAATCTTGTCTCATTTTGAATGCCCCATCAATAACTTTCCATGCATTTTTTTTTCTTTTTTTGTTGGATAAGCTATCCGAAATTTAATATAAAAAAAAATATAAAAAAAAAAACACGTGTCGTACTGGAATTGATGGAGCATAAAATGGATCACTGAAAGAATGAAACTTGGAATTTTTATTTCTCATCATATTAATTAGTCCAGAAAGTTCAAGAAAGAGGAGATATATTTTGAGTTAGTTAAGGTTGATTGTTTTCCTTTCCTTTAAAAGAAACAACCATTTCCAACCAAACTTAGTAAAAAGAGTCACAACCACAGGAAATGCTTGGAAAGACCCTGGTCTTCTTCTCTCGTTCCTTATTTTCTTAATTCTTGTTGTGTCAGCCCCGGCCAGTTGGCTTGGTGGTTCTGTTGGTGTCTATGCCATCAATGGCTCTCTCTCGAACATCGTCATCATTGGATGGTAGCACTAGCACCACAGTGATTGCCATTGATAGAGACAAGAATAGCCAATATGCTGTGAAATGGGCAGTTGATAACGTTTTGAGCAAAAGTTCCCATTGCATTCTCATTCACGTTCGGAATCAGAGCTTCCTTCCTCGTAGGTATCTCTCTCTTTCTTCATCATTTTCATTGGTATGACATAATGGTTTTTTGGCATTAATATATAGGAGTAAACAGCATATCTAAAATCATGTTACATGGAGGTTGATCCTCAAAAGCATTAATTTCTGGTTCCACCACTGTACGTAGCATATATGTGCATGGCTCTATTGTATTTGTATTTACGTCGCACAACATGTTAGAATAATGTTAAATGATTCATATTCACCTTTTCTTATCAGCAAAAGTTTTTTGAATAAGGATTTGATTCCCATGACAAACCAAAATCTTAAATGTCATATCATGGCTTCATTCCCAATTGGAGTTGTTGACACACCTTTAAAGATGTATGTACTAATAAGTAATGACTATTCTATCAAAATGCATGTCATCATTTTGCATCCTATATGCATTGACACAATCAAGAGCATCATCATTAGCAAATATCATGGCCATTCAACATTAGCTTCATTCTCAATATGTTTGATATGTGGGTTGGTTTTTGTAGATGATTTTGAAGAGATCCCTAAAGAAGGTCGGCCGCCAACTGAAGCCGAGTTGCAACAGTTGTTCCTTCCCTACCGTGGATTCTGTGCTAGAAAAGGGGTGAGTAAATAACCATTTGATTGTAATACACCAAGATCTTTTGACCTCAAAGGCAAGTCTTTATATCTGATACATGACTCGGTATGAATAAATGGAGAACAAAGCTCTCATAGGCAGGGCCTTTCTATTTATTTTTTGCATATTGGTTTATTTGGCAAGGCAGCAACATGAACTCTAGAGAATTTTCTCACAAAATACATGATGGTTTCATCCCAAAATCAGACAGAAGAGATAGTGCTACCTCTATCTGTAATAAACTCTCATTTTGATCCTTTTACAATTTGCTCGTAATCTGGCACTACTTGCACTGTTGTACCTACCACAGAATTTCAGCACCAAATATGTATTTGACATCATGAACGGCTTGAGTTTCAATTCTCCTGAATTGAAAATAATGATTTTTCTCTTAAGGTAAAATGTCAAACCATTTTGAAGCCCTCTTTGCTGGCTTCAATTCGCCTCATAGATAGACATAGATAGAACATATTTTCAAATTTTTCTCATTGCCAAGTGGGTGTAATATATTTTCATGGGGAATTGAGTTTTTCAGATTGAAGCAAAAGAGGTGATCCTTCATGATATCGAGGTTTCAAGCGCACTTATTGATTATATTTCTAACAACTCTATCAGCAATATTGTTGTTGGTGCTTCCAACCGGAATGCTCTCACAAGGTCTCTCTCTCTCTCTCTCTCTCTCTCTCTCTCTCAAGCACATAAACACATTGAATGGTAACTAAATTTCAATGTTACTTAGGAGTTTACGGAACTGAGAGAGCCAGTGTCCCTTGCTTCACCTAATAAGTACATATGACTAATATATTCATCTGTTAACATTATACTACTAGTGCATACACACAAACACACACACACACAACAGCATCTGTAATTTTAGAAGAAAACTAGAAAATAGAAATGGCAAAGTCCAGAGTTTTGGTTCCCTGTGGTAAGTAGTGCTCCTAGTATGGAGGTGGAGGACGCCTCAGTAATCAAGTTAAAGATTGTTTCCCCTCTAAACAAAATTTCTTGGCAATTATCTCTATGCAGGAAATTTAGAAATGCAGATGTGCCATCTACCTTACTTAAATCTGCACCAGGATTCTGTGCAGTATATGTCATATCAAAAGGAAAAGTTCAGATTTCCCGTCAAGCAGGTCAACCTCAAACACCTACTGGTACAGCTAAGTTTAATGCAGCTAATTCCGGGCAATATTCACAAAGGGGACTTCATGTACCTAATGTTCCTCCTAATACCCAAGACCTTGAAGACAAAAACAGGTAAATTATTTTTGTGTAATGAAGTGTACATTTAATTGTCAAAAATCCCGGGCCTTTCTTATGCATTCCATTAGATCATTGCTAAGAACAATCAATATACCAACATGAAATTATGACCCTCATTATGGTCATATTATTGGAGATGTTGATCTGGGTTTCCAGATTGAAAAATATGATGGTTCATCTACATTGTAATTATATAGACTTAAGAGGGATGACGGTTAAATATCATTGTATATATATCAGAAATAATGGCTAGAACTGATGATGGAAGCAGAGAAAAAGGGCGTGGAATCAGATGAAATAGTGTTTGTGGCTTGATATTATCAACCAAAAAAAGTAAAAGAAGAAATTTGAATACACTTAAGGGTGGAAAAGCTTGTTAAAAATATGGTCTTCTTTATTTCTTTCACTTTTCCTGGGGGGCAAGAAATGTTATAAGACCAGGGCCTGTCTGTTAAAAAAAAATCTGACTTCATTGTTCCCACATATTAGTGATCTTAACAAAAGAACATGCTTATAATTTTTTTTTTTTTTTAAAAAAAAAAAAACACAAAAGAACATGTTGATCCAGTAATCACCTGATAATCGTAGCAATCCCCTGCAGTTATAAGTTATATGTTGCCTGGTTTTTGACTTTTGATTGCTAGTGCAGAACTTCTTTAAGTCATGGGAATCGGAGAAGTGTAGGCTCTGACAGAGCATCTTTCGATAGAAGCAGTGATTCCTTGATGATGACACCAAACAGCCACTATAGGTCTGGCAGCAGGTCTGATCCAACACTATCAATGGACAGTTTTGTATCAGCGACTTCATCTCAGAGAAATAGTGATGTTTCGTGGTCATTAAGCTGCCAAACAAACAACACATCTGTTGAAACTTTTGATTCCTTTATTAGCTCAGATAGTCCTGGGAGCTCAGGATCCTCACAAACCCCAGTAAGTATTCATCATTTACCAAGATCATGACTAATTGAACAGTGCAATTGTAGGATCATACACCAGGAAAAGAAAGGTCATTGGATGGTCATTTCATTTGTCCATTGAATCAGAATATCTTCTAAATATAATCGTGTCAAAGAGAGTGGATTCATAATTGAACAGTAGTGGTATAAATGTTTAGGATAGGAGTAAATAATAAAATTGGTAAGTAATTTTGATCATCATACATTGATACTCATCAGTCATCAATTTGGTTTGTATTGCACTTGTACACAGTAATCACTGGGATAATATGGAAATCACATCACAACCAAAAGAAATTAAATTCAGAAGTTAGACAATCAATTGAGAATATCTTGCTGTAAGCAGATGTTATAAAACCAAATAGGTTCTTCTGGGTGTTACTAAATAACACAATAATTCACTTTATTTGAATTCTTTAAGTGGTTAACAGTACTTTCCCGTGTCTATGGCCATGCTGTCAGAAAAGTGAATCATGGTACTCCAGGCAATAGGAATCTCTATACCCATTTTGTTTCTATGATTAAAAGGGTTGTGTATGTCTGGTTCTGAAACTAGATGAGAGCTAGGTTTTCAAATTGTTATATTCTGAATCTAAAAATCTTCAAAAATCAATCTTCCACTTGTTTGTTGCTTCAGTATGTGGAAATGCAGGATATTATCACATAAATTAATATTCTAGTGTAAAAGCAAGCTTTTCATGAATTGCCAAGACTGATGACTTGGTTGCAATTTGCATGCATAATGACTACAGTTCAAACATTAAATCATGTTTATGTGTGCCTTTGGCATAGAGGTATGCTAAAAGTCTTTCATTTGTTAATTACACAATTGATAATTGAAATACATGTTCTCCTGTCTGAGTTTCCTTTACAGCAAGGTCTGGAAGCCGAGATGAAGAGATTAAAGCATGAACTGATGCAAACCATGGAAATGTATAACACAGCTTGCAGAGAAGCCATTGTAGCCCAGAAAAGGGTAAGATCATATATAACTTCATCTAGATCAGCTGGTTTTGATCATATGATGATCGTATTAGTAGTCCATTGTAATGCAAACCTGAAAACCATATTTCTGTGTCCAGGCAAGAGAACTTCAGCAATTAAAGTCAGCAGAAGAACGTAAATTAGAGCAAGCCAAGCTTGCTGAAGAGGCTGCATTGGCTTTGGCAGAAGTGGAGAAGCAAAAGTCAATAGCCGCCACAGAAGCTGCCGAAATGGCACAAAGGTTAGCAGATATGGAGGTACAGAGGAGAGTGAATGCAGAACTGAGGGCCAGGCAGGAGTCAGAAGAGAGGATGAAAGCAATGGATGCACTGGCACACGGCATTTTTAAATATAGAATATATACCATCGAAGAAATTGAAGCTGCAACTGATGATTTCAGAAATTCACTGAAGATTGGTGAAGGTGGATATGGGCCTGTTTTTAAAGGTGTGATTGATCACACTGTTGTTGCCATTAAGGTCTTGAGGCCAGACATGCCACAGGGGCAGAAGCAATTCCAACAAGAGGTAGTTATATATTTCTTTGTTTTTGGCAGAAATTCAGTTTAGTGAAGTAATCTTTGCGGAGATTAGTTTTCTAATTTGTACAGGTTTATATTTCTGTTGAATATACTTTTCTGTCATGAAATTGGAGCTTGGGATGGACTTGAATATCTTCAGTGCAAATCCTCATGGAACAACATGGATATAACATGTTACTTGTCTAAACAAACACATCACAAGTGAACCTCTCAAATTTTTCAACATTATGAATGCCTGGTATAGACATGTTTTGTATTCAAAATATCTGAAGAGTTGTTCACGAATGCTTAGACTCACATGGCATGACTGCAAGTGATAAAACGGTGTTGTTTTTACAGTTCTTAGCAGTTGCCATGTTGACAGTAACACAGCACTGCTGTCTTTTCTAATAACAACTTAATCCTTCTCTATCTGTAGTTATCACAATGGTAAAAGAATCACTGAGTGATGCCTAATGTTAGTGCAAAAGAACTGTTATAACATGGGATAAGTGAGAATTACCACAAAAAATAAATAAAGAAAGAAAGGAAATAATTACTGAGAACGTATCCATGTTGACCTGGATTTCAATTGCTTTGAAATGCTTTGTTCATGCTTCCAATCAAAACCTGGTAAATTCCCCCGTACTTGAAAATGTGGAACAACAGTGCTTTCCTTTTTGTTGGATTATATAAACCATGTCAAAATAGCAGGATTATTACTAAATACTAAACCAAATTTGAAGTTGCCTCTAACATAAGAAGCCCCCTTCTCATGCTGTAATATCACATTCTCTACCAAAATACCAATCAAAGAAGAGATAAGACATGCAAAATGGCATGATAATAACATTTGTTCCTAAAGGAGGTATGTGAAGATTGTGACATGGAAATTGTTTCTCATGTACCGAACTCATGTGACCTTTTTTCTGTAGTCATAACGATTTTGTCCATGCAGGTTGAAGTTCTAAGTTGCATCAGACACCCACACATGGTTCTCCTTCTAGGTGCCTGCCCAGAGTATGGTTGCCTTGTGTATGAGTACATGGACAATGGCAGCTTAGAAGACCGGATCTTCAGGAAAGGCAACACTCCCCCAATACCATGGCAAATTCGTTTCAAAATAGCTGCTGAAATTTCCACTGCCCTTCTTTTTCTTCACCAAACAAAGCCAGAGCCCCTGGTGCATCGTGACCTCAAGCCAGCAAATATTCTCTTAACCCAAAATTACCTGAGCAAGATAAGTGATGTAGGTTTAGCCCGGTTAGTTCCACCATCTGTTGCTAATAGTGTAACTCAATATCACATGACTGCAGCAGCTGGTACATTTTGTTACATTGATCCTGAATATCAACAAACAGGGCTATTGGGTGTAAAATCAGATATATATTCACTTGGTGTAATGCTGTTACAAATTATTACAGCTAAACCTCCAATGGGGTTATCCCACCAAGTTGAGGACGCCATTGAGAAAGGAAGATTTGCAGAGATACTTGATCCCACAGTGGAAGATTGGCCTGTCCAAGAGGCTCTATCACTTGCTAAACTTGCTCTAAAGTGCTGTGAGCTGAGGAAGAGAGATAGGCCGGACCTTGGTAAAGTTATTTTGCCAGAGCTAAACCGCTTAAGAGATATTGGTTTGGTTCATCTGTCCAGTAACAGAGATACCATTTTCTATGGACCAAGCTCTTATTATTCAGTCCCAGAAGCTGTACCAACTGTGAGTGAGGTTAGTTACATTTCGAATCATTTTACTATAATTTGCATTTGCATATACTTCTAATTTACAGTCAAATTCTCTCACAATAGCCTGCCACATCATACCATTTGATCATTCAATAAATTGAAGTAAAAGATTAAAAGTACAAAACCTTACAACTGTCGTCCCAACCCCATGCAAGCAATGGCTACAAGATCCCACATTTTCACCTCCTTTCTTCCATTGTATTTTTTACACTCTAATTTAAGATTTGTGGAAAGGCATGATAAAATCATTTCTGAGAATTTTGTGCTAGAGATGGTCTTACAATTGTTTTGGTTTCTAACAAGAAAATCAATCTATGTCCATAGACATAACATATATTTTTTGTGCTTTTGAAGGTTCTCTCTCTCTCTCTCTCTCTCTCTCTCTCTCTCAGACGGTTGATGTTAACATTTATCTAAAATTATTCTTTCGATGGTGTTTTTGATACACTTTAATCTAGATTTCTATGTTACAACTACCAGAATTATGTAAAATTTCCATGAAATAACTTTAGAACTCTCTTTTGATTATGCACAATCAGGATGAATATAGTGATCCTAGCATTGAAACTAACATCCAACATAGATCAATATGAGAAGAAGGTGGCAGGGTTTGGAAGTCTTTGACCAGAATGTGGAGCTTAAAGAATAGTTTTGGAAAAGCCACCTTTTCGCCACTAAGCAAAATATGGAACATGAGAAAAAGCTTTGGAAGAGCCAGTTTCTTTCCACTTAGCAGGAAACAAGTTGGAAAACCAAACAAGAAGCATGTTGAAGGCTGTTTGTCATTTGTAAGTTGATCTACAACCAATTCTCAACTAAAGAGAGTCAAGTCATTTTCATAAAGAACTTAAAGGTTCTTGCGGCGTTTGATTCTATTTGTTTGATGTGGATACCTTCATAAACTACATTTTGTGAAAGAGCTATTGTTTTGTAAACATATTCCTAAATGATTATTTTCCCCCCCTTTGGTGCACTCTTGTCTTGTTCTTGTAACTTTAATTTGTAAATGTGATGGTTTTTTCTTGTTCTTGTTCTTCTTCTCTGTTCTATGTTCATATATGTTTGTAGATGCACATCATAAAACACATGAAATGAATGAATTAGCACCAAAAGAGGGAGATTTTAAGTATCTTGATTCTAAAGTCTCATGCATTTAGTTCTTCTCTCTCTCATATTATAGGCATTGGGACTTGGAAACCAAAAAGAAAGAACAAAAAAGAATTAAAAAAAGAAGAAACAAAGAATAAAAATAAATATTTAAATAAAGTGGTAAAAGTATAGAAGATGTGATATAAGATATTTTGTAAAATGAAGTGTTAAAATAAATAAAGTAACTTTTTTGAATTATCAAAAAATAGAATATTTTTTAGAATACCCTAATGCTAGTACTCCAAAAACTTAAATCTGTTGGTTTAGGTATAATTATATTATATTAATTCTTCAACTTTTTTACTTTTTCTTTACGTGGGGTTTTCAGTTTTCACTCTCACCCTCGTACTCAACACAATTTTGTTTTGATAAGCAGTAAATATTCAAAAATCCTAGTTGGGTTGTGATTCTTAGGGTGAGTTTTCTTGATCAAAAGGGTTATACATCACACGCCGCTCTTCAATTTATTGTTGTACAATCCACAGCAGGATCATCAGCACCAAAATTTCCACAGACTTAACCCATTGTTGTATGATTAATGCAAAGATCCTTACAAAATCAAGAAAAGGCTTTGAAACTGAGTGTGTTAGAGAGATCGAAAGCATTGGCTTGTGTGTTAAGAGTTTTGGATCAAGATTAGTAGTACTGATTTCTAACACGCAAGCTGGTGCTCTCAATCTTTCTAACTAATGCCAATGCTAAAAAAAATGCCTCCACATAAAAAATTGATACCCTTTTGCTTAATTTTTTAATAGTCCAGAATTAAAGATATCAAACCAAATAGAATATATATTATATGTTAAGGATATCACTTTTTTTTGCCTATTCAAACATATGTAATAGTCACATGTAACATATGACTGTTAAGTAAGTCACATGACCAAAAGTGAATACTTTTTTGAGTTATGACATTGTGTGTTGGAACAACTTTCCTCCAAAACAATTTGGAGGAATACATTGCTCAACAACCAAAAAAATTATAACTAAGAACAATATTAGAATTCCCCTATATGATATCCAAGATAGTCCACATTTATAGGTTGTGTATTGTAATGTTATTGCATTAGCACATATTGAGTCTTATATCAAACATATATATATTATATTCAAGGGTTGTATAAGTAATTACAAAGAATCTCAATTTTAACTTATTTTTTATGTGTGAATAAGGATAATATTTGCAAAAACCTTTTATTTTTTATATTTTTATTTGAGACAATGTATTCTATCTATTGAAATGATAATGACTCTATCACATAAATTAATTAATCGGTGTGATTTCATTGAATTATCAATTGATGGATGACATTGTTTAACATAAAAATATTTTAAGAGCAAATTAGAACTCCTAGAATTCTATGATCGAATGGATTTATATGTTGCTTTACATCGTGGTATTGCTTGAGCACATATTAAGTTCCATTTAGACATATATTATGTTGATTAAAATTGCGTAAGTAATTATAAAGAGTTCTAATTATAACCGGTCATTTATTAATACTAGTTTCATGCAAACAAAATCATAAAAATGACTACTTATGTTGGCCAAGCTCACATTAATTCTCCACTTTTTTTTTTTTTTTTTTTTTGAGAAACATTAATTCTCCACTTTATAGCGAAGCACAAAGGAAAATTTCCTCTCAAATTGGAGAAAAGTCTTTTACTCTCCCTATTTTCCAGAGGGAAAAGAAAGCGAAAACAACACCGTTCTGAGCTTTTTATGTGAGTAGTTGATGGCTTGATGCTTTATAAAATAGTAGGAAACACAACTTCTAGTAGAGATAATAGATCTATCATATCAAAAGTAGGAAATACAAAATAACAAAAACAACAAATTTTTTTTTTTGGGTAGAAAGATGGGATTATTTATTTCTATTCTAAAGACTAAAGAGCAACTATACAACATTAGCAGTTATGGGGCATTCCTAGGGGTCACCTATATTACATAAGATCACAAAAGGTGGGCATGTATCATATTCTTCTATGTTGCAGGTTGCTCTCTTCCTTTCTTTACGAGTTCATCTGCAAGATTGCAACACAATTAATTAGCCTCCCGATACACGAAACGAGGAATGACGGTCCATTCTTAGGCAAATAAGGTCCTACAATCACAAACCAAAGTAACAATTTCCCGTGACAAAATACCAAATGATGTTAGCCAATTTATCACAAAAACAACATATGAAACAAATAATAAAGTTCATCAACCATCTAAATCAACAAACAGTACACATCTCATAATTCTCACATCAAAATAGTGTCCTTTAAGTAGCACTCATGATATCTTACCATAACAATCAAATTTTAGTATCAAAATTTGAAGGTCAATAAAAGGGATATTTATAAGAAATGGAATAGTTTAATAGTCCAAAATTAAAGTTATCAAACCAAAGAAAAATAAATGAAAGTTACTATACCGTCCTGCCCATCCAATCCATGCCAAATACAAGATTAAATGGCTCAAAACCATGCATTAGAAAATGCTTAAGGCACACTTTCCACTGCATGGGCTTCGATCCACTCAATTTAGTATTTGGGAAAGATTGTAAAAGCAGGATAATATAATACTTTTCAAATTTTTCTTTGATTTTAATAGCTTTAATTTGGACTAATAAACCATTTTGGGCAACAATAAACCTCATCACTTGATAGAGGAATAAGCGAAGACAACTTTAAAGTTCTCCCACTAGAAGGAAGGAAGCTTTGAAGTTTAAAGGGAAAATTTTTAGACAGAGCAAATAACAATTTTGTCTAAAATGAAAAGGTTGGGGCTGTTTTATGGGTTTGTGGGGATGGGACTGTTGTGAGAGTCACATTTTATAGAGTTAAAATGATCGTTGCTATATATGAGTCATAGTCATGCAGTCTTTGCACACACGTACAGACACATACAAGAAGCATGTTGAAGACTGCTTATTTTGTTGTTGTTGTTGAATAACATGTTGAAAGTTGTTGGCCATTTGTGTAAGTAGCTCTCCAACTAATTTTCAAAACACATGAAAGGAATGAATCAATTAACCCTATAAGGCTATAACGAAGATGGTTTCACTATTTTGATCCTTTCTTTTTTGCTGAACTATTTTGATCCTTTCGGTCTCAAACTCTCTCACACATTCAGTCTATTTCATATGATAAATTTTCACCATGGAATATATAAATATACACACACTTACAAAACAGCTAGTACTAGTGCATAACCATCTTAGAGCCTAAGTGCCGAGCACAAACATGCACCTAATTAATGTAAAGTGCATATTTTTAAGATATAATATATAATAAGTTCTAGTAGAATGATGCAGAATATATAATAATTTTTTTTAATAAACTCAAAATAGTAATATATTTTGTCTATTAGTTAAAATGGATAGTGAAATTGCACAAAGTTTATAAGTTCAAAATTTACATAAACTATTTTAATGTTTTAATATTTTTCTAGTAAATTTGAAAAAAAAATTAATGGAAAATATGATAATAATCTAATGATACAAAATTTAAATAGAATATTTTATATAATTTTTTTGTGCTTTATAAAAATTCATAATTAATTATAGTTATGATTGATTGCAGTATATAATTTAATCAAAATATATCCAATAGGCAAAGACTCTAAAATGCACAATAGTAGTAAATTATTCATGGTCCTGTATTTTGATATGTTTGACAAATAATTATTTGTGCAACATAGCACATTAAGAACAATGTTTGTATGCGAGCTATTAAAAACGCAATCCCGACGAAAGTGAACCTCAAAAGGCGCATGACCATAACAAAGGACTGCTGTGAACAGTGCAAGGCCGAGTCTGAAGATACGGTGCACGCATTATGGTCGTGTCCTCTACTTGGCACGGTATAGGAGTAGCAGGTGGAGTGGGATTTTCGTGAATCAGAGGCCTTTGGCACTTTCAAGGAGCTGGTGGAACACGTTGTGGAGGAAGGAAAGGACTTGGCACTCTTCGCAACAATTGTGTGGACTGTGTGGCACAGAAGGAATGCATTATGAACCAGCTCAAACCCATTTCCAGTCCAGCAAATCCAGCGGATGGTGAGGTCTCTCAGGGCAGATTTTGTGCGCTCTTTACTCCCAAAACCCCCAGACCAACCCACTCCTACCTCCCTAAGTCCAATCGGCAACCCCCACCCCCCTTTTGGCCAGACATCAAGGTTAACTTTGATGGAGCATGTTTTCAAAACGGAAAACTGGCAGGTGCAGCAGTGGTCATTCGAGACAGAAACGGTCAGGTATTAGCTATGTTAGAAATACTGAATAAGTTGTATTATCTTTCTCAATGAAAGAATATACATGATTGCCTTTATATATGAGGCATATGAGTGCAGTATAAGTAAGAGTGTAGTACAAGAATGTGTGTTATACAAGTAATCTAGTTGGGCCTAAAGCCCACAATAGTATACACGTTAATAGCCCCCCTCAAACTCAAGGTGGATGTGAGACCAACTTGAAGTTGTCAACCAAAGTACGAAGGCGTTCCTTAGGATGTGATTTGGTGAACATATCTGCAATTTGATCTTTAGAGGAGACTGAGATCAGCTTGAGAGCACCATGGACAAGATGATTACTGATAAAATGACAATCGATCTCGATGTGTTTAGTCCGTTCATGAAAGACATTATTGTGAGTAATATGAATGACACTTTGGTTGTCACAATAAAGAGGAGTAGCAGAAGATGTAGACACACCTAAGTTTTTGAGAAGCCATCGTAGCCAAAGAAGTTCAGATGTGGTATCAACAATGGCACGATATTTTGCTTCAGTATTGAAGCGGGCCACATAAGTTTGTTTCTTACTTCGCCAAGAAATCAAAGAAGAACCAAGAAGAAAGCAATAACTAGTGGTGGACCTGCGATCAGTGGGATCTCCTACCCAATCAGCATCTGAAAATGCACGGAGAATAAGAGGAGATTGAGCAGAGTAGAAAAGACCATAGAAGAGAGTACCCTTTAGGTATTGAAGAATGTGCAGAATAGCAGCATAGTGAGTCGATCGAGGAGTAGACAGATACTAGTTCACCTGGTGAACAGCATAAGAAATGTCTAGACGAGTGACAATGAGATAAACTAGGCTGCCAACCAAGCGTCTATAAAGAGAGGCATACTTGGCTTGGGTAATATAAAGTCCATCTTTAGAATGAGTGATTTCAAGACCCAAGAAGTAGCTGAGATATCCAAGATCTTTCATCTCAAACTGCTGACTGAGAAAATCCTTGAGTTCTCTAATGCCACTGAGGTCATCACCAGTTATAATCATATCATCCACATACAGGAGAAGTAAAATAGTGCCTTTGTCAGTGCGACGAAGAAATAAGACAGAATCATAATGATTGGCTATGTAACCCAAGCAAGAGATGGAAGAGCTGAATTTGGCAAACCAAGCCCGTGGAGCTTGTTTAAGGCCATAAAGTGCACGTCGAATGTGACAAACCTTGTTTGAGTCAACAGAGAGACCAGGAGGAGGTTGCATATAAACTTCTTTACTTAAATCCCCATTAAGGAATGTATTTTTGACATCCATTTGAAAAATGTCTCATTTATTGGCAACAGCAACAGCTAAGAGGGTACGAATAGATGAGATACGAGCAACTAGAGCAAAGGTCTCTTCATAATCAATCCTATACTCCTGTGTAAAACTTTTTGCAACAAGCCGAGCTTTGTAGCGCTCAATGGACCCATCAGAGCGAGTCTTAATCTTGTAGATCCATTTACAACCAACCACAGATTTCTCAGAGGGGAGTGTCACCAAATCCTAAGTATGGTTTTTAGATAATGCATCAAATTCCTCTTTCATTGCAATCTGCCATAAAGGGTTAGTGGAAGCCTCACGATAGGCGTGAGGCTCGTATAGTGTAGCAAGGGCAGTGTAACAATGATAGTCAAGTAAATGTGTAGAAATGGATCTTACCTGTCTTCAAGCGGAGCAGGACTAGGGGACCCAAGCTCAGGGTTGGGGTTGGGTAGCTCGTCTTCCACCTATTCATTAAAGGGTGAACTAGGAAATGGATCAATGATATCTGGTGGTTAGACAGAGAAGTCTACAGGAGAATCAGGAGCAACTACAAGAGGATCAGGAGCAACTACAGAAGGAATATGTGCCTCATCTGGAAAAAGATCTAAGACAGAGGAGGAAGATAGGGAGGCACGGAAGTGAGAGAGCTCGACAAAGTGACGATATTCCCAAAAGACAACATTGCGAGAGATACGAAGACAATGAGGGACAGGATCATAACACCAATACCCCTTTTGAGTTTCGCCATAGCCAAGAAAACAACAAAGCCTTGACCGAGGCTCAAGTTTGTTGTGCTTATGTGGCTGAAGAAGAACGAAACAAGCAGAACCGAAGGAGCGAAGGTGGTGATAGTCTGGAGGTGACCCAAAAAGGCACTCAAATGGAGTTTGATTTTAGATAACAGGACTTGGAATGCAATTAATAGCATGAACAGCATGAAGAGCAGCTTCATCCAAAAAAGGAGTAGGAACTTTGGCAGAGAGAAGGAGAGCATGAACAGTGTCAAGAATATGACGAAGTTTTCATTTGGCTCTACCATTTTGCTGAAAGGTACCTAGACAAGTTAGTTGATGAACAGTGTCATAGGAATGCAAAACAGTTTGGAAAGCATATTGAGTGTATTCAAGAGCATTATCAGATCGAAAAATTTTGATGCGTTTGGAAAACTGAGTTTCAACCATTTTTGCAAATTAGAATATACTTACAATAATTCAGAACGATATTTAATATTAAAAATCCAGCTATAGCAAGAGTAATCATCAACAAAGATAACGAAATATCGAGACCCACTAATACTAGAGACAGATAAAGGCCCCCAAACATCAGAATAAATAAGGTCAAAGATATCAGTGGATATTGATTCACTAGTATTGAAAGGCAAAGCTGGTTGTTTTCCTAACTGACATGAAACACAATCAAAATTTTCTGTAGATACTGAACCTAACAAACCTCTAGAAGCCAATTTTTGTACCCGAGAGGAAAATGCGTGACCAAGTTGAGCATGCTAAAGTGCAAGGGAAGGAATTGACGAAACTGCAGCAGCTGCAGCAACAGAAACAGGAGCAACAAGTGGAAGACAAAGGTTGTCCACGGGAAACATACGCCCAACTCTGGGACCAGTCCCAAGCTCTTGTCCCGTCCTCGGATCTTGCACAATACACCCAGAATAATCAAATATAATGCTATAACCCAACTCAACTAATTGTCCCACAGAAAATAAATTGTAAGAAAGGTCGGGAACATTAAAGACCCCAGAAACTGAGAGGTTGGAGGTCAAAACAGAACCTATATTATGACCAGACATTGTTGAACCATTTGCTGTGTGAATATTAAGAAGGTGTGGTGCTGGTTTAAGTTCAGAAAATAAGGACGAGTGAGGTGTCATGTGATTGCAACAAGCAAAATCCATAAGCCAAGAGGAAGGAGACATACCAGATAAAGCTGAGAGAGAAGAGGAATAAGATGCATTACCAATCATACGAATGACATTGGCGACGATGTTTTTAAGATCATCTGTGGACATGGTGAAAGTGCGTCCTGAAAACTTAGACTGTGCAGAGATAGGAGCCATTGGTTGGACACTCTCAGTGTTAGCAATAGTAGCAGCAGAAATTTAAATAGCTGATTTGTTGCGATGATAGCAAGTCTCAATATTGTGGCCAAAAGATTTGCAAAAACGTTTGATAGATTGGTGGTGACAATTGTTGCAATAAGAGAAAAACATGTCCTTATTCTCTATTTAGAATCAAAATAAGCAAAAATGGACTGCAAAAATGAAATCTACGCGAAAAACTGGGCAAGGAGCACCTGGACTGCAAAAAAGTTAAACCTGACCAAAAAGTCAACGGTCAACTAAGGTAGAAGTCAATGATGACGTAGGCAAGATGACATCAGTAATCAGCTAGGGATGATGTCAGCAGATGAGTCAACTAGGACTAACGTGTCAGGTGATGTCATCGAGACTGCCAATGGCGCGTGGGGCGTGTGTACTGAGTGATCTGGAGGCGCCCAAACTTCTTCTAGCACGTGAGGGCGACAATTAAACCTTAAGATTTTGAGTTTTAAGCGCACGGATACTGATCCACAACAAAAATAATAAAATTTCAACATGATTGACAAATATCTCTCTTCAATTTTAACAAGAAAAGCATGTGTGAGATTTAAGTCATGCAGTAATCTAGACTTAATGTTATTGGAACTAATTGTCATTGGATGAAGTCCTATGTGCAATGATGGGAAGGAGACAATTGTTATTGGAACAGGGCCATATAATGCCACTCCAAATCTCCAATAGGATGAAAGTCACAATCTTTCAAAAGGAACAGGGCCATAAATTAATGATACAAAGTTAAAATGATATTATTGCCTAAGAAAGATCTAAGATTAATCAACTACATATTAATTTTTGTATTATGCCCTGTGGAGAAAAATATTATCCACGTAGGGCTTCCCTACCTTTCACATCATCCTAACACCTAAGACATTTTTTATAATCATAATTAAGGCATCTCTTTTATGCTACTAACACAAGAACTTAGGTTTCAATGGCTTAAAAATTGCTCTCCGTCAAGAACTTAGGTTCTCCTCACCCCCCCCCCCCCCCCCCCCCCCCCCTTCAATCTTTTATAATAAAGAGTAATAGTGATATTTTCATTTATTGATGATTTTAGATTAGGCTTTATTGCTTTAATATGATAAAGCAATAAAGCAATAAAAAAGCAATAATGACTATAATGACACTTGTATCAAAGTCCAAAAGGATAATAGTTACAAAAACCTTTTTATTATTTTTAAAATAAAAATTTTATTCTTTCTATTTAAATGATTATGACCCTATCACATAAATTGATTGGTGTTGTTTGCTTTATATTATCAATTGATAGATGTTTCTCAAAAAAAAAATTCAATTAATAGATGGAAATCTAAGAACCTTATAATTTAGTTGTTTGGTACCTCATAACTTTTCCAATTGAGACATTTAGGTTCTAAATCCTCTAATTCCAATTATTGAATATATATATATATTTTAGAACCCTTAGAATTTTAAGATTGTGTGGATTGGGGTGTTGCTTACTTTGGGATACTACTTGAACACATATGTAATCCCATTTTAGACATATATTATGTTGATCAGTATTGCATAAATAATTGCAATGAGTTCTAATTATAACTAGTCATTTATTTATACTAGTTTCATGCAAGCACTATGATATTATTTTTGTTCAAAATAAATACTAACTATTCAAAATATGAAAGTTTTAAAAGTGTAGGTAATTATATTATAAGTTATGATGATGAACAGAATCAGTAGGCTGGACAACTCGGCTTCGATGGGCTGAAAGTGGTAACGAAGGCCTGAAAAATAAACAGAATATCAAAGGAGACCAGGGTGGACCGGCCTAAGACCCTCTGATGACTAAGTTAGTATCTTCTCACGAATGGAGTTCTAACTGTATTGGAGTAATGTCAGAATGTTCTCATACCTTTGCTTGATTCAGACCGGTCCTTATATAGGGAACTTTGGGGCGGTTATTGGTTCAATAACTTCCCCCAGATTTGTGGAATCCGGACATAACTTCCTCAACGGCTATAGAAATGCCAACCGCTGCTGGAAGTTACATACTTGGGAGGAATTGGTAGCGATGAACACGGGTTAATTAACCGCTCCAGAATGGCTTCGTGTTGCATGGTCGTCCATGTGCTTTGCCCATGGACGACTCTTTGTATACAGATTGATGTTGTGTGGTCGTCCATGAGCTATGCACATGGACGACTCTTCCATCATTCCCTGAGATTTATTCAATTGATCAATACTCAAGGATGACATATCTGGACGAATCAGAGATGGTCTGACCATTTGGCTAACTGGTGATCATAGACGACTACTCTGGACGAATCATAGATAATAATTTTTGCTATCCCATCAAGTTATAACTTAAAACATAAGGAATGAATCTAGATATCTTTAAGATGTTTTTTTAGTTTAACTATTTGACCCATTATCATTTTATTTAATCTCAATTTATCTTTTTACCTTCTCTAAAAAAAGAAAAAAGAAAAAAACTTTCAACCGTTTAGTAAAATAATTTTTTTGAAAAAATAATTTGAACTAAATAATATGAATAATTTATTTATTTATAATTCAATAATTACAACTTTATTGGAAATTTGAACTTTTTAAAAACACTTGAAAGTGTCAACGAATTAAGTTATAACCATAATAGCCTCATCATATGCGCTTTGCAAGTGCGATGAGGCACTTTTTATTTTTTATTTTGAGTTTAGTGTCATAATATTTAAAAGTGAGATAGATAAAGTGTCATAATTTTTAGGATCTTTCTTTATGTGAGTTTTTTTTTTTTTTTTTTTTTTTTTTTTTTTTTTTTTTTTTTTTTTTTTTTTCTAATTAGTTATTTGTATGTGAGTTAGAGGCTAATATGAATGAAATAAAATATTTGTAACTAATTTATTTTTTATTTTGAGTTTAGTGTCATAATATTTAAAAGTGAGATAGATAAAGTGTCATAATTTTTAGGATCTTTCTTTATGTGAGTTTTTTCTTTTTCTTTTTCTTTTTCTTCTAATTAGTTATTTGTATGTGAGTTAGAGGCTAATATGAATGAAATAAAATATTTGTAACTAAAACTCTTGTGATTTTTTTTAACACTCATGTAGAGGCATTGGAATTCAATAGGAGAAGTCATCTACCTAACAAAATATATAAAATAACTGTGAGTATTTTTATTTTATTTTAAAAAGACGTGGAATAATGTTTAAATGTGAGATAGTGGTAGAGTTCTAATTTTTAGAATCTTTATCTGCGTGAGAGTTGATATAAGTGTGAAAAATTGAATTTAAAATAAAACGTAGCAATTCCTTTTTCTTTTTCTTTTTTGAGAAACTAGACCAAAATTGGCCTGGGGAAGAATAAAATTACTTAATGAACATCGAACAAAAGTAATTGAGCAATATCCTCAGGAACATCCTCTAGCCAAACAGCTAAACTCAAATAGACATTAGCAAAAAAGTTTAAGTACCCGTTTGGTTCAACTTTTCAAGCCTAAAAGTTGGCTTTTCAAAAACGCTGGCTCCAAATGTGTGTTTGGTGAGAATAAAAGCCAACTTTTCTGAAAAGTTGGCTTTTATATTCCTTCAGGATATGTGCGTTTCCAAAATGGATCAGGGTAGCTCCATAATTGAAAAGCTGAGTCCCAGCTTTTATATTCCTTCTGAAAAGTTGTCTTATTTTTTATTTTATTTTATAATATCATGTAGTACAATTTAAACTTGGGTTATTGGTATGTAATTTATTATCTTTTTTACATTTTTGTGTTGTAAAATTTAAACTTAGGTTATTGATATGTATTTTATATATTTTTACATTTTTATGTATTACAATTTAAACTTGGATTATTGGTGTATATTTTATCATCTTTTTACATTTTCATTTTGTGCTTCATGATGATGAAAATTATTTAGATTTAATTAATATTAATAAGAAGTCATTAATGGTAATAACAAATAATTATGACACTAAAAAAGAAAAATTGCCCAAACATTATTAAAATAATACCAATAATATATATTTATTATTATTATTATTATTATTTAGTAAGTATATTAATAAGTATGAAATAAACTCACATAAAAAAAATAATAAAAAGTATGAAATAAACTCCCTTATATATATGTTGTCCTTTTTGGTAATTTATCCCTCAAACTACAACTTTTATAAGTGTTAGCCAAACACTCAGCTTTTTCAAAAACCACTTTTTAACAGTTTTACCAAATACTCAGCTTTTTGAAACTCAGCTTTTTCATTATGCACTTTTTGAAAACTCAACTTTTTCAAAAAGCCCAACTTCAAAAAGCTGAACCAAACTCACCCTAAAACTTAGGAACTTTTTAAAAAATAATAAATTACTCTCTTAACCCGTTTGTGTTTTTAAATTTAAAATTATTTAACTAAAAGATAGGGGTATTTTAGAAAGTTTAAGAATTTGTATGAGGATATTTTAGTATGCAAAATGATAAAATCTAAACAAAAAATCATGTTATTAGTAGTATAGAAAATGAGACTTTTGGTAAATAAAATAATGAAAAGTGAACATAAAAAAAAAAAGTAAAATTATATATAGATATAAATAAAATAGATGAAAATAACATTTTTTTTTTGGAATATTGAATATTGAAATATATGATTTTTTTTATTTGAGAAACTTGAAATATATGCTTTAATTGAAGTGTACTTGTTTCTCAAAAAAATTGAAGTATACTTCTAACAAAATTATCTTCCAAAAAGAAAAAAGAAAAAAAAAACATTAGAGGAACATTCTGGCATATGCTTTGTGCTGTCAGTGATGTGTGATTTTTCACAAAGTCAAATGTCAATTAAAAAGAAAAAAAAAAGTAAGTAAAAAAAATTATATAAAAAGGGCCGCGTATATAGTCCAAGCGCACATTTCTACACTTTCCAGCTACGCATAAAACGAGGAATCCCCTTCCCCAAGCCAAGTCTCACAAAAACTCTTTTCCTTCTCTACTTTTTTTTTTTTTTTTTTTTTGGAATATTTTTAAAAACTGGAACAGATAAAGAATCGAAATGAGAATTGATTCTCAATTTTTTAGTCGGACTTTTAAAATAATTTTTATGTGAATTTTTTTACATCCTATATTTTCTTTTTCTCATCTCAATAATATAAAAATAAAATTTACAAAATAAAATTAAACATGGTATAAAAGTCTAAAACAATAAACAGAGGTTTTTTTAAAAGAAAATAAAATATAAATTGAAAGAGATTTAAAAGCTAAAAAAAAAGCCTACTGCAAAGTGAAATCTCTCTCTCTCTCTCTCTCCGTGTTTGAGAGATTTCCAAAACCCTACCTCTAAAAAACCAGAACAAAGATCCACAAATCCACGAAATGGGTAGCGAACGAAAACCCGACCCGAACAACACCCAGACCCGATTCTACGACCCGTACCAAGGGCTCCAAGTCCCGATCCCAGCTCGCAACGTCTACCAACTCCCCACCGCCCCTCAATACCTCTTCGACGAAGAAGCTCGCCGGAGCCGCCGTAATCTCAGCGACAACCTCACCTTCTTCACCGGCTGCGGCTACCTCCTCGGGGCTCTAGGCGGCGGAGCTTCCGGCCTCGTCGCCGGAGTCAAGTCGTTCGAGCCCGGCGACACCGCGAAGCTCCGGGCCAATCGGGTGCTCAACTCCTCCGGCCACGCCGGCCGGGCGTGGGGGAACCGGCTGGGGATCATCGGGCTCATCTACGCCGGCATGGAGAGCGGGGCCATGGCGCTGAGGGACGTGGACGATGTGTGGAACAGCGTGGCGGCGGGGCTCGGTACCGGCGCCGTGTATAGGGCGGCGCGTGGAGTGCGGTCGGCTGCGGTGGCGGGTGCCGTCGGGGGAGTTTTGGTTGGAGCTGCCGTGACGGCGAAGCAGGCGTTGAAGCGATATGTGCCCATATGAAAAAAAAAAAAAAAAAGATGGGACTTTGATTGCTATGTGAGTCTTTTGATCAAATTTAATATAATGTCTTTGGGGTATCAAAGATTTGAAATTTTGATAGTTGAAAAGCAAAACATTGTGGAATTTGATTGGATTAATGAATGGTTTGAAGCATGGGAGAGTGACCATGCCATGGTGGGTAGTGTTTTGTTATTAGTATGATTTTTAATACAATTTTGTGAAAATTGTTGGGTTATGAATAAAATTGGGATGAATCATGGACTTGGGTATAAAGTGGGTAATGATTAGACTAATTAATAGTTTTTTTGTGTGTTTTATGTGATTGGAATAGTAATTTGGCTACTGATTAGATGTTGTAGTTTGTGATTGGCCACGGTATTGTGGAGTTTGATTGGAGTAATGAATAAGTTGAGGTTTGTGGGAAAGAGCCCGTGTAGTTTGTTTTACATGGATGGAATGGTTGTGGGTTGGTAATTTAGATAATGATGTCGGAATTTGTGCGGGCAGCTTTTCTATTATGTTTTGTGTCAAAGATTTGAAATTATTGATAGTTTATGAATGGACTGAAAGTGAATAATTTTTTTGTTTTATGTGAATGGATTTGTTATCATTTGGTTAATGATGTGTGAATATTTTGTGGGTAGCTTTTGTTTTATGTTTTTGTAGCTCAAAGATTGGAAATTTGATAGTTTCTGGTATGTGGAAATTCTATAGAACTGGATATGATTCATTTATTAGTTTGAGAAGTGGGAGAGAGACCTGCTTGGTTGAAATTTTGTTTTGTTATATATTTACTTAATTTGTATATTGTTGGGTAATTAATAAGAATTGGGATGAATTATGGACTTCAATATAATGTGGAAAGTGAATGGTTTTGCGTGTTTTATCATTTATGTGAATGGAATGGGTTGGTAATTTGGCTAATGATGTGTGATCCTTTTGTGGGTAACTTGTTTTATATTTTTTGTACTTCATTGATTGGGAAATTTTATGGTTTATGGTGTGTGACAAGTATTTAAAAACTGATTCAATTAATAAATAGTTGAAACATGAGGCCAATGAGTTCTAGCTCACAATATCTACTCCCCAGAAGTAAATGGGTGGAGTTTAAGGTTGTGGGTTTAGAACTCATTGGCTGTGTGTGTAAACTTACCAATAATTGAAAAAATAATAGTTGAGGCCAATCTCCCCCCCCACACCCCCCCTTTCTCTTTAAGAAGAAAAATGGGTGGAGTTTAAGGTTATGGTTTAAACTCATTGGCTGTGTGTAAACTTACCAATAATTTAAAAAATAATAATTGAGGCATGGGAGAGGGCCTTGATTTAGTGGTATACTTTGTTGATGTTTTTATCTTAGTTTTTGATAATATAATTCGTTGAATTGTAGGGTAATGAATAAGACTTGGGTATAATGTAGAGAGTAAATAATTTGGATTTTTTTGTGTGAATGGAATGGTTGTGGTTTGGTAATTTGGCTAACGATTTGTAAATTTTTCATGGGTAGTGTGTTATTCATAGCTTGTGTTGTACTTCTTTGCACTTTAAAGATTAAAATATTTGATATTTATGTTTTGTGACAATATTTGGAATTCCATTGGTTAATGAATGGTAGAGACATGGGAGAGAGACAAGCTCTGGTGCTATTTGTGTTGCGTTATCATTTTTTTATTGAATGTAATCTTTTTAAATTGTTGGGTAATGAATGAGAATTGGGATGAATGGTGGACTTTGGTACAATGTGGAAGTGAATAATTTTGTGTGTGTAATGTGATATTGAATGGTTGTGGATTGGTAATAAGGTTAATGGTGTGTGAATTTGCAAGGGCTAGTAGTTTAATTGGTGGCATGTGTTATTTTCATGTGCTTTTGCTTAAATATGATGGCCTGTTTATGTGGGACAAGATGTTGAGACCAATTTACTTAGCAACCCATTTACATAATTAGAGGGGTTTGTTATGTGTGTGTTGGTCATTTGCTATTTGATCAGTCAAATTGTTGTTATGTTGCTGAAATGGTGAGGCATTTAATTGATATTAAGTTGTTCCTCAAGTTTCCTTAAATTCTCATTCTCTTAGAAGAGAGAAAAGGAGGGGGCGAAGAGAATGTTTCTTTGATTCCTTTAAACATGGGAGCATAACAGACACATTCTGACCGAAGGAAAAAGGTGTAATTCATGCGCTAAGGCTCAAAATAAATAGAAAAGAAGGATATGTGTACCTCATTTCTTTTTAATTTGTGCAGCAGTCAGATGAAGAGTAATAAGAATGGATATGGAACTTATTTTCAACAATAAAGATATCAACCTTTTTTCTTTTTGTGCAACTCTTTTTTTTTGGGATGGAAAACTTTGTGTAAAGATAGATTTTTCTCTTACTTTCAAATGAATATCAGGGTTGGGTGAGTTGAGTGTTCTGTTTTTGTTCAAGTTCTTGACACAAGGTATTGTTCGCAGTATATATGCAGGTTTATGCTGCTCTTCAATGTATATCAACCATTATTTGAGCTTCATTGAGGGTAATCTGATTTTAGAAAAAGGTTACTGGTTACTGCTTGAGCTTTGGTAAAGTTAATCTTTAAGAAAGCTGGGTGTTTATTGCTGAAGTGCGTGCATGACGTATAAGATGTTTTGTTAGTCTTTCTTGTTTGTCTTATGAGGAGAAATACCCTTTGGCAATGGCTTTGATTGGGATTGATATGGACTTGGAATTTAAAAATTGCATCGTGAATTTAAGAGTATTAGCAGCAGTATCTGGGTTAAGATCTTTTTCTTTCTTTTTTTGATAAGTAGGGTTAAGATCTTACTTATTAGGATTTATATTTCTTGAAATAAATTATCCAATTCAAGTGATTTACTTATTTGTGTTGGTAAATACGTTAATAATCATTCAGTGACCGATGTAAAAAGTTTGATATTGGTGAGGCCCATAGAGCATTCACATTAGTCTCCTCAAATATTTAGCTAAATAAATCTAAAAAACTCTACTTTTGCTAGTTTAGCTATTTATTATTTTCATGCACATATATCAATTTCAATACTTTATCAACATTGAAATTTAATGTAGCAAGGATAGAAGCTCACTACATGCAGAGATGAGACTATCCTCTTAAAAAATTTTAGTTAATTTAGTGAAGTTGATGCAGCTTGTTTTGATTGAGTTTAGATAAATTTTTCTGAAATATTAAATTAGTGAGACTGATGTAAATGCTCTTAACTTTCATTGTAAAATGCATTTCTTCCATTGCTACTCAATATATTCATATACAAGTCAACCGCAAGTTTATTGCTAGTCACCAGCATAGATTCTTATAATGGATTACCATACAATCTTATTTAACCATAAGGGATAGGATGTGTCATTAATGTGATGCACGTTATGATAATGTGACATTAATATTTTTAGTTTATTTTATTTTTTAAAACATTACCATAATTTAAAATTACAAAATACGTGATTAGTTTCTGGTTAAAAGGTTTGAGGATACATGGTGGAAAACCAAAAAAAATACAAAATACAAAATATGTCATATCATATTAATTTCATCACATTTTTAAACAATATAATGTTGTATTCTTGTGTTAAGATTACATTAATATAAGATTACAATAACGTAATATTATGACATAAAGTAACTAAACAGCCCCTAAGGCGGCTTTTGTCCACCAAGACATGACACATTTTCTTTTAAGTCAGAATAGTGGGATGAATGGATTGTATATTTTCATTTCTAAGATCCAAAAAATCCGTATAAGAGCTAAGGTGTGATAGTCCGCAATTTGATTTTTGTAAGATACTAAATCCCCCTGGATCATAGTATCGTTCTTCATCCATTGCCAAACTTCCAACCTCCATAATCCGATATCTGAGTATCCAATACCATTTGTTTGGTAGAAGAATTGTAGTGTCAAACTTCATTTATTTATCTTATCAGTCTCCATATTCAGCTTCTTCTTGGTTATGACTTCTTGTGACTCAGGAATGTATTCTTTGCCTTTTTATTTACCTATGTAACGGTTTAAGTATGGAAGTCTCTCTTTTGTTTGTTGCTAGCTTAAGCAAAAATTTTAACCCCCTCTTGTAATTTTTGAGAAAGGGCACGATTCTCATTTTATTTTTTGGGTATGGATGTTGTATATGAATTCCTTAACAATATACGCAGCTGCTCATTCGTTGGCAAAGCTCCTTTGAGTGGGATGGATCCAAGAGTATCTGTCCAATTTTCTTTTTTGATGATAGTTGTGTACAATTTGACTCTATTTTATTATTAAAATATTAAATACACTTAAGTATTGTCAAGAGCTTTGTAATTCAATTAGTAAGCTTTGTAATTCAATTAGTACTACTTGGTGTTTCTAACAAAGGCATTTTCAAATCTTCCATCTCTTATTGTAACTATTGAATTTATCAAAAATAAATGGGAAAAATATCCTAACACCTTTTGAACTTTGAGGTAGTGGTTATCAAATCCCCTGAACTTTTATTTTAGCCAATTTGTTTCTTTAACTTTACACATCTACCAAATTAATACTTCTGCTACTCTACTGTTAGAAAAACTAACGTCTCTCACATGCAAAATGAAGTTAACAAAATCAATATGTTAGTTTTTAACAAGTTAAGGGGGTGTGATGGCTACTGCCCTAAAATTTAGGAGGTTTCAGAGCATTTTTCCCAAAAATAAAAATAAAATAACCTAAGTACTAAATAAACCTTAACTTGTACCCTTCATATGCTTATTAACCAAAAAATACACTTACTAACCAAAAAAAGAAAGGCCAAGCTTGGGAGATGGTTAGGCGTAATGGCTCTCACATGGTAGATGGTACACCTATCCTAAGGTAGATCCAATAAAGCTTCCACATCTCACGTGACTTGGAAGCTTAGGCCAACTGGCCAGAGAAGTTTAGTCTGAAAAGCAAGATTCTAACTAGAAAAGTCAATAAAACTACCAAAGAAACGGAAAATCTGGAACTCAAGAAAATTCAATTCTACTTTTCATCTTCTTTTTCAAGTTTGTCATTCCCATTTTGGTTTTCAAGGATCTCAATTCAAACCTGAAAACTTGATGATATTCAACAATTGCAAAAACATGACTTGAAAAATGGTTGTGGTAATTCAGGTAATAGATTATTTTGCATTTTACAAACCTCATCCGGGCCCAAGACCCCAACCCCGCCAAAAATTGAAGTAAACAAATAAAACTTGTACACTACAAGAGATGGTGAATACTGAGATTGAGCACCATTGCATTTACAGAAAAGCTGAATTCTAGAAGTCCTAAACAAAACAATCAAAGCTTTTCACGCTTAAGTGTACTTTGGTTGGCATTCAAGTGGGACAAGGCAGAGCTACAAATCATCTCTTTATATCAGCTCTTTATAAAAGCTAGACTCGCAAAAAAGTCATCTCTTTATATCAGCTCACGTAGAGAAATTATATAGTACATGACCAAAATTCAGTGCATAACTCATGCCTGATCCACCCCCCTTTTTATTCCCAGAAAAGAATTTTATGCAAACTTTTTCGGTTCGTAAATGCTACAAAAGGGAACCTGCTCAGTGATACAATCATCACAAGCGAATTGGAACAGCTGAATTGCGTTCACATGCCTCTTGTTGGTTGATTACAGCAAGGCAGAAAAATACACGATGAGAAATAAGCAAGCCATGAATTTAGAGCAACATTGACTCGGGATTCTCAATGTACCCTTTGAATGCCTTCAGCCATTCGGCACCAATTGCACCTGTACACGTAGACGAAGTCAAAGCATTAGGGTTTCACATCTCAGACATATAAAGCTGGCTTAAATTAATGACGTTTTTTAAAGACTAGTATCAGAGCTACTAACCATCAATAACACGATGATCACAGCTTAACGTTACAGACATGAAGGAAGCAAACTCGAATTGTTCAGGGCCTGAACCAGGTACGACCCGTTTCTCAGCTGCACAAGGACAAGGTAAGATAATCACAATGATGATTATGAAGATGAGAAGGACGACAACTTTCTACTGAAAAGATATTTTCTGACTTACCAGACCCAACTGCAAGAATGCCTGCCTGAGGAGGGTTAATGATGGCACAAAATTGTTTGATACCAAAGGGGCCTCCCAAATTTGACACTGTAAATGTACCTCCCTGCAAAGAGAGTAAATGCAGTATTCAACAACTGAACTCATGAGACAATTATCCATCCATAAGCAATAACAAACACAAAAACGCTATTCTGACCTCATAATCTTCTGGTTTTAAGCTGTTTTCTTTGGCTTTTTGGGCCAATTGCTTGACCTCTTCACCTATCCTGGATAGACCTTTCTTGTCTGCGTCCTGCAAATTTTACATACAAAGATTCACGTGAGATGAACTATAAGTGAGGAACTCCAGCAAGGAAATGTATTGACAGCACTAGACTGATGACAACTCACCTTTATGACTGGGACAAAGAGTCCATTATCTGTCTGTACTGCAACATTTATATTTATGTTGCGATACCTGCATAAGAAACCACAAAAGAGTTACCATAGAGTTAAAATTTGATTTAAAATGAAAACTTAATTACAATGTCAATCATTTTATACTTACTGGCGGATGTAATCATCTGTCCATGAACTATTGCACTGAGGAACTTTACGAAGAGCCAAAGCAGCAGCCTGCAGATATGAGTAATTATTATATTTAATCAATGACAGCCTAGGTGGTAAAACCTCAACAGCATGATACTGGAGGCATATGTATGGAGTTTGTGCCCATTTTAACCCAATGACATCTAAACACTTCAAACCCCCCCACCCCCCCTCATTTTTTTCTCCCAATCCCCTTCAATACGTGCATGTTGTGTTGTTTTTGCATGTGTCCAAAAGCGAGAATTTCTACAGCCAAACCAATTACCAAACATCTAAGAGTTGAAGATGTTCACATTATGTGCAACAATACAACAGTTCAAAGGACACCATACAAACTTCTCAACAAGACTACTGAACAACTAAATCATGAATTCCGTTTAAATTGTAATTGCTAACGTAAAAAATCAAAGATATGTTAAGTTTAAAAATTCACTAACACAGTAACACTAGAACTTCTCAGAATTCGGTACCATATAATCTCATGAAAAATTGAAAAAAAGTGGATTCAAAGTATTGGCTGGAAATATATGGTGTTCGAGATTCTTCTAGAATGGCCCAAAACTTTCCATAGTAAGTAGTTTAGTGGTCATTAAAGAAGACCTATAAATAATTACACATTCATTGCTCGAATTGTGTGGAAACAAGATGTAATACCTTAATTACAAGATCGTTAATTGATATCCGTTTTCCACCAGATGCTTCTTGTAATGAATTGAGTTGGCTCCGCAAACTGCAGAAAAAAGAAACAGTTACATAATCAAAAAAATATTAAGCAATGGCTCACTTTAGAAGAGAAGGCAGGCACAAATACTCACTCCATGAGTTTGTCAACACATGTATCTACTGTTAGATAATAATGGGGAATAGTTTGCTTGGAGAATAATAAGCGTGAAGCGGTGATCTGCCAAAACAACACCAGGAATAAGCTTTAGAAAGCCAAACTTTAATTGTAAAATTTAACAAAATCTATATCAAAAGTTGTACAGAATTATGTGACATTGACCAAGGACAAGATGACCAATTATCATCTTAAATTGTTCTTCATGTTTCTATGGGGCCTAAGAGATGTGGTTGGTAAGCAACCTTAACCCCAATTATGGAGAGGCTAATTCTCAGATTTAAACTGGAGAGCAATAAATATGTTAATAACAAGGAAAGAATGCCATAAGCAAGGAAAAAAATGAAGAATAATAAGAGACAAGGGAGTTGCATATTAGTTGAAATTTATTGGCTATATGACCACATTTGATTCTTGCAGCCGATCCCGGTTCTGAGGACTTCAGGTTTAGTTGGGCTGGGATGAGCTCAGAACATTATAATAAAATAATAATTAGTCCTGGGCTTAAACAGAGTGGATCTGTAGAATCAACTTCATAAATTGGATACCCTGAAATTTATCTAATTAGTCCTAGGAATATGATGATGATGATGATGATGAAAATAACAATTTATTCAACATATTACCTTCCTTATCTGAGAATGAGGTATGTCAGTGTAATCTAATGCTGCAGGTGTACCAGCCTTAGCTGAAGGAGCTGCAGCTGATACTTCCTTTCCACGAGAGGCTGCATCATAAGGAGAAGACAATTATTTAATCATCAATGGGCTATCTAAAAGAACAAATGCTAAAAGAAAGAAACAATATTCACATCATAAATGATAAAGCACCATAAAATTTTCGAGCAATAGAAAACAAAACAAAAATAGCACTACAACCCCAATCATAGATAATATAACTATAGTACCCAAGTACTCTTCAATATCTGCCTTCACAATGGTTCCATCAGGACCTGTACCTTTGATGCTTGAGAGAGGCACCTAAATTAAGAACAAACAAAGTTACAACACATCAGTTAGATACAGCTCAATATTAAATGTCTCCTATCACTGAACAAAATTTCTGGTCATAGAATTTATGATAGCTAACTTTATGTTCTTCGGCCAATTTTCTGGCAAGAGGGCTGGAGAAAACACGATCTTCGGCAGGAGTTGCTGCAGTAGGCTTGGAAGTCTTTAGTTCTGGCGAACTGACAGGTTCTTCAACGACCTCTTTTTTTGGTGTAGCAGGAGCAGATGACCCAGAAGCAGTATCGGCATCCAATGCTGAAGGCTTGTAATCTTTAAATTTTGCAATATCACCCTCTTCTTCAACAGTCACAGCAATCACCTACTCAAAAGCATAAACACATAATCAACATTCAATACAGAACTCCCACATACATAGCCTTCTAATGTTTGAACAAATTTGATAAAGATTATTATTTACGTTCCATAGTTACAATGTATTTTCCATTCTCAACCTACTTTGCTTTTCATTCTATAAATCCCTTATGCGCACGCACACACACAGATGCACTTGAGTTGCAGTACAGTAGCATAAACTGATTACCTCACCAACTTTAATTTCCTTTGATCCGTCTCCATGTATAATCTTGGCAAGATAGCCGTCTTCCATGCTTTCCATCTCAACTGTTGCTTTATCCTTTAAAAATCATATGAATATTAAAAGAAAACTGTCAATTTTCCATAATGAGTAAAGAACATAGCCCAAAATTTTAATCAACAGCTGGACTTCAACCAATAGACAAAACAAGGACCCTACTGTTTCAACTTCACAAAGCACTTCACCAGGAGCAACTTTATCACCCTCTTTCTTCAACCACCTTGCAATATTACCCTGCATGCCAGTAAAGAATCACTTAGCAGAAAACAGTAGATTTAAATCGTTGTGATGTTTCCATAAGCTTCAGAAAGGTACAGACCTCCGTCATTGTAGGTGACAGAGAGGGCATTCCAATCTCTTGGTGTGGAGGAAGGCCTGAAAGATATTGAACAGAATCCATGATAAGTCAAAACAGAACATGAATGTGAATAATGCTTTTAAAGATGAGCAAACTGAAGAAAAGACCATACTTGACAAGATCATCACACTTCAACAGAAGCAAAGCACAAGTACTTTCATTACTGAATGAAGTCGAAAAAGCACAATACACAACAGTACATAATAGGTAGTTGCTTTATTAATCATGCTATACAAATTTGCTAAGAGGAAGCAAAAAATCAAAGCAAAAAGTTAATCAATAGGGATAAATATTACATAAAACATAGCAAAAAAGTATCAAATAGACAACTACAAGTTCTCAGCTAATTTAATTTGTTTAAGACAAAGTAAAAACAATATGTTCCACCTTAAATCCCGCTCATATATTAACTCTATGCAAGTAGTCTTCAAGGCTTAAACATCGTAGATGAACTATTGGAACAAACCAGCAAGTTTAAACCTTAAAAAGCCTTGGAACAATATTGTGTTACAAAAGGTCAGACAAAGAAAAGTGAAGCTCATAAATTTATAATTTTGTATGTAACCCACCATGCATTAATCCCCATGATTAGAGCCTTTTAAATATACATCTTTCTTATTTATCCAAAAATAATAATAATAAAATCCCCATGATTAATCTAATGGGTATGTTCACCACACAGCAGATAAAAATGCAATTGTTCAAAACCCTATGCCAGATCTAATTATAAATATCAAACAGGTAACTCTGATTATAAATATAATTAGACAACTATGGAATTAGGAGAATATATAAAATTTACCTGAATTAGATGAAAAACCTCTCCTCATGTATACCTGTGAGCTGATGTTGGAAAACCAGAGAAAAATCAGGTAACTCTAAGCATCAAGAAAAGATCTGAAACCCCCTCCTCTCCACCCCCCACCCCCAAAAAATTATTAAATAAAAGGAAAAACAGCGTGGACAGCATACCTTGAAAGGCCTTGGTTGAATGCCAGTCCCGCAATTGGATTTCTCTTCTGTACGCCAAACTTTGACATCTAAAAAGCATGAAGAGTGACAGTTAGCATTTCAAATTTAACTCTAAACTCGAGTTTTGAAAAGAAATGAGTGACTAAATTTTGACAGGAAATTATGAAGAAATGGCAGAGGCAAACTGAAGGAAGAAGGCAAAAAGTGCAACAAAATGACTGAAAGTCTTCAATGATGTCGTAATTGATTGGTCATTAATGTTAATGAAGCTGGCTGCACTTACCGCGCCATTGGTGGCAGACCTGGTTACTGTCTCTCTTTCTGAAGGCACATTACAATGACGACGATGGATCTTCCGAATATCTGAGAAAAATAATCACCTTTGCTTGAAAAATACACCAAGGTTTTTATAAACTTATATCATTACCAACATAAGAGGTAATGAATTATATGTTATACACAAAACCATGATATGGATCGTCCAGTTAATACTACATAATCACTAAGTATGCAGATCATGTGAAATGATAATATCTCTAGGTGGTAGACAACAAAAACAAGCAAATAAAATTATTTCAAATACTTTTTAACATAAATGTCAACTTAGAAGATAGATTTAATATAAAATCCAAGTGAAGCTCAGATCTGGATACATGAAGGTATGATAGTACATCTTAGGCCAATGAGTTCTAGCTCAAATGGCACATCACAAGCAATTCAGGTTTGAGACATAACATAACTCAAAAAAAAAAAAAAAAAAAAGGATATGGTATTGGCTTCATAAATCTAGCCACGACACCACTACCTTCTCAATTTAATCTATACATATTATACTGAGAATGATCAAATGCCTCAACACTTGCGAGACAAGTATTTAGAAACATCTAAGCAAAACTCATGGCATGATTTGTTTGTAGATACGCAAAGAACAAGAATGATAGAAAACACTAGTTCACTTTATGAGTAATGAACAAGAAAGTAGACATCAAATAGTCAAGATAATCAGCATACCATCTCTTTTACCAATAGAGGGTTGAGTGCCATTTGAAAACCATCGAACCAAAATGGAATGCTCATGTCGTAGAAAATTGGGCACATTTCTTAACTGCAAAAAAACGATGAAAATATATATAATACATCAAATAAAACAGCACAAAGAATTTTTTTTTTTTTTTTAAATATATATAAACTTAATGCTTGAACCTTGTTTAAATCAAGAGCAAGAAGAAGCTTTATTTAAGAAGAGAGCATTTTCCTTTTTTTTGGGGGGTGGGGGGGAGGTACTAGTGGGCAGTACTAACTTGAACCTGTTTGGACAAGTAAAGTGCAAAACAAAACCTCTTTGAATTGGTGGGCATAAAACCAGTGAAGATGTACACTTCTGATTTAGTACAGCATGGCTCAAAGTTTTATAGCAGTCACTAGGAATTTAATCTTCTATTAACAATTCCCACACAAAATGTCCCAGTAATCACCGGATGTTAAGTACTCAATTCACATGAAAGTCACTGATTGAGGCTAAATAAGCAGTTAAAAATTGGATTTTCATGGCTAGAAAAATGTATCTACAACTCCAAACCTGGCAATACACACCAAGAACACTGAAAACATAGTCTTTCTTAATTACCTACAAATCAATTAAGCCTAGAAGTAACATAATCCATGAAAACAAAGGTGATGCCACCACAACTACTGTCAAAACAAATAACCCATCTTTCACAATAAGCCTTGAAATGAGATTATCACTGCCTATAACTACAACCAAAATTATATTAACCAGAAATGAAATTGGGCTAGGATTCACATATTATGAACACAAAAAAAAGGACCCATTTACACAATAGAACTTTATTCACTGACTATATACAAATCTAATGCCTATAGCTCAGTATAACTAAGCTATATCACTAGAATTAGAGCTAAAACTAAAATACCCAGATAATGAAATTGGGTCTAGAATTCAAAAATCACAACCACAATCTAAATCCAAATAAAAAAAAAACCCACAAACAAATCAATATCACTAACATATATATACAATTAAAAATGAACACTTGAAAATCAAAACTACTATATATACACCAAAAATGAACATTGAGAGAGTTAAAGAGAGACAGAGAGTAATGGTAAACCTTTTTGGAGTGATTGATAATATGAGATGCGTAAGCCATTTTCTGAAACTCTGATAAAATTATTCAAAGGAAAAAAAAAAAGAACACCAAAATAAAAGTTGCTACAAAAAGAGGATTTGTAGCTAAGAGAGAAAGACAAGTTGAGAAACAGAGGGGACCGTGTTGTTTGGTTCGGTGAAAAGTTTTGACCTTTGAGGGTTTTTGGTTTCAGATCGCCATAGTCATATAGATCGTTCTGGCTTTTATTTTATTTTAAAAAAAAATATTTATTTATTTTCTATTTTGTATTTAAATTACTTTTTGCCTTCTGGGTTTTTTATTTTAAAAAAATGAATGAGGTACTGAGGTGATAAAAATGGATTTAATTTTAACCAAAAAGAAAAAAAAAAAAAAAGGACTGGGCTTTGTGGGTTTGTATTTTGTACTGTTGATAGGTAGGTAGTCATGTGTGGCTACTGCCCACTTTGTTGGACCCAGAAGAAATTTTGCTTTCTAAGAGACATTTTAGCGAAGTTAAATTATTGTTTAATTTTGTTTAGAGAGTTTTATCTTATTACGGGGCTTTTAATGATAACTTTTTATTATTAGATTAAAATATTAATCAATTTTTTGTGTAGGCAAGAATTGAACTCCAAATCTTTAATTCAACTTTTAGATTTTTTTTTTTAAATATAAAAAATTTTACTAATTGAGTTAATTAAAACTCACAAATTATTATTAATTAATATATAAAAAAAGTCAAATTTTTTTTTTTTTTTAAAAGTCAAATTATTAATTTAACAGTACAAGTATTGACTAAAGTTTAATTTGATTCCTCGTGGGTTATTTCACCAAACAAGGACCAGTCTGTTTTTGGTAAACTTATTTACAAAACCCAAACTTATTTGGTTTAGTATTTTACGTAATTCACTGCAAAGATTTAGTAGAAAAGTCAGCTCCAGGTAATTGTTTGATGAGGAATGATATGTCTATAATATTTTTACAACAAATCCTAAGTGGCAGGTTGTTACTGGTTGTTATTGTTGGGGAAAAAAGTAATTTTAGTGTTAGTTTCAAATTTGAACCAGTAACAACTAACCACTTGTGATTTATTGTAAAAATGTTGTAAAATTATTGTAGACATAGTATCTCTCTTGTTTGATTCCTCGTCATGTAAGGACCAGTGATTGAATCCTTTTTACATTGATGTTAGTGGCTGTTTGACTTAGGGGGTGTTTGGATACTGCTTATTTTGCTGAAACTGAAAAATTATTGCTGAAAATATAGTAATAAATGTAAAAGTTAATTAAAATGGTATAATGGGGTCTATGAATAATGCCAAAAGTGCAGTGATACTCATAAATAATAACAAAAATGAGCCAAATAGTTAAAAAAAATTAATTTTTCATTATTACCTAAACACACGCTTAAGCTTATTTTATTTTGCCCTTTTAGCGTTTTAAGTAATCCACTACAAAGCTTTAGTAAAAAAATTCAGTTCCAATTAACTGTTTCCGAGTACTCTTTTATGATTCTTGCTAAAAATATCAAATTGTTTTTGCTTATTGTGAGTTTCACTCTACTTTTTTGTTACAATACTTTTTTTAAAAAATCAGTGAGCTCATTTTATTTGGTTTTTAGCTATTATTTATATTACTTCAATAAATTTTGATAAATTGTTACTAAACAGGCACTAAAAATAAATCAATTGATATTTTTGATAGTCGATAAAAAAACAATCACTATAACCAAGAACGTCGTGGTCAAAATCATATCATATATATTAAAATGATTTTTTGATCCGTCAACAGTCAACTATTAAGTTCATCAGTTTTCAAAATTAAGTCAATTTCATTTTTGAATCTTCTTTTTGTTTAAATTTCAAAGAAATCACATTAGGTGACAAACAGAGTAAACTTTAAAATGTTACTCCGTATTATACATTATAAGTCCATTTTAAAATAAGAAATGTGAAATTAGTTTTTTTTTTTTTTTTTATGGGAAATACGTCAAAAACTTTATTAATCAGAAGAGATAACAACTACATCCTGGTTGAGAGCTTGTTCAAGGAAACAAGGAATCTCTTCAACCCAAACAGACAGGTCTGCAATGCCTAAAGCATGTCTTGCAAGTAAATGGGCTGGCCTATTGCCATGACGACCAATATGTGAAAAATCAACACATTTGAAACAATGAGACACGGCTATTGAACTATAGACCAGCGTTGCTACTGATGATGGAGGAGGAGACAAGTCTTGAAGTGCATTAATCAACGTCAACGAGTCACTCTCAAGAGTGAAATCTTGAATGGACATATCCCTTGCAAACAGAAGACCCAACTCCACAGCTTTAGCTTCAACTTCGATGGCACCCAACGGAGCTTCAAGTTTCCTGCTACATGCTCCGATCAGCTGACCCTCAGCGTCCTTAATCAAGATCCCCACACCTGCCATGCGTTGCTCCTTAAACACAGCACCGTCTACATTGACTTTGTACCGGTTCAGAGAGGGAGGCGTCCATTTCGCAGGTGCAGCTGGTTGCTTCGGGCTTCCAATCTCTTCCACACATGCTTGGTAAGCATCTAAGTACTCCAACGCCCCTTGTAGCAATGCCTGACCAGATTTCTTCACCCCTCCGTTCCTGCACTCATTTCTATTTGACCAGAGCGCCTAAGCCACCACGATAAGCTTCTCCACGTCACTGTGCTCCCACTTTGCCATCATAACCACGTACCATAACATGTCCATGAACGACCCGAAGTGCTGGACCAGAGAATCCTGAAACAGAGCAGACAAGCCCCAAATTTCACGGGCTCTTTCACAACTCCAAAAAAGGTGGCCCGATGTTTCTTCAACTAGTTTGCATTCTTCACAGCAACTTTCCGAGAGTACTTTCCGTCTAACCAAGTTCTCTTTCGTGGGAAGCACATCTCTGCAGGCTCTCCATGCAAAGTGGCGGATCTTGTGTGGGATATTATAGCTCCAAATGGCCCTCCAAAACCTCCTCAAAAGACTCCCATCAGACCCAGATTCCCCGTGTGCATCTGATCTCAGCTCCATAGCCAGTTTATAAGCGCTACAGACACTAAAAAGTCCATTATTTGTCAGCGCCCACACTTGCTTGTCTTCTGGCAGATTGGCACACAACGCAATACCACAGATCACATTCACTTCATGAGGGAGGAAAACATTACGCACCAAATCAATTTTCCAAGCACCCTTTTCTTCATCAATCAGATCAGCAACTCTAGAATCCTCAGGTATGTTGTTTACCGGAGAGACAACTTCATAAGTAGAGGGAGAGGGCAACCATTTATTCCTCCAAATCATAATGCTACGACCATTACCAACTTGCCACCTTCTACCTTTTTTAACTAAAGCTTGGGCAGCCATTATACTCCTCCATGCAAAGGAAGGATTTCTACCAAGACTAGCATCAACAAACTCACAAGTTGGAAAATATTTGGACTTAAAAACCCTATACAATAGAGAATTAGTCCCAGTTTGGAGTCGCCAACCTTGTTTTGCCAACATAGCCAGATTAAATTGTTTTAGTTGCTTAAAACCCATTCCCCCACTAGCCTTTGGAGCACAAAGTTTCTCCCAGCTGATCCAAGCCATTTTCCGTTCCTCCTTGCATTGTCCCCACCAGAAATTCCTGATCAAGCTTGTCATCTCATCACAAAGAGAGTCAGGAATTTTAAAACAACTCATAGTGTACGTTGGGATAGCTTGGGCTACAGCTTTAATCAGGACTTCTTTACCAGCCTTGGACAACAGTTTCTCCTTCCAGCCAGCGAATTTGTTCGCCAATTTTGCCTTCACTTCCTTGAAGGTATTCTTCTTATTCCTTCCCACCAAAGATGGAAGACCCAAATACTTCTCATGCTGGCGAATCACTTGAGCACCAAACCGGATTCTAATCTCATCCTGGATCTCCTTAGCTGTGTTAGGGCTAAAAAACAGGGAAGTTTTGGATCGATTCAGCTGTTGGCCAGAAGCTTTCTCATACGTGTTCAATATCTTTTGTAAGACTTCACACTCATCAAAAGTGGCTTTGCAAAAAACTAAACTGTCATCTGCAAAAAATAAATGAGACAAGCAAGGACCTCCCCTACTCACAGATATGCCTTCCATCAAACCATCAGCTGTGGCTTTTTTGATTAGTGCAGAAAGACCCTCAGCACATAGCAGAAATAAATATGGAGAAAGCGGATCACCTTGACGAAGCCCTCTGGTGGGGGTGATGTGACCACTAGGTTTACCATTAATACGGACAGCATAAAAGACGCCAAACACTAGTGTGATTTTAGCCACCAATTTTCTAATATCAATATTATAGGGACTCAAATTGGATTGGACCCATAATATGAATGGGTTTTCAGCCCAGCAAGCCCAAACAATAAATTTTTAAAGTGTGGGTACAAGAACTAGTTCTATTTGATAGGAAAGGTTATAGTTATAGTGCAATAAAAGACACTTCAAGCTATTTGTATGATCAAGACTCTCCTCGACTAGGTTTCAGTGAGCCTCTTTATGAGTTCTATTGTTCTTCTCTCCTTTTTTCCAAAAAGTCCCTTCTAATGTCACCTGCTTCCATGTTATATACTACGTTCCTTACTCCATTTCCACCGTACACATGTAGTTCCTATCCTGGGAACTCTTTTCTGTCCCATCCAGCACCTACCGGAACCTTTGCTCAGTGGCCATAAAGCTGCTTGGTTACTGTTCAGGTATCACCTTCACATTAATGCGACTAGGGAGTTAGCTGGAAAGCATTTAATGTGGAGGTAATAGCCTTGGAAGATATTTGTTACCTTTCCCGATTCCTCCTTAGGTCTATATCCACTTTCCAGTTCTAATACAACTTTACGGAGTACCCTGGATAAAATGATAGTTACATCCACCTCGGATTGTAGTATCCGAGGTGAATTTCATCCTCAGACGTGTCCTGTGCCACTATACATGACTTTCACCCCTTTTTCGTATACTAGTCCCACAATAATTCTTTTAACCTATCATCGGACACGTGAGTGTCCTCGGACTGGGCCGCTGGGCCCCAAGCCCATTTCTTGTGATTCCTGTATCTTTTTAGATAACAGGCCCCATAAATATTTATATGAGTTTTAATTACCTCAATTGTTAAAGTTTTTTTTATCGTCGAATAAGAGTTCAACAACCTATGATAATTGGTATAATTAATTGGGGGTAAAACAAAATAATTTATGCGGGTTTGTCTTTGCTTGGTAAAATATGAAGAACAGCTTAACATTCTGAAAATTTTTCTATTGACCCAACAAACCAATTAAAAAATAACAAACATTTTCTTTTAAGATTGACTAAATCTGTTAACACAGCAAATTTTATGGTAAATTAAAACCTTGAGGCCAAATAAGTGAATTAATTATTTGAGGAATTAACCATGCAATTTGGAAAATAGCTGGAGGATAGAGTTTCTTTCCCTCTCAAACTCCAAAAAAAGATTGTGATACTTCACTGGATGTGTCCTTTCATGCTCACCTGCCTTCGGGTCAATATCACAATAATAATAACAATTCTTAAACTCTTAAAATATGCAGTTTTTGGAGTTTATAAATTATAATTCACCACACAGGTTTATTGAGGCAATATAATAATAAGAATAATTCATAGGGGGTTGAAGGGGCAGAAGCATTGTACAGATAGGTGAGGCCAGTGGCGACGCCACATGTAACTCAGGGTGTTCCCAGGAACACCCTGACCTGAAAAAAAAAACTTGAAAAAAAAAATTTTTACAAAATTTTTTATATTTGTTCTCTGTTAGGAACACCCTCAATCAAAAATTAGGACCACCCTCAAATTAAAAAAAAAAATTTATTTGTTCTACTTTCAAGCCAAAAAAAAAAAAAAATTTGCAATAGAGCCAAGCCCACGACAACTCGGCAAGCCCAACAGATTACAGAACCCACGGATTCTCCAAAAAAAAAGAAAAACAATAACCAAACCCCAATACAGAGCTGCAGAGCAAATCAAATCAGAAATCACTTATAAATCATAAATCCTAAAGGCCTTAAGCAAACCTAAAGAGTAAAGACAGAGCAAACAACGCCTTAGGCTCAAGCCAACTGCCAACAGACGGAGCCATGGAGATCGGATTAGTCATGTCGCTCACAGCTCGGTCGTCGTCGGAGATCGGTTCAGTCTAGATCGTCGTTGTCGCTCGGATCGCTCACCCCTCGTCGTCGTTGCTCGTCGCTCGCCACTGCCCTCATCGGAGATCGCTCGTCGCGGGTTGCCTTGTCACTGCCTCAGCCTTCAGGGCTCCTTGCTTGGCTGCTTCGGTGCTTCCTCCCTCAAGGTATTTCATTTACTAAACTAACTTCTCTCTCTCTCTCTCTCTCTCTCTCTGAATCATTTTTTTTTTGAGAAAAGTCTATTTGAATCATTGAAAGGAAAATTATGAGTCCCTTTCTCTCTTTATTCTTTAAGTCTAATTTAGTAATTTTAATACTTTGTCTTATTTGATTCTGTGATTGGGCAGATAGGGCCGCTGAGCTTTGACTTTAACTTTATTAATATTTGGCTTTTTTTTTTTTAACTTTTTGAATTTGGCTTTATCTTAATATCTTATCCGTTGGTGTTGGTGTTGGTGGGTGTTGTTGTTGGTGTTGGTGTGTGTGTTTGCATTGGACCGTTGGTGAGATATTAAATTATTAATTGTCTTTTAGTGTAACGTATATTGTGATTTGTAATTGTGAAATTTTCTGATTGGCAACTGGCTCTTGTGATTGGGGAAATTTCTTGTCTGTTGAGTGGGGTGGGGTGGATGAACACATAGTGTCGGGTAAACAATAATTAAAGCAGTGTAATGTGCACATCAGCCCATGGGATGTGTAATGTGCACATGGCTGGCTCTTTTAGTGTAATGTGCACATAGATGTGTGCTAGCGCAACTAATAAACAATAATTTAATTAACTAATAATTAATTGGGAAAAGCAACTAATAAACAATAATTAATAATTTAATTAACCAATACATTATAAAAGACAAACAAATTAAATTATGTTAGGCTAAACAATAATTAATAATTTAATAATTAATGAAACAACAATACAACAAATTATAATTTATAAAAGACAAACAAATTCATGAAACAACTAAACAACAATAATTAATAATTTTATTAATATTTCAAATGAACTCATAGTTTATTGTATAGGTACCTTTGTTCATTTCTTTTCTTTTCATTTTTTTTCCTTTTGAGGTTTTTCGGTGTACAAAATGCAAATTTGTTTTGGTTTTAAGAATTTTTTTTTTTTTTTTAAGCACAAACTTCATGCCGGCCAAATCTTGAATTTCGGTCGGTATTTCCCGAAACACCCGAAATAGACCGAAATGATCCAAAATTTTTTCAAAGTAGAATAGGAACACCCTGGACAAAATTTCTGGAGTCGCCACTAGGTGAGGCTATGACTTGGCATGCGGGAATCACTTTCTGTTTTATGGTAAAGAACAAAAGATATACAGGGCAAGTGGGCAACTATTTCATTCAACAAGTTACTCAGAAAAGGAGGGTTCACAAATGTATGGATCTTTTTGTATGTTCTTTGTTTCGATGGATAACATTTTCCTATATTTGGTATTATTAAAAAAAAAAAAAAAAAGTCAAAATGAAAGCCATTTTGACTTTCCTTATTAGACTTGGACGTGAGATTGATTTTAGCATAAAATAACTCTATATAGGGAAAGTCAAAAGGTGGTATGAGAAAGCTATTTTGACTTTCCTTATTAGACTTGGACGTGAGATTGATTTTAGCATAAAATAACACTCTATAAGGAAAGTTAAAAGATAGTTTTTCAACTTATTTTAAGATTGTTTTAAAAAAAAATACTTTTGAAAAATAATTCATGTTCCATAAAATATTAATGTTGAAATAAACGAAAATTGTAATAGAGTTATAACTTTTGTCACAATTTGTTGAAGTGATTGAGGGTAAGTGAAAAAAAAAATGTGGGTCATGAAATAGTGATTATCGACCACTGCAAATTGGGCACTTCAACAAATTGGGACAAAATTTTAACTTTTTATCCCTTTATTGATTTACTTTTAAACATTGGTTAGAGAATCCGTATCAGCGGATGTAAAATTTTGCAAAATGCAAAAAGTAACAAATTTTACACATTTTGCCTCAAAAATCTTTCACATCAGTCCTTCTAAAACTGTATATATTTACACATTTGCTATAGTAACCGTGCATATATACACGATTACTGTAGCTATGTATACTATTATTTTATTAATTTCATATTTCGCTCCTTTTTTTTTTCTCTCTCTCTCTTCTCCATCTGCAAAACCAACTCAGGCTTCTTCTCTCCCTCATCATCATCTTCTTCCTCTAATACACATAAACACAAACACACCCACACAAACGCACAAAACCTACAAGAGCACTACCACCAAAATGCAGATCCCACCATCCACCTAACACTGTCCAACCATCCCCACCACCATCACCAGTTAAAACAACCACCACCACCAAAACTTGTTAAAACATTGGAAACCCAAAATACAACGAAAATCATACCTAATCAACCCAAAATCCACAAAAAATCAATTTAAAATTAAACCATCAACTAAAAACCCATAACCCAAGCCCAAAATCAGAATCAAATACAAACCCAATGGTGGCAAAATGCTTGAAATCAAATGAGAGAGATCCAACAATGCAAGCTTCGACGGAGAGGGATTTCTTCAGATCTTTGAGATCGGTGCTTGTGGTGGAGATTGGTTCTTGTGGTGGAGAGTTGATCTGACTGTGAGAGAAAGAACAAAAAAGAAAAGGAAGATAAAGAAGAAGAACATGGTTGTGGTGGAAAGGTAATCTGACCGTGAGAGGAAGAGGAAAAATAAGAAGATGGTGAAAACTTTTGAAGAGAGTGGAGAGTTTTGAGAATAAACGACATATAAGCATGGAGATGAGAGTGAAAAAATCAGATCAAATGAAATGAGATAAGTACAAAAGAAAAAGAGATAAGGACAATAGAAAATGATAAAATAATAATAATAAATTAAAAAAAATATTATTATTTAAATAGAATAGATTGTAAAATAGATAAACTGATGTGGGTGTTTTGGAAAAGTGATAGTATAAAATAGAAAAAATAGTTTTTTAGTGTAAAATAGATAGAAAAATTTAACCGGACTGATGCGGTTGCTCTTACATGCGAAGAATAAAATAAATACTTTTTGGATCAAGAACATTCTTCCAATCAACTTTGATTTGATGGGGTTTTAAAAATGGTGTAAAAGCACGCAATATTAAGCTTGAGACTGAGAACTCAGTGACTTTTCAGAGCTTAGAGAAGACCTTTTGTATAGAGGTTAAGGAAAAATCTTGGTGTGTAACTTAGTGAGTTGGTTGTGTGTTGGTGAAGCATTAATGGAGAGTTCCATTTATATCTGGATTTTTAGGGGGTGATTAGCAAATAATCTTTTCTAAATCTTTCCCAATCTTCAAAAAATTCTTAGAAAATCGTTCTTAGGATTTTTAGCTAAGAGTAGTAAGCTCAACTTTCAGAAAGTTCTTGCTGTTTTGGGTAATAACAACTAGGTTTCTGGCTTAGCATTGAATGCTGATTAGCCTTGGCTGATGGGATTAGAGCATGCTTGAGGCTAATGATCTTGGTTATGCTACAACTAGAATCAGAGTTCCCTAGGGCAGATTGGACCACCCCAAGCCAGGTGTCAACCTTGGAGCCCTTGCTGGGAACTCTGCTAGGATCCCCTTAATACCCTCCAAACCACATTTCCCTAAGCTTCCCCATTTGGGGTTCATGTGCTTGGTTCATGAACCCGAGAATACATATTTTTGGTATGAAAATGAGCTGATTTTATGTCGTTTCAAAAGCTTCACTGGCCTAGGCATGGCAGCTTTGAGTTTTTGATTGAATGAGTTGAAGGAGAAAGAAGTGACAGCTGGCTGAAACTTTTTCAGCTTTCTGTCACATCACCTTTAGCTTTATGTCACTTGAGGAATGATGGGATTTTAGCTTGTACAGAAAGGATTCATTCCCTGGTGGACACGTGTCCCTTTTCTAATCTGATTGGACAAGTTGGGACCTGATGGGAAGGAGCTCCAGCTGTTCAATTGTTGCTGAAATTTGGTTGACCAGTTCACGTGTTTTCCATTTGCTGAGATTTGTGTGTAGGCTGGCCTAACCCAGCTGGGCTTTGTAGATAAGCTTGCTTGGGCTTGGTTAACCCTACAAAATGAGTAGTTTTGCCATGAGTGATATTCATAGGCTTTGTAGTTTAGTTGATTATGGAAATAATAGACATAGTTCCCATAAATTTTGTGGAAGCAATATTTTTAAGAGATGAGCAATTTATATTTCCCATGAGTGAGAGATTTAGTAAAAACAAATGTCAAAATAGTATTTGATTTTGTAAATGTGTGCCAAAATAACATTTGGGCTTTATGAGATAGTTGCCAAAATAATATTTGGGTTTTATAGAATAAGTGTAAAATTAATAGTAGTACCAAATATTAATATTTGGGCTTTGAGCATAAAGTATTTTTTTTTTGTCAAAATAGCATTTTGGGCTTTGGAAAATAAGTGTCAAATTAGCATTTGGGCTTTTGAGCATATAGTATTTGTTTTTGCCAAAATAGCATTCTGGACTTTGGAAAATAAGTGCCAAATTAGCATTTAGGCTTTGTAAAAATGGTTTGAGTTTTTGTAAAAGATATTGTCATGTAGCAACGGGAGCAATGCCAGATCATACCGGACTTTAGAGATGCCGGATCGTACCAGATTTTAGAGGTGCCGGATCGTACCGAACTTTAGCAATGCCGGATCGTACCGGACTTTAGAGATGTTGGATCGTACTGAGCTTTAGAAATGCCGGATCGTACCGGGCTTTAGAGATGCCGGAATCGGATTTTAGAGGTGCTGGATTGTACCGGGCTTTAGCAATGCCGGATTATACCGGACTTTAGAGATCCCGGATCGTACCGGGCTTTAGAGGTGCCGGATCGTAACGGGCTTTAGAGATGCCGGATAGTACTGGACTTTAGAGATGCCGGATCGTACCGGGTTTTAGAGGTGCCGTATAGCAACGGGCTTAATAAATGGTATTGTTGGGATTTTTGCTGAGATAGTGCAGTTTTGTGGCCCAATTTTGGTAGCAATATGGTGAGTATTATTTGTGAAAATTCTGAGTTGGGTAATATGTGGGATATAATAGGTAACATTTGTGAGAAGGCCCAAGGCAATTTATGGGCTTGTGTATGGAGTATTTGTGAAGGCCCAATAACATAGAGAATATTTGGGTAATATATATATGAGAATATTTATGTAGGTTTAGAATAATGTGTAGGTTTAGAATAATGTGTAGGTTCATGTGGGTATTTTTGTGAGTGGGCTAATAAAATCAAGGCTCGAAAATTTGTACCTCAACACAGTGCTAACTAGAATTTGAATTTAAAATTCAGTAGTTGGGAATGAAGATTTGAATCTTGACCTTAAAAATACAAATAATAAAAGTAGAGCAATGCTACTATGGGGGGTAAAAGCCCAACCTTATGTATTGGGTCTAGGGCCCTATTTGAAGATTACTGTGTGTCCGAAGAGAAGAAAGTGGTTGAGAAAGAGTCCATGTGGAAGAATTATACCTGGAAATGAACGAGGAGTATAGTCCGAAGAGATCACCAGCGGTCCGAAGAGATCACCAGTAGTCCGAAGAGATCATTCTCCTCGGATACAAAGAGTTTTTGTTAAACAGATATCTGGGAGATTCAAGTAATCTTTCTAACGATTTCGATGATAAGGATAAAGCTTTAGGCATGCCTGAAGATGATAAGAACAGAGAAATATCTAAAAAGAAAAGCTGCTACCACCACCACATTAAATGCACTGCAGCTGATTTTTTGGCCGCATTAATGTGGAGAAGATCCCTGAACAGTGTAATCTCAGCTACTACCACTCACAGAGAGCTAAAGAGGAGACTTGACGTGACATATACTTAAGTGGATGCTTAGATGAAAAACAAGTGGACGATGAAGATGAAGGGGAAGGATGCTATATAAAGGGAAGAGGCCTCTGATAATAAGGATCAGAACAAAAAAGAAAAGGAGGAAGAGAACAATTTTACTGTAACTCTAAGAACTGTATTCACTTTTTATTCAATAATACACCTATTCGGGCATCAATTTGTTTAGTTTTCAAGTGTGTTTTTATGTTAGTTCATCCTTTAATACCATAGTTAACTATTGTTTAATTCACAACCAGCCTAGCTCTTTCACCCACTCTCTACAAATTGATTATTTTGGGTTTATTGGGCTCATAATCCAAACCTTTTGTGCTTGGGCTACAAAAAGCTACAAAAACTGACCCTACAGCTACATACTTAAAAAATTTCATAATATTTTTCACAATGATTAAGCTTGCATGCTTTTACTTATTCTCACACAAGTCCACCATTTATCATTTTTTAACCTATTGCTAAAAGCAATAGTAGTAGGTTACCTATATTTTCTTCCTATTTGTTACTTTCCCTATTTTAGCCAACCACTTTTTTTTCACCTACATTGAAATTTTCTATTCTAAAACATATTTCATTTTAATGGGCATCACATCATATTTCGCAATTATTGGTAAATGGGTATGGGTAAGTTAATTATTTTGTAGCCAATTTACCAAAATTGACCTGATTTAACTCAACCCATGAGGTTGAGTCGGTTTTTAGGAGTTGATGGGTTGGTTGGGTTGTGAAATTTGTTTTTATGGTAGTTCAAGTTGGGTTTGGGTCATAAGGTTCACAAATCCACTTAACCCGACGCAAACCACCTATATTTGATATATATTTAAATATATATTATACAATTTTAGTTTTTACTTGTTTACCCTTCTTTCTAAATAAAACCCAAACCTTGAGTTCTTCTCATATAGTTTGTGTTGATTTGTTGTTATGCTCAAGATTATTTGGTTATAAATTTACTCTTATTTGTGGTGATGTTATTCTAATTCTCAATTTAATATTAATAATAATTAAAAAAAAAAAATCTTTCCAACCCATAGATCCAACCCGATTCACATAGGTTGGGTTAGACCCTTGTGATGGGTTGGGTTGTGCTATATTTTTTTTAACCCACCAATGAGTTGAAAAAACCTCTCAACCTGACTCAATCCAACTCATACACACCCCTATATAAGGTTTTTAGGTGTTTGGTAACATATATTCATCATTTTATCCCATTTTAGGCAATTTGCTACTAATGGTAACTATATGCAATGTCAACCATCACCAAATTTGTTGTTTATAGACTTTGAAAAAAAAAAAATCTACAACCACAAATCATTTCACAACTTCTTTGTCATAGCTTTCAAGTGGCAAAGTATGAGTGCATGTCTAAGTGATAAGTAACTACTTATAGATTGTCACGACAAAATTGTGACTTATAAAAGCAACGTAATATATATGAATAATGATAGTACCACAACCAAAATTCACAACGTTTGCCACAATCTATCCACATGGCAAGTCGTGAGCATTGAAATATAAGTAACGTGTCCACAACTTTACTGTTCATAACTTGCCACGCAACTAAGTTGTGAGTTTTATCGTGGTAATAGCATTATTCCATAAAATATTTGACGAGTAGTATCTTGCCACGTCAGCAAATCTAAATTTAAAAAAGGTTATGAAATTTATGGCTTTTTATTTTTTATGAGTTTCTTTTCTGGCAGCGGTGCTCTGCTGGCTACGGTTACGGACCACGAGGAACGGGAGGGGAAGAAGGAGTGAGGAATAGTACTACACACCCGAAACAAACGCTCTCACAAAACAAACTTCTTCTTCTTCTAGAGAGAGAGAGAGAGAGAGAGAAAATGGGGAATCAGAAGCAGAAATGGACGGCGGAGGAGGAAGAAGCACTACTGGGCGGAGTAGCGAAGCACGGCCCTGGAAAATGGAAGAACATTCTCAAAGATCCTGAGTTTGCTCCTTTCCTCACTAACCGTTCCAACATTGACCTCAAGGTCACTCCTTATTTACCTTTTCATGCCACTCCCAATCTCTTAGCTTATCCACTCTCACTTTTAGGGATTTTTTATTTATTTAATTTTGTTTGGTTCTGAGGGAAAATTGGATTTTTTTTTTCTCGGGAATATTTTTTGCAAATTAGGGTTTACTAGGTCTGTAAGGGTGTCATCAAACCCTAAATTTTCAGCATTGTAGTGTCGTTACTTGAATTCTTCTATGCTCATCAACGTAGAGTAATTTTAGTTATATAGAATGAGTGCTCAGTTCTTAATTTGTAGGATTTTTGTTTTATTTTTGGCAGCTAAGGTGCTGTTTGGTTCGAGGGAAATTTGGATTTTTTGTTTCTCGAGAAAATTTCTGCAATTTACGCTTCTATTAGGCCCCAGTGTGAAGCCTTAAATTTTCAGCATTTTAATGTTGTTACTTGAATTCTTCAGGAATGTTGTTTATGGACAAACACATACTCATATATAATAGAGTGAAAGAGTGAGAGAAATTTATTTATATAAAATGACTTCTTAGCACTCAATTTGTAGGATTTTTTTTTGGCAGCTAAGGTGCTGTTTGGTTCTAGAGAAAATTTGAATTTCTTTTTTTCTTTAGAAAATTTGTGTAATTTACGCATCTATTAGGCCCCAATGTGAAATCTTAAATTTTCAGCGTTGTAGATTTCTTAATTGAATTCCTTAAAATGTTGTACACACAAGTTAGCAAGTTGTGCAATTAGGGGTTTCCAGTTTCCATAGCATTGTTGATTTTGTTATATGTACAACGAACTTATCCGCGGGGCAAATTTGGAAAGTAATTTCGTTTTAATATTAATTATTTAAATTTGACACTGTTTCGAAGGTTTTTGGGATCCAAAACTTTTCTAAAGATCGTGTTAAACACTATTTCATCACTTTAACACATAAAATTGTATTTCATCACTTATCAAAAATTGTATTTTCAAAACAAGATTTTGTAAAAACATACCATTGCCAAATAGTTTAAAACAATGTCAATTTGAATAATTATTAAAATAATATTATTTTGCAAATTTTCCCTTATCCGCACAATTTTAGGGTTTTTTTTTTTTTTTTTTTGGACCCTAAAGGTATGTTTTGTTAGGAGAGAAAGTGTTTGTTTATTTTGCCGGGAACTTTGGTGTAGTGTATGGTTCTGTGTATTTGTGTTGATAGGCTGTGATTGCTTGGTGAAAATCCTAGGTGTTTGACTGTTTGAGTCTGAGCTATATGTGTTTTAAACCTAACCTGGAAATGGTATTATAAAATACATATAAAGCAAAAACCCTAAATTTGTTCTCAGAACTGAGAACTCATTTATTCTATGTCAAAATGTTAATCCTGGACTGTTTTACTTGAAACTCTAAATTTTCAGTATTTTAGTTTTCTTAATTGAATTTATTTATATTTGTTATATCTAGTTCTGAGAAACTTTAACGGTATCATAAATTCATAATATATATATATATATATATATTAGTAAAGCTTTTGTGAAGTAGAGCTAATAAGGAAAGGAAGAAGTGTATTTCAAATATGGAGAAGTGTTTCAAACCTTTGAGTTATTGTATTAGTGTAGTTTATTTCGATTTACTTAGCACAAATCGATTTGAACCTCAGTGCTGTTTATCTGACTCATTCTTGATTACCTACCAGGACAAATGGCGAAACCTGAGTGTTAGTACTGCTGGACAAGGCTCTAAAGAGAAATCGAGGACTCCAAAGATAAAGGCTATAACAGCTGCTCCACTCCCCAATGTTCAACATTCTGCTCCTGCTGCTCCACTTCTTCTTACTGCACCCCCTGATACTGTCATGGATGATGCCCCTAATAGCACACATGAGGGGAAAAATGCTCCACGGTAAGTGTTTGTCTTCCTCCTCTTCTCCAACTCCTTTTTATGACATGTATAGTATGTGAATGTTATGCCAAAAATTAGTTGTCCTTTTATTTATCTCTTTTTCCCATATATTAAGTAATGTATGAGTTGTGTGTACCTATCAGAATAAATCTATTTCTAAAGTATGGTGTTCTCAAACTTTTATAACTGCTATTATTTTTGTTGTTATCTTATATAATTCTCCATAACTTGGTTGGAAAATCTGGCTAAATGGCCCCCAGAATTTCTAACAAATGCTTACCAAAATATCTTTAAATAAGGGCATAGTGTCACTTTGACATTTGTATATAACTAGCAACTCGTGCAATGCACAAGTAGTTTTCTTTATTATTTAGTTTTAAATATCTTGTCGACAAAATATGTAAAATCCAATTCTTTTATTTGTATGGTTAATACCTGAAAACCAAAATGAAATCTTATTTGTAAAATAATGTTATTTTCACCAAGTATCTAGACCCATCACCGTCAAGATCATTTCAAGGATATATAATCAAAGCAAGCAAAGGGGAAAATTTTGCAATATAAATATAAAAGAAATCAAACAAATTATCAGTTATAATTGTTATAAATTTAATGATTGTCATAATTTAGTAAATATTAATCAACATTGGTCTTGATATACATATCAAGAATACCAAATTAAAAACACAACATCAATAATCAAGATGAATTGCATTATTCAAAATCGAAAAAAATTCATAGAAATTAAGCTGTAATCAAACTATTTTAGTATTAATCCACACAACCTATCTTAATTTCAAAGATGGGATCAATTTTTGCAGTTGTTAGTATGATAGGAGTAAAATTCAAATTTACATGTGTTTCCAAAACATCACCTTTTGTAACTTAGTTTAGGTAGGGTTTAAAGTGTGAGCCCATCCAAGTATCCCATTATTTTTAGCCCATATACCAAGTTTTTATGAGCAGAAGTAGTCGCAAAAGTGTTGATCAAAAGAAAAGGAAGCAAAACATAAATTAATTGACTCCTTGAAAATAAAATTTTCTTTAAAAGATACAATAAAATTGAAATTTTGGAATGATAGTTGATTATTTGATTATTATAGAACTAAGAGTTATTTTAGTCTTATCACATCCATGTGAATTGTAAATCTGAAGGATAGATTTATTGCTATTCGAAGTGATAATTTTAAATCAGAACAATGATTTTAATTTTCAATTAATTATTGGTAGAATAAGGGTTGTCAATTAAGGAAGTAATAAAGAGTATAACTTCGGATAGAATAGAATGAAGGAAAATAATACATATGGTTGACCTGGACTAATTTGTTGAGGATCTATAGCCGAATCCAAAAAATTGGGGACTTTTTTATGAATAAAAAAATTGGGGACCTGCTTTGTTGTAAAGTAAGTTGTATTTTGTAAAGGTCATCTAAATTAATACATGTAAATATACATTTGCATGTAATTTCATTTCACATCCATGACAATAAGTTTGCATTCAATTTCAAATTGGTTTAAGCTGTTATTTTCTTCTCTCTAGTTTTTCTTCGTAATTTTTTTTTATATTGCGATCATGATCTTTTTGTTTTTAGAAATATATTGAAGTTTTCTTTCGTTAATGTATAGTTAACCACTTAATTTCTATATTTTGTAAAAAGAATACATGTGTGAGAAACTAATGGTTGATCCAAAATCAAACATCACAAGAGTTCGCACATGCCCAACTCAATTTAAGCTACATCAAAAAAGCTGTATTTTACAGTTATGGTAGCATATATATATTATATATATATAAATGGAGAAGTAATTTTTTCTAAGAAATCTTTTAGTTATGGGACTAAGATTTATTATTAGCCAAGTAAAAGTTAACTTATCCTGGAAACTCACTCTATCCTTTATCAAAATAATAGAGTTTTAGTTAGCTTGGTTTTTTCTTTTTAAAATTTTTTTATTTGTAGGACTATATTTTGTGTAAAGTTAGCTATGTCCCTTGGCATAATGTATGACACTCTAGAGTTTAAAATTGAACTTTCTCTCAGCTTCCATTTTAATATACTATAATAGATAATAGATATGATGTGATGGAAGGTACTTACTAGAAGGTTAACAATGGAAAGGAATGGGGACTACCTATTTGATTCCACCAATTTGATTACATTGTTACATGCTGCTATTATTACAATTCAGATTTTAAATTACTCTGCTTTTCATTTCACACGTTCAATCCAGGATTTGGAGACAATTCATATAATATATGATAATTTGATTTCATCATTTGTTATTCTTATACTTTTGAAGCATGTCATGACTCATGAATCTAGTTTCAAACAACTTGAAGTGGAAAGCCTGTTGTTTATATGTTTTTGACACGCTACAACTTTGCTACCTTACTGTCACAATTATACAACATTTACATAACTATTATATTCTCTTTGCATTTAGTTTGAAGCCATCCGGCTATGTATGAGAATAACAAACATCTTTTCACAACTTTTTTATTTTATCAAGGTCTCTTCACGGGGCACTTGATGCTGTTTTCTTTTTCTTACCAGGTACAATGCAATGATTTTTGAAGCTGTTTCAACAACAAAAGATACAAATGGATGTGATATAGGTGCCATTGTTCACTATATTGAGGTCAGATGGAGGTCTCTTCTTATTTTTAATCCTTGTATGTCTTGGAAAATATTTTTTCCTGAAGGAAGCTCCATTAGGATGTAGAATATCCCTGCCATGGTTGAAAAAACCATCCCTGCATACAATTAGAATGAGAGAAGAAACCAAATTCTACCAAACATTGAAGTTGTGCTAGAAAGACATGAAATGCACTTCTTCAAAGCCTTTCAAGATGACAGGAACTTAAAATCAAACTGATTTGGTTGCACACTTTGAATCTAATTCTACAATCACTATTTACTGCAAGCTTTGGCATTAAAATACAATGTTGTGAATATGTTTGCCAAATGTCCCAACAGAGCCAGTGAATGCTTCACAGCTTAAGTATTGTCTAGTGCTCTCTTGCAAGAGAGTAAGTAGAAGTCATTTCCTTTAGGATGGGGTAATGTTGATGATGTCAGATCAAGTGAAAGGATATGCTAACTTTTTTCCTTTTATGAGATTACTTATCAAATCAACTACAGAATGTTTAGACTTTGGAACAGTGTTTTCCTCATAAAAGCAAAACTCTTACCATCAGCCGAAGTGATTTCTATATATTTCTCTTTTTATTGGCCACATAATGAATGATGAATTCTTAACTTCAAATGTAAATTGTAGTGTGATGGGGTTATTAAACCGCCATGGATCATCTAGGAGCACCTTATGTATACATCCAGTGTACATAGGTAGCTCCTCTTCAATAAAAATTTATTACTTATCCCAAAAAAAAAGATTGTCATGGATCATCACCTATCTATTACCTTGATGTGATTATACTTAGTTGAGCTGAGCAGCAGCCACAGGGTTGTAGTATTGGCTATAAGAAAAAGAAAATACATTTGATCAGATCACTTTGTATCATGCATTTCACTTTAGTTTCCAATCAACAAATACTCTCTCTTGCAGACAAATTTTCATTATATGTGAGTTTGGAAGAGATTGTAACTCCTGATTTACATATTGCAGCAAAGGCAGGAGGTGCCACAAAATTTTAGAAGATTATTGAGTTCAAGGTTGAGGAGGCTCGTTGCACAAGGCAAACTTGAAAAGGTGATTGATTTTCTTGAATATTCTTCTCTCACACATTCATCAAATTTTAGAAGATTATTCGAGGTTGAGACCTGCAAATATTGTTGTCTTCACTTCTTTCATATCAATATGACAGATTTCTGTTTCTTTTTTTTTTTTTTGGGGGGGGGGGGGGGGGGGTGGGGGATTGTAATGACAGCTGCTGCTCCATGATACCAATAACTTGAACAACCTTACTGATAAACAAATTCTAATTTATTTTTATGTTTCATTTATACAATATATATGATTAAGGTCATATCACAATGAACCTTTTGTGTGTGTGTGTGACACACGCACAAGGTTCATTATGATATGACCTCAATCAAAGCAACTTTCAAATTTGGCATTGTTGATCTTTGAAGTAGGTATAATTATCAATGATGTCATGCATCAGCATCAGTAGTGTGGAATTTCTGGAAAGGAAGCCTGTTTTTTTGAAGTTCCAACTTTCTTCCATATAAAATGCAGGTCGAAAATTGCTACAGGATCAGAAAAGATACCTCGTTGGGAACAAAAACACCTGCCCCTAAACAAAAGGATGTCAGGCCACGACAGCTACTGAGCTCTGGGCTAATGACTACTAGTGAGAGTGTGGATGATGCAGCTAATGCTGCTGCCTACAGAGTGGCTGATGCGGAAAACAAAGCGTATATGGCTGCCGAAGCAGTTAAAGAGGCAGAAAGAATTTCGAAGATGGCAGAAGATAGTGATTCAATGCTACAGCTGGTGAAAGATATTTATGAAAGATGTAAAGCTGACATTGCCCTCCCTACTATAGTCATTGTTATGTTTCTATTGTCTTAATTTATTTAACCTTGATATGTTTCTTTGGGCTTATTGTTGCAGGTTCGCGTGGTGAAATTGTCCTCTTGGCCTAGGTTATCGGTTGTAATTTGTTCTTTCTTAGGGGTAAAACATCAATAGAATGAGTAGTGAAATTGTTGTAGTTTTTTCGATGTGTATGTAAATTCATTGATCCAATGCAACAGTCTTAAATTGTTCATCATGTGTCTATGCCTCAGCATTTTATAAATACAGCCAGGTTGGGGCAAGGGGGATATTGGAATTATTCCTGAGGGAGCTACATAGAAGAATCTAACTGCTTGTTGTTTGTCTTTTGCATTTTGTTTATGCTTATTTTTTAATTTTTAATATCCCCTTCCTGGTTGTAATTCTCCCGAGACTGAAAGCAAAAGGTGTGGTACACCTTACATGTAAATAAATGTGGGCAGTAAGGTTCCAAGATTTTGATCGACAGGCATCATTTCAGGCATGTTGGTACATATTAATTTCTTATGGTGATTTTATTCTTTTACCTTTTTTTTTCTTTGGCGGGTAGATAATAGTTAATACCAAGCCGTCTGCCATGTTTGTGCTTCAAATCTCTTTTTCCCATTCTATTTGCACCCAATCTGAAAATTGCATTGGTCATGTTGAAGAATGGCAGTTATGCTGTGCAATCCAATATCCTTTCCGTATCCCTTAATATTTCTCCCCGACACGAATACTACTAAGTACAAAATATAAGAATCCATTCTGAGCAATTCTGCCCAAAACAAAATAGAAACATGCAAGAGTCGAGGCTTCCGAGAAGTTGCTTTCACAGTTTCTTTGTTGGCACTTGGCAGTGACAAGGACATGGGAAGAGGGAGCAAGTTCCGTGCATCGTTTTCTGCAATACACTTCAATTCTAATAATTTCCGATTCAAAAAGTTTGTGAAGTCCACAATTATTCACAAGCAATATACCTGTGTAAAAATAATGCTAAACCAATCATAACTTACTATCTCGGTAAGCCCTGATAAAGATGTGTTTAGCATAGTTCTTTACTATACATACACACTTGGTAAGTATACCATACACGATAAATTTCAAACTAGTGAATACAGTCTCATCTCCCAGCTGTTAGCTTCTTCAATAGGCAATGTTATCTTGTCTCCCCAATCCCCAAATACACAGAAATATTCTCCAAAAGCCATTAGAGCACTTACAGCAGTGGTGCTATATAGGTATATTGGTATATTTTAGCTCCCCAGTCACAAAAAAACATGCTACAGCAGTGGAGCTAAATCTATTTATTTTTTTTAGCTCCACTGCTACAGTACACATATAAAAATAAATATGTACTGTTCATGAAAGCTAAAAAAAAAAAAAAATTTAATCAACCGGTGATTAAAATAATACTTGCCTCTCTCTCTCTCTCTCTCTCTCATCTCTTCTCTGAACATCTCTCTCAAGCTCACTCTCTCACTCCGGTCTCTCACTCTCTCAACTCCGGTCTCCCAACCCGCCGATCAGCCTCACTTTGGTCTCTCACTCTCTCACTTCGGCCTCTCACTCTCTTAACTCCAGTCTCCCAACCCGCCGATTGGAGTGCTTGCTTGTGGTGAATTTTTTTTTTCCTGCTGTGGATTGCTGTTGGTGGTGGTTGTGGCTGTGGTTGAGGAAAAAGATTGGAGATTTGAGTTTTTTTTTTTTTTTTTCCCCCCTGCTGTGGATTGGTGGTGGTGGTGGTGTTGGTTGTGGCTGCTGAGGAAAAAGATTAGAGATTTGGGTTTTTTTTTTTTTTTTCCTATTGTAGACTGCTGGTGGTTATTGCTGATGGTAGAGATAGTTGTGGTTGGTGTTGTGGATATTTTTTTGGCAGTGTGATATATTATTTTATTGTTGTGAAAATATTATTTTATTGTAGTGTTTATATTATTTTATTGGATTAAATGTTAAAATAGATCCATTATTGTAGCATGTGTATAGGTAAAATAGATTCATTACTGGTGGTGGTGGTGGTGGTGTTGGTGGTAGTTGTGGCTGTGGCTGATGGTAGAGATGATTGTGGTTGGTGTTGTGGATGTTTTTTTGGTAGTGTGATATATTATTTTATTGTTGTGGAAATATTATTTTATTGGGTTAAAAGTTAAAATAAATTCACTGATGTAGCATGTGTATAGGTAAAATAGATAAAGTGACTTTTTGTGTAGCTAAATAGCTAAAATTTTATATTCACTGCTGTGAATAGCTCTTATGTAGTAGAATTGATAGTAAAATTGTTCAAAAGATATCAGTTCAACCAAAATCTAACATAATTCAGCAAGGCAACAATGAATAAATATGACAAGCAAGCAGCAACTACTAAGAACAAAATTGATTTTCAATTTTCCAATCATCTTTCAGTCCTAACAATACATGAAGCGCATGAAATTCCACAATTTCCTAGAAAAATCAAGCAAAAAAAAAAAATTCACAACATTTGTTAGTTTCACTGGCACAATAAAATCTACATTGATTTCCGAAAACAATGCAACCTTAAAACAAACTTTACCAAAGGTAGTTCTAATCCTTGCCACAATCAAAATTTCAGAGCTCAGACTATAAAAGCACAAGTCCAAGCTCCGATGGCTTCAATGCTTGTTTTATCCGATAGTTGTAAAGATAATAGTGCAGTTTTCCATCACCTGGACCAAACTTCAGTTCCTTCAAGAAAGATTCATTTTGCATGACATCCAATGCATTGAAAACATCATAGTCCTTCTGTTTTGCCATGATAAGAGCATCATTCATCAGTTGAAGCAAAGGAATGCTCGTGGCAACATTATAATATGAATAAGCTGCCTTCAAAATCGAATAATTCTGGTTCCCCAGGATAGATGAAGGAAGTGTATAGAAACTGCTGAAATCAGTTATTTCATGAGTTTCAGGACTTTCAACCAGATAACTATCCACGACATCCTCCTTTGGAAGCAACCAATGCTCCACATCATTTTCATCAAAATCCGGTGCAACAGCAAACTGACTCAAATAGGTCCTAAGTAGCCGTGTAACTGCAGGAACATCATGGAGCTCCATCTTTCTGAAACCTGGAGTGACTGCTGACTCTGGTAACTTGTAGAGCTTGATTGTTCTACTCATTGTCATCCTCGCACCAAGTCTTGAAAACCCAACATCAATCAGCTTTTTCGGATTCAAAGATCTATGCCAATATTGGCAAGTTGAAATTGGTGTTGGAAGAACCACTCCTGCAGTATAGGCTGCTTGCCACATATTCTCCAAGTGAACCCTCCTGGTCACCTCTTTGATCATGACAGGAGCAAGTCTCTTTGATCTAAGCCTCTTATGCACACAAAGGAAATTAACCTCTGCCATGGTGACAATATCATCACGGACCCGGATTCTGGCTGGAACGCCAGTTATAAAAGCAACCAACTTCTTTGAACTTTTGACACAGACACCAATGTGCCAACTCCTGAAATAACCAGGAGGGCGTAAAGCCCAGCGAAGAAACTCTTTTGAATAGTTAAATCTGAACATGCTGTCATCATCCTCAACATAGTTATTAGTGAGAAGGATATACACTTCATTGCATGTCTCTTCGGAATCCATATCACAAGTAACCCATTCATAAAGGTTGGGAAGGTTGTAGGGTTCTTGCTTGACTTCAGATAAAGGAGTTGGGGGTTCAATCGGGCCCTCAGGCAAATTGGAATCCCCTACATCCTTAAATTGCCCAACTGGTTGGGTTTCCCAAAACTTATGTTTCTTTCCAAGAGAGAGAGATTCTTGAACCTTTCGAGTTAAAGCATCAAGTGTGAGGTCACTCTCAGAAGGTTCATTCCCATCAGGATTCGGGTTTTGTGTTTCTTCAGGTGATCCAGATGATGCATTGCTATCAACCATTCTGAGTTATTTTGAACAGTCAGTCAGCAAGACAACACCACCAAAAATAACCTTCACTATACAAATTATATTCATTTAGCCCAACAACTGAAACAGTGATACAATTTAAACATAGTTCCATTGCCACAGAAAATAAAAATAAGAAAAAAATGACCTACTGTCCTAGGTTTCCATTATAATATAAGCCTCCACTCAAATGTTCCTTATAGAACCATTTTGGCTCGGCTGAGTCTAGGCTGCACCATTTTTCATCGATGACCTAACAAGAAGTAACATAGCAGCATTCTATATTTCCCTCAATTTTCTAGAGGACACAACAAAGGAAACATAAACAGCCATTTTAAGTAATAGTCTACCTATACAAAAAGATCCCAGAATCTACAGAAAAGTAAGAACAAAATTAAAGAAAAGTTTCAATCAATTGCTGAACAAGTGAACCATCCACTTTCATGTTAGGTTATGGTGCTGCCACATTAAGCACTCAATTTATTTATTTAGTTATATTTCAGTCAGGAAACAAAAACAGCTAAAATAAGACTCTAAGATTCACATTTCTATCTTTTATATATATTTATATATATATTCCTCCATATTTTTAGCTACAAAACTGACACTAAAGGGTTTTCAATCCAAGTTTTGTACTTGGATCAACAAATTTTTAAGACCAAGGAGCATCAATTTTAAATAAAACCAAAATGCTTATGATGAGTCCATAAAAATTATTAAGGTTGTCCCTCTTAATGGATGGTCATTGCGTCATTAGTAAGCCATCAAAGATAGATGAGCAACCGCCCAACACATTCAATAATGATCATCAAAGGCCTTAAACCCTCTCATCAAGACAAAGAACGTTACAATTAGGGTAATAATCACCCTCATTTATGTCCAACAACTACCTAAGTCACCCATAAAAGGGACAATTTGTCCATTTGCTAAGGTACGTCAGAAACTATTACAAAATACTATCTATATACGAAAGATATGGGTTGATACTAACTTAAGCATTGGAGGCTTCCCCACCGGGCACAACCCGTTGGTCTTTTCGATGAATTCTCTTTAGATTTTAGACCATAGTGTGTTCTTTGAACTGAATTCTCTTTAGATTTTGACATCATCAGCTTATAAATATGAGCAACCCCTAGTGTCCATTTTAATTACCTGACTGCAATCCAAATGAGAATTCACTATAGTGATTAGTGAGCCTATTCTAACCATTTAGCTAACCAACATTCACACAAAACCAAACAGCTCAAACAGTAAAATTCAATTCAATTCTTTGACTTTCCTTCTCTTTTACTTAACTTTCTCAGCAACCAAACCGATATTAATGAAGCCAATAAGATTAAATTCACATTTCTATCATTTTCATTCTACATACATCACAAAACCAAACAACTCAGATAGAATGGTTCTTTCCTCAATTCAATTCTTTTACTTTCCTTCTCTTTTCCTCAATTTTCTCAGCTACCAAACAGAGAGTAAAGAAATCAATAAAACCTGAACCGTGAGCAACAAGACGAATATCCATATCACAGAAAATAAACTCAATAATTGAATCAAATCACCAAAACAAAATCCAAGTACTATTGCAATCACAAAACCAAATCAGCAAACAGCAAAACAATCAAATTCCTCAAATCAATTCTTTTACGTTATATTCTTCACTTTCCCTTGCTTTTCTCAGCTACCAAACATATCCTAAAATCAATGCAACTCCAATTTGCACATTAAAAAAAAAAAAAAAAAAAACACTACTTCCAAGATCTACGCAGTAAATACTAATCGCCAGTACAACGCCATTAACACGATCATGATTAACTCTTAGTTTCTCATTCTTTCAAAAACACCGAAAAAATAAACCAAAGGCACAAGATTTAATATGAAATACTTTCGCTTTCTATTTCAATTATTTAATTTTCCTTGGTTTTCTGAGTAACCAAACGTAACGTAAAAAATACAAAATTCTAACAAAAAAAATATATAAAAAAAAAAATGAAAAGAATGAATTAAATGATTAATAATACCTGTAATTTCTGTATGAGTGTGCGATTGAAAATTAACGAATCAAGCTGATCTCTTTGAGCTCTCAGAGATCTAGGTTTTCACAGAGACACAGAGAGAGAGAGAGAGTGAGGGTAGCATTGGAAATAGCGGAAATGAAAGCGTGGAAATAGAGCTAATTTCTTATTTATTAATTTTAGATTTATAGAATGGGTATATTTGTCATTTTGGATATTTGAGGGTGGATTTGGTGGTTTATGTGAATTATTAATTAATACTAGTAGATTAGTGGTATTTTTTTTTATGAAAAGATTAGTGGTATCTTTTTTATTAGTAGTAATTAATAATTATCATAATCAAGAATTTCATAAGTGTCCATATTGAGTAAACTAGGATTGTTCACGGATTGAGTTTGTGCCCAACTTGCAACCAACTTAATCAAATTGGGTGGAGAATTGGAGAAATTATAGAGTCCTCTGGTGGACCACGCCATTTGTCTACAATTTCACTAAATAACTTCAACTTATTTAAAATTTCCTAGTCAGTAATTAATTTCTGTTTAAAAATTTTTTCTAACTAACAATTTTAAATAAGTGACAGTTTTTTAATGGAATGGTGGACCACATCACTTGTCTACCATTTGGATCTTATAATTTCTCGGAGAATTGCCAGACCTGAAGTCGACCTATAAGGGTATCAAGTTGGTTAGTTCGGGCAAGGCCTTAGGTGGTGGTCAGTTTTAGATGAAGCCAAAAATCTTAAAAAATAAAAAGTGGAGCGATGAGATCTCTTGCTAAATCTAATAAGTTTTAATCAGATCCGAAGATATTTTCGCCAAATCTAGCGGAGAACTCTTCAAATTTGATGAATATATGCCTGATCTAGTGTTTTCTCGCCAAATTTTCTTTGCATTTCGGTTGGGTCAGTTTGCTTGGGTTTTGGAGGGGAAATCCACATTCGACTAGCTGTAGCAATTAGATCAAGTGGAGACGAGTTGGGTACAGTGAGGTTGGGCGGGTTGGGCGAGTATAGGAGTAGCATGGGCACCCTTAGAGTAAACACTTTTTTTAATATATATATATATATATATATATATATAATTTCAATAGTTACAATGGGAAAGAAAGATTTGAAGATTTCTATTGAAAACACCGGCTCTTGGCAGATGAGTAAACTATTTAAAAATATTACTAGTAGTATATGCTTGAATTAATTAAAATTTTTAAGTAAAACAGATAAAATATTTTATAAATATTATCAAATTTTATTAATAATTAATTATTGAGCCACTTTACGAGATGTAGAGGATTCTAGTCATGTTCATGTTGTTTCTGAGTTTGAACCTAAAACCCGTATAAAGAAAGTCAAAAGGTTAGATGAAAAAAAAGAAAAAAGGAAAAGAAAAAAAGTAGACCATAGTTTTTACTTAGTGGATGTTGAGCTAATTTTTAATCATGGTTTCTAGAGGAAACAATTTATTGAAGTCCATTGGATTCTAACGCGTCTCGTAATAGAATCCTCTTCACTTGATTAATTTTACTGTTAACAATTTTATTTTTTGAATTTAATAGTGTACAAAAGTATCGTTCATTTAAAATTTTAAGAATAATCTTAAATTTGTATACTCTTAAATTTTAAAATAGGTTCATTTTAAATAGAGACAATAATTTTCCATAAAAGAGAGTAAGGTTTTTAGCCTAAGTAATTTTATAATAAACTTCTTATTTATAGTCATATCTTACAATAATTTAGCACTTTATACAATACATGATTCATGCTATCTTTTTCAAACGATAATGTACATGCAATTTGATGAAAAGTGAGCTTCCTTGAAGGTGCATAAAGGGAATATTTTTCATTTCTGATTTTGATTTGATTGTCAACTTGATGGGAAAGCAAGCTTTAAGATGCCTACAATTAATTAATATTGATGGTACAAGGGGTATAATTGTCATTTGAGGTTCTGATTGTGAATTTGATTGGAGGAGATGTTAGAGATCGAGATGCCATTATTGACAACTAGTATGTAACTCCGTGCTACCACACGAGACTGGTTAATTGTAATAATGTTATTGACCAATTTTTTTGTTTTTGTTTTTTTGGGTTTATCACACGGATGATAGAATTAAATCAAACAATGAAAAATATATATTGCATTTTATTATTTAAGTAATGCTATTGGTTTTTTTTTTTGGTTTATTATACATAGGATAGCATTAGATAAAACAATGAATAAAAAAAAGAGAATATTGCATTTTATTATTTAAGTGATGCTACAGTGAAGAAAAAAGAGAATATTGCATTTTATTATTTAAAATATATAAAGGGACATTAAAAAATAAAAACTGATCATTGAGCTTGGAATCTTCTTGGATGCGCCAATGAAGCGCTAATGTATGAGAGTGTGAAGTAAAGAAGAGTGGGATTGAATATTGTGTTTGAACCCGGCCTTGCTCTGAGAAATCCGTAAGGAGGAGGAGAGGGTAGTGTGTGGATCTAGTTGGTAGAGGTTGAGAGAGGAGGAGACATGGGATGACGATATGGAATTAGGAGGAGATGATATTTTACTTTTATAGTCTTTCTCGTTGGACTCCTTGTTTCTGATTGTGGGATTAGAAGAGCTCTAGACTCTATTGAGATCACTTATAAAAGTGTGCAGGTGAAATGTTCTTGCTTAGACCAATGAGTATTATTATTATGGTTTTCTTGGCTTCCGTGTTAAATTTTAATGCATCATTTATTTGGGCACAAAAATTAGAAAATTTAGAAAAGATACATGACACAAAATTAGAGTCCAATTTATAATCTCCATAAAAGTGTGCAAGTAAGATGTTCTTGCTTAGGCTAATGAGCATTATCATTGTGGCTTTCTTGGCTTCCATGTTAAATGTTAATGCATCATTTATTTGGGCACAAAAATTAGAAAATTTAGATAAGATACATGACACAAAATTGGAGTCAAATTTATAATCTAATTAGATTTTTTTTCCGAGTTTTGGTTAGGACAAGTGGCGCAAAATTGAGAATCCAATTGAAATTTAATTGGATTTTCTCTTTGCTTCACCTATTATTATAAATATAGATATATAGATTTGTTTGAAATTGATGCAAATCATGAAGTTTTTCTTTAGAATAAAAAAATAAATAGTGTCAAAGACTCATAAGTTGAATTCTTCGTTACAGAAAAACAATACTATCATCAAGTGTAATTTTAAACTAGGAATTGTATTTTAGATTAGATTTTTCTCTACAAATTTTTACATTTTTTACGTATGCTTTTGTATTTTTTTTTCATGTGTCTTTTGTAACGAATTAGAATTAGTTATTTGTTAACTAGTTTGTTAGTATTGTTTATTTAATTGTAGTTGTACTTCCTCACTTCTTCTTCTTTTTTTTAATCTCTTTTATTAAAGTTCTGATTCCTAATCGATTTTTTTTTTTGGTAATCGATCGAAATTTCATTAGTTATTTAAATGAATCATCTTTTTCGAATCTCATTAAGGTTCTTGAATATAATACTCACAACAATTTCCATAATTATTTTATGATAGTTTTATATTTATTGTGGCCAAATTCAATCTATCAATAAATAATTACTTTATTAAAAAGTTTTTGACTTTTGTTATAGAACATTACTTATAAATTAATAATTAATTTATAAGTAATGTTAGAGCCAGAAGTATTTGACTTTTGTCATAACTTGATAAATGGTAAGTTTTTAAATTTTTTTATTAATTTTTTTATAGAATGATAAAATGGTAAGTTGTGATCGGAGTAAGATTGCTTTTACTTTAACTTAACACTAATACTACTTTTATTATACATAAATTATAACAAGTTATGTAAGTAATTATGAAAAATATATCAAAAAAAGTAATTACGAAAAAGTTAAATGTCGTTAGATTTTTTTTTTTTTTAATTTACTAGTATTTACCACAAAATTTGATGGTAAGGCCAAAAGTGATCTTAAATTATGAAAAAATGACATTTTAATGGGTGTTAATTAAATTAAGTGGACAATTGCTGAGAGTCTTATATCTCAAATGCTACCTCTTGCTATTTCTAATATAGATATTTAGAATTTAAATCTCCCACCCCAATTATCAATATATTAAAAAACAATTTAAGCGGATAACTATCAAGAGTCTTGTAGCTCAAATGCTACCTCTTGATATTTCTAATATAGATATTTAAAATTTAAATCCCCCATTCCAATTATCAATATATTAAAAAAAAATTAAGCAGATAACTATCAAGAGTCTTGTAGTTCAATAATATGATTGATTTCCTTTGTGTGGAGAAACAAGATTCAAGTCTCCCCTCTTCCATTTGTTATATATATATATATATATATATATATAACCTCTACCTTAGACTCACTTTTTGGAATTCAAAAGGCACACTCAAACGCCTATGGAACAACAATACTAAGACCACAATAGATTATATAACTTTTGCCACAACAGACCACTTAGCACAACAGATTATACAACTTCTAGCACAACTTGCCAAGTGGCAAAAAGTTGTGTTCATAGCATTTTTTTCCTATGGAATACCTATGGATTTAGGATAATTATATTCTAATGATATGTGGTGAGTTGTAGCAAAACTAGTGTAATTTATTATGATTTTAGCATTTTTTTTCCCTATGATATATTGTTTAGTGGTTAAACAAAGTTCTTATTTTTGTTTTCTACCATGTAGTTAGGGGTTGAAAAGGAGGTGGTATTAGACCATATATCGGGTGCATGTATCGCCCTACCTCAATGTGAAAGGGGTAATACATGCATCGGATGTATGGTACATCTTCCTGTGAGAGAGAAATAGATATATGTTGTCGTCCCATGGGCCTAACTTTGATTAAATGTTAGAAGGGCCTCACGTGTCCTTTTTCTATTTAAAATGTTCACCTACAAGGTCATTGGGCAAACTTCTTGTACAATTGGGTCTCAACTGAGTTTGGGATAGTCACATTTGGGCCTAGGCAAGCCGAGCGAGTAAGGCATTGGGTTCGTTTGGATTGAACTTATTGTTGCTAAAATTGAAAATTGAAAATTGAAAATTGAAAACACTGTAGCAAAATAATTTTTAAATGTGTGAATAGTACTGTGGGACCCATTTTTAATATTTTTTATTGTGTAAACAGTAATAAATAGTGCGTGAACAGTAAATTTTGTCCTCTGCACAGTAATTTTACTGTTCACGCAAAAAAAAAAAAAAAAAGGAAAAACGCACAGATCCAAATGTGAACGCTGAGGCCAAACGGATACAATATTTGGGTCTGATGAATGATTTTTTTTTTTTTTTTTGAAAAACTGATGAATGATTTTGTGGATGATTAGGAACTACAGTAACTGGATATTTTCTCAAAGATCCCATGGAAATGCCAAGCCTATAACATGCCAAACCTAAAAGGAAAAATGTGGCCATCAAGTAAATAAAATAAAATCAATTTGGCTACTAAAGCATTTCCAAGTGCCACCAGGTTTTTAAAAGCATAGTTGAACCTTAAATAAGATGTACAGAAGACAAGAAAAGTGAGCTTAATAATGGTGGATGACTCACATGGTGTGTCCTATTTTCATTATTACACTGGGCAAAGTACTCTCGTTTTTTTCCTCCTCTTTTCGTTTGCTCTGTAGACTATTGAACATAATGGAGAGGAATCTTCCAACTAAAAAAAAACGAAAAGCCAATAAACTAAAATCAAACAAAGATGAATTATTCGGTCCCACGAGTAAAAGCAATTCCAATGACGAAACTTCATAGTTCATTCATAAAACTTTCCTTAACTCTCCAACTTTAACTATAATAGTGTTTCTTTTCAATTATTGTCTCTCTATTTTTATTCTTTCTCAAACTGAGCACACAGAAAGTTTTTTCTACCACCAAATCGTTCAAGCCTACTCGCATCCTCAAGGTCCTATCTCTTCTCTTACGCAATGTTTTGTGTGAATTCTCTCTTTTATTTCCTTCTTTCTTTCTTTTTATATTTATTTATATGTTGCAATATCTCTTTGGATGATGAGAATGCACAGGGAAATGGGAGGAACATACAGATTTCTTTTTTCCTGGGTTTTGACATTTTGTTTTATAGCATATGAATTTCTCCTATTATACCAACAGTGATTGTTAAATTACAAATAAATTTCTGCAATGATTTAATGTTAGTTAAATAGATTTTTTTTCCTGGGTTTTGCTTTTGTAATGATTTAATGTTAGTTAAATAAATTTCTGCATAAATAATAATCATAATAACGTAAGTTATCCAATTTGTTTAAAAGATAAACAAACAATTTTTTTTTGACTTCACCGAAAACAGAGGATAGAGGATGTGAATGCCCAACAAGCAGAGGTGGAGCCAGAAATTTTGGTTTGGAGTCCAAGTTGTGATGTTAATATATTAGTTAAGATAAACCTCTACACACACATATAAATTAATTTACTAAGAGAATTTATCATCTTCTAAATTTTAATGAGTATACAAAAGTCATGTATTTCTTCTATTAAACATATACAAAAATTTATCATTTTTTACATGGTTTAATTTGTTAAACTTCTTAAATTATATGATTTTAATATAATTTCTCTTTCTTTTAAGAACACCATTGAAATGACTCAAAATTTGAGACGACAACTTTAATTTTTACATGCTACATTTTTTAAAATGTAAATAATATAAATACTATAAAATAATTTATTAAAATTTTGGGAGAGCCTTGGCCCACCCACCCTTGTGTGGGGCTCCGCCACTGCCAACAAGGCTAGGATCACTGACACTAGTTTGTTTGTTTTTTTCTTATTATTATTATTTTTTTAACAAAATTATATGGTGCGAGGTAATTAGCAAATTGGGTGTGGTTGAAAGATTGTTGTGACCTTAGTTTTATTAATGCCTTTCGTCTCTCTCTCACATACTCACAAACAAAAGAAAAAATAATGGTCATTTCTTTATTAAAAAAGCAATTATATAATAGGAATGGAATCATGTGTTGTTTCTAAGATATTTTTGAGCTTTACAATCACTACTGCAAATTCATTTCTCAAATCCGTAAGTTTTCATTTTCATACACGTCCATCTCTTTTATTCAATCCTTTCACTCCCTCCTTAAAATAAAAGATCCATATCAAATCATTCCTTCTTTTCTCTAGTTTTTTTTCTTTTAATTTTTCTTTCAATTTTAATTGAAAACTACCTTTTTTTTTTTTTAATCTTTATTGTAGTTCAATACTTGCTGCCAACATATTTCCAATGTCTTCCATTAGCTCTCAGAAGGCCTCCTTTTCGTCATCATTTTCATCTTCAACATCCCGGTGGAAATATGATGTCTTTCTTAGTTTTAGAGGTGAGGACACCCGCACTAGTTTTACGGACCATCTATATGTTGCTTTAAAACAAAGGGGCATAGTTACCTTTAGAGACGAGGAAAATCTTGAGATAGGAAAATCTATTTCACCGGAGCTTTTGAAAGCAATAAAAGAATCAAGATTTGTAATTGTCATTCTCTCAAGAAACTTTGCGTCATCAACATGGTGCTTGGATGAACTTACAAAGATAATTGGATGCCTGAAAGAGATGACCATGACTGTTTTGCCAATTTTTTATGATGTGGACCCATCTGATGTACGAAAACAAACAGGCACCTTTGCCCAAGCCTTTTCTAAACATGAAGAACGTTTTAAGGACGACATAGAGAAAGTGAAAACATGGAGAGCTGCCTTAAAAGAAGTGGCAAATCTCAAAGGGTGGCACCTACAGGATAGGTAATCCAATTTGACATATTACTTGCTTTTAGACGTTCAAACTTCAAATAAATACTCTTCTTATCTTAAGCATTGTTTTGAACTTTAAGTAAAGCAACATAGATGTTCACACTTCATTTTTATTTTGACTTGATCTATTTAATTTACAATTTTGTATTTCTGTCAATTTTTTCTTTCACTAAGTTATTTATAGTTCCTTGGTTTAGCCATCAGAATAGAACATTGGATGTCTACTTTCAGTTTTGGTCCTATTTATGGGTGGTACTCACTAGATTTCATTCTCTCTCCATTGTAGGTCTGAGGCACAACTTATCCAAAATATTGTGGGAGAGTTATGGCATAAATTGAGTTATGTATTCTTTGAAGATATTGAAGACCATGTAGGAATAGAACCTCGAGTGAAGAAATTAGAGTCATGTTTGGCTATAGGGTCTAATGATGTTCGCATTATAGGGGTTTGGGGGATGGGAGGAATAGGTAAAACAACTCTTGTTAGAGTTATTTTTCATATGGTTTCAAACAAGTTTGAAGGTTGTTGCTTTCTCCCAAATGTCAGGGAGGTTTGTGAAAAAGATGCTTTAATTCCATTGCAACAACAACTTATTAGAAAATTATTAAATGAAAGTATGAATATACAAGATGTTGATGAGGAAGTTTTCGTGGTCAAGAATAGATTACGTCATAAAAGAATTCTTCTCGTTCTTGATGATGTAAATCAATTAGACCAGTTGAAAAAGTTAGTTGGGAAGCATAATTGGCTTGGTTCTGGTAGTAGGATTATCATAACAACAAGGGATAAGCATTTACTACGTATAATTGAAGTAGATGAAGTATGTGAAGTTGAAGCATTGAGTGATGATGAAGCTCTTAATCTTTTGAGTTTGAAAGCTTTTAATAAAGATCATCCTCCCAAAGATTATCAAGAGCTATCCAAAGATGTCGTACAATATACTAAAGGCCTTCCTTTAGCTATTGAGATTTTGGGTTCCTTTTTGTTCAGTAGAAGCATCAATCAATGGAAAAGTGCATTAATTAGGATAAAAGAATTTCTTGAATGTGCAATTCTCCAAGCACTTAAAATAAGTTATGATGACTGCACGAAACGGAGAAAAAAATATTCCTATATATTGCATTTTTCTTTAATCGTGAGGGAAAAAAATAGTGTAGTAGAGAAACTAAATTATTTTGGCCTTTACCCTGATGTTGGATTAGAGGTTTTAGTTGATAAATCTCTCATAAAAATAGAAGACTTCAAAGTGTGGATGCATGATTTACTACAAGACATGGCCAAGAAAATAATTCATGAAGAATGCCCGGAAAAGCCTGGAAAACGTAGCATTTTGTGGTTATTTGAAGACATTAACAATGTACTAACAAATAATACGGTAAGAGGTTATATAAAAAACTTGAGCAAATACCCTATTATATTATTAATGTTCAACTTAGAGTAGCTTTGGTAGTCATACATTTTGCAATTCTCTAATCCCTTTTGTTCATGATTATTAGGGAACAGAAGCAATTCAAGGCATAGTCCTAAAGTTGCCCGAATCAAAAGAGGCATATTGGAATCCTGATTCATTTTCAAAGATGCATCATCTTAAATTGCTTAGAATTAGTAATGTTCAACTTCTCCACGAACCCAAAAATTTTCCTTTTAGCTTAAGATTTCTTGACTGGAGTGGGTACCCTTCAAAATCTTTGCCATTAAATTTCCAATCAATGAGCTTGTTGAACTTTACATGTGTGGTAGCTGCATTGAACAACTTTGGAAAGGAGCAAAGGTAATTTAAGCATCCTTGTACTTATTTATATTTAAGTTCCATTAAATTGTAGGGATTTGTTGAAGCTAATTGTTCTTTATTTTTTGGTTGCTTTTAATAGTCTTTTGAGAAGTTGAAAATCATCCAAATGAATGGGTCTACAAACCTTAAAGAAACCCCGGATTTGATCAGAGTCCCAAATCATAAGGAAATGGTTCTTGAAGATTGTTTAAATTTACGTGAGATTCACCCTTCAACTTTGGTTCATAATAGGCTTACTCTTCTCAATCTAAAAGGCTGTGTAAATGTCAAAATTCTTCCAAACAAGTTTGTAATGGAGTCTTTTGAGGTTCTTATTCTTTCTGGTTGCTCAAAGCTAAAAAAGATTCTAGAATTTGGAGAAAACATGCAACGCGTATTAAAGCTTTATTTTGGTGGAACTGCTATTACTAAATTACCCACATCAATTGGGCATTTGACCGGCCTTGTTTTATTGAATGTAAAAGATTGCAAAAGTCTTACGTGTCTACCAAGCATCATTTTTAATTTGAAGTTGCTTAAAGACGTGAATATTTCGGGGTGCTCAAAACTTGAGAGACTACCTGAGAATGTGGGTAACGCTGAAAGTGTAGAGGAGCTGGATGTGAGTGGAATTGCTATAAGAGAGGTGCCTTCTTCCATTGGTCTCCTAAAAAATCTTAAAGTGCTATCTTTCAGTGGATGTAAGGGGTTATCATCATTTAACTCTACATCTTGGTATGATCTCCTCCCATTTTCTTCAAGGCCAAAAATTGCAGATCCTGTGGGGTTGTCCTCTGTATCGGGTTTGTGTTCTTTGACTGAATTGAATCTATGAAACTGCAATCTTAGTGCAATTCCTAATGATATTGGTTCTTTATTCTCTTTAGAAAAAATAGATCTAAGTGAGAATAGTTTTGTTTGCCTTCTTGATAGCATCAATCAAGTATGTAAGTTGGAAATAATGTATTTGAAGAATTGCAGGAGTCTTCGATCATTGCCAAATCTTCCAGTAGATATTGTACAAATTTGGGGAGATGGTTGTACCTCACTGAAAACGGTATTAGATCTCCAAAAACCTAATTCTTTTTGTAAGGGAGAGCTTTATCTTTTAAATTGCAGTAAACTGGCTGACAATCAAGATTTCATTAACATTTTTTGGGCAGTGATAAGAAAGCACCATCAGGTCTCTCTCTCTCTCTCTATGTTATAAACAACCTGCTTTGTTTGTTTTAGGGACTCTCTCGTCTCGGTGAATATGATCATAGAGGGTTCAATTGGAGATATGACATGGTTATTCCTAGAAGTGTAATTCTGAAGTGGTTTATCCATCAAAGTATTGGGGTTGAAGTGAATATAAAAGAACCTTCTTCTCATTTGTGTGATGACTGGATGGGGATTGCTGTTTGTGTTGTATTTTCTACTCTTCTCAAAATTTCACTATCTTGTCAGTTCATAGCAAATGGAAAAGTAATGTCTTCTATACACATTCCTAGCCCAAGAGTCGGTTCATTTTCAGATCATATTTGGCTATTTTATTTGTTTCCTCAGTACTACAACGAGAAGGACATAAAATTACTGAATGAATGTGAAGCAAATGAATTGAGTCAGATTGGCATTAAAATTGAAACCCATGATTCAAGCATAGAGGTGAAGAAATACGGGTTCCGAATGGTATACAAGAAAGACATAGAAGAACTCAACAGAACTATGGCTCAGAGTAGCAACACCAGCATCGCTCTTTATGAGGACTTGGGTGTTCTCCATCATAATTTCGACAATTCGGTTGTTGTTGCAGAAGATAACAAAGCAAAGCAAATTCGTGACTATTACAATGGGACTGGACCTAGTGGAGAAGGAAGCTGTAATGATGTGGCACACCCAAACAGGATTGAAAGGCTCCATGGTTACTCTGATTGTGAGGAGTACTTCGAATGTGGTGAGGAGATCAATGATTAGCAGGAATCTAGATGGAATTGGGAATTGGGTTCAAATACTCTGTAACTCAATGAATCCAAATTAATTCCTATTTGTTTTATCTTTTGGTATATATTTGTACTTTTGTTTGATTTGATTTTAAATTCTAAATCATATATTGCTTGGCTTCGTTATTCGCACTTATTCCAAAAAGGGGCATCATTGAAGATTGTTGAACTCCTTGTCTTTAATCTTAAATAAACTTTTTTCTCTTGTTTGCCCGTAAGTCACTGTTTTTCTTCTTGATTAAAGTGTTATTGAATTTACCATCGTTTTATTGAATTTTCCATCTTTACATATTATATATGTGAACTCATGTATAGATCACAATCACAACAATTAATCTATATATATATATATATTTCCTGTTCTGCTCTGAAATTTTTATTTATTTTTTTAAGTAGGATACTAATGTGATTCGTGGGTCAACTGAAAAGGATCTATATCTACACAGTAGCGGTTTTGGTAATTTGCTTAAGCTATCATAATTAGGAAGCTAAGCTTTTTTTTTTTTGAAACTGAAACTGAATTTTCATTAATCTGAAATTGGATAACAACAGAGCACATCAACAGGAAAGACAAACAAAAACAATACAAAGCTAACACTTAGCTCTATCTAGCAGTAATACATGTTGTATGACAGGCGGCTCAATTTCTTTCCAAATTTGAGAAGAACCCGATGTCTTGGCTAGCTGAGCCAGCTCATGCGCAGCTCTGTTGTAGTCCCTTTTCAGATGTCGCACTTTCCAGCTTCTAAAAGACCGCAGCAGCTCCAAAGAACCTTGGATGACCATTCCAAACTCACCATTGCAACTGCTCTCGTTAAAGGCATCAACCACCTCACAAGAGTCAGACTCCACAATAATTCGTTGAAGCTCCATCTCCATAGCCAACCGAATCCCTGCATCCACTGCAAAAGCTTCCGTAACAGCTGCTCCAAAGTCCCCATTCAGCATCTTACACGTCGCCGCAACAACCATCCCCTACTATCTCGAATAACCACACCAACAGCGGACCTACCTCCAATCCCAGCCGTAGCACCATCAACATTTATCTTATATACATCCGGAGGAGGCGCAACCCAGCCAACATCTGAGGCTTGTTGTTGTTGAACCCGACAATACAGAACAACATTTTTGTAGTCCTCCCGTGTACGCACCGCCATGCTCCAGATTTGTGAATGGGGGCTGCTTTTAGCCTCATGAACCACTTGATTTCTGTTAAACCAAATAGCCCACGCAGTAACAAAGAGAGTCTCAAGGTCATTCGGGGAGCCAGCATCTAATATTTCCAAGGCTAAGTCCACAAAACACCTGTTCACAGCCAAAAGATTTATTGGACAATCCTGCCAATTCCACCAAACCTCACAAAGCTTTCTACAATAAATTAAGGCATGGCTAGAGCTTTCCACAGCCTTTTCACAGAGTGGACATTCAGCCCCCACATTTAAACCTCTCTTTGCTAAATTTAGCCTAGTGGGCAGCCCATCCATACAAGCCCTCCAAGCAAATATTCTGACTTTGGCAGGGAGCTTGAGTTGCCAAACCTTCTTCCATAAGCGAGTCCTTGAGTCCCCATCTGAACACTCACCCTCCTCGGAATTTTCCACAATAGGAAGTGCAACATAATATGCACTCCTGACAGTGAATACTCCTCGTTTGTTTCCAATCCAAATTATGCTATCTTTCGGCAAATTATAACCAAGGGGAATGTTAAGGATGATTTCGGCCTCAAAAGGAAGAAAAAATCTCTTAACCATATCCACTTTCCAGTGCCTTGTTTCTTCATCGATTAGCGATGACACCATTGGAAAATCTCCAATATCTTGTAGGGGGGAGCAAACTTTGTAAGTAGTGGGATTAGGCAGCCACTTGTCTTCCCAAATATGTATCATCTTTCCATTACCCACCCTCCACCTTATACCCTTCCGAATAACCTCCAAGCTATTATAAATGCTTCTCCATGCATAAGAAGGGCTACATCCCAGCTTTGCACCCAAAATATCACTAAAAGGAAAGTACTTGGCCTTGTAGATTCTTGCAATCAACGAGTTTGGATTCGTCATAATACGCCATGCCTGTTTTGCAAGCATTGCTAAATTGAAGGCTTGTAAGTTGCGAAAACCCATACCACCATCCGATTTTGATTTGCACATTTTCCTCCATTTTTGCTTCTTGATCTCTCTGACCCCACCAAAAATTCCTCTCCATTCTTTCTAAGTCTTCATAGAGTCCTTTTGGTAGTTGGAAGTAACTCATAGTATAAGTAGGGATTGCTTGCGTGACTACTTTAATCAAAATTTCCTTTCCCCCCACGGAAATCATTTTTTCTTTCCACCCAGAGAGCTTTCTTCCAACCTTCTCCTTAATTTCTGCAAAAACCTGATTCTTTGACTTGCCTATTACTGAAGGGAGCCCAAGATATTTTCCTTGCCTTTATTCTTGCATTGGCCCTAGAATTTCCAGGACCTCTCCTCTTGTTTCAGCTGGGGTATTCTGGCTAAAAGTCACCGAAGACTTATCCATATTGATCTTTTGCCCTGATGCAGCCTCAAAAAGCTCCAAAATTTCAACAAACTTGCTGACTTCCTCCCTCTCAGCCTTACAGAAAAACAGACTATCGTCCGCAAAGAACAGATGCGTTACTCTAGGGCAACCCCTACATATGGACACTCCATTGAGAAGATTCCTATTACTTGCATCAGATATAAGGGTAGAGAAAGCTTCCATACAGATTAGAAAAAGATAGGAAGATAATGGATCGCCTTGTCGAAGTCCTCTAGTTGGAGAAATTCACCCATGAGCCTCCCCATTAATCAACACCGAGTATGTTACTGTCGTTATACACTTCATCACCCATCCAACCCATTTCTCATGGAAGCTAAGCTTTTGCACCTATATGTAAACAGGTGTGTGATAAACAACTAAATAAAAAGCTCTCACCGGAGACAATCTTTTATGCTAAAAGCATTTAATTTTGATTTATCTGTCACCACAACATGTTTTGAATGACTATATATTGCTCGATTGTTAGACATGCCGTGATGAATCAGTGATTTATGATAATAGAATATGGAATAGTAAGTAGTACTAAATGGCCTCAACTATGTGCAGCTTTTGTTCTAGAATGTAAGGAAATCATCATTCACATCATTGCCCTATGACCTATGTATTGCTTGTGTAGAAGCGTTGATGAGACCTTGATCGAGTTTAAAAGAACACGGTTGCTACGACATGAATTATGTAAAATTTGCAGTTTAAAGTCTTAATTATGTAAGTTTTTACCATAAGATTTTTGAGCTTTTGCCTCTTAATGTACTTGAAAGTTTTTCCACCTTTCTAAAACTTTCACTCTGAATCAAATTCTTGGCTTAAGGTTGTCCATACCCATTTCAGATCATTACCAGACCAGGCAGAGCTGAAACAAACCAAAAGTCTTATCTCCAAATCGTACCTTAATTAGATTATACCCAGCAAAGAGACTTGACTAGAATTTAAATTAAAAGGACAACAATAGACGGTAGAGAACCTGGCCATACAACAAACTTGATTATATATTACTAAGCATATCATCTGAGACATATTCATCTTTATAGTAATCAGACTCGAGAAGGCAAACAACTGTGTTGACAAGGTTGAAAGTTGTAGAAGGTAGCCTGCTTAGTGCTTAGATTGGTAAGCCCTCCTGTTTTACTTGCTATCATTGCTGTATTACATCTAGAATTAAAGTTTTCTCATATTATTCCCATTGGGTTTATTATTTAGAAGGATGTATCATAATCATAGTGGAAACATGTAAAGCTTTCATAATCATTGTCATTCATTTTTTGAAAATCTTATATTTTTTGTCATTCAAAACAACCTGCATCTGTTAATAGGAATTTAAAGTTATCTTGACACTTCGACTTGGAAACAGCACCAGGTTAGGGAGTAATACTCTCCTAAGGTGTCTGGTCAAATTTTAGTCACCCCTATCTCAAGGTAAGGAACTATTGATAAGCTGGTTTGGCCTCAATGATATAAGGTCAAAATAAGCTACCATTGAACGTAGGGGAACATAGATTATAGGAGACATTTTTGTGGGGATGGAAACTTCCTTTGAAGTTAATAATTTTTGTGTGGAATCCATGAGGACTTTCTCATCAAATCAAAATAGTGAAACGAAACATAGTGAGTGACAGCGTGTCTTATGCAATGAGGAAGAGGAAAACTTGGATCTTTTATCCCTTTAAGTGCTCATGATATCTTGTTTGGATTAGATTTGAGCCTTGGAACTGAGTTAATTTCTCCTTGCTCTTTGAAGCAGTGGTTGGCTCAATGGATGGAGGATCCAAATTTGTATAGATTGATGTTTAATGGTGCAAAAGAGCGTGCTTAAAAAGTGATAATGCTTTGTTTTGCAGGTATGCAAAAGCCTCTATTGCACATCAGGCAGATCAGAGTGACTGCAGGAAAGTACCAAGGCAAGTGTATCCAGCTCTGGAGGGTTGTGGATGTTGTTGACAACTGAGGGACAATAGCAGAGATGGTGTGGATGGGGTGGTTTTGGCTATGAAGCCAAATCATGTGATGGCAAGCTGTTGCAGTTCTTCCATATGCAACCAAATGGCATGTAGCTAGATGCCTGGCTGTGCAAAAAGCATTAATTGAGGCTATAGAGCTTGATTTTTGCAGACTTATTTCAACAGTACCTAGCGTGGAGGATCTCTTCTTGAGAAAGAAAGTCCCTTGGCAAATTTTTTTGCTGATTGAAGACCACAAGTGCATGGAAGTTGGTGAACACTAGTGGTTATGTATGTTGTGCATTAGAGAGTCATTGCAGATCTTGGGGCCCTGGCTACTCTTGCTTTCTAATCTTATAGGCATTTTTGGACTCTACTAATAGCCAACCATTCTGACATTATTGTATCTAAAAACCAAACCAGAAAAAATGTTATCTTTATACTTTTTTGGACTTATTTAAGCCTTGGGCATATGTCTGTGCGCATTCATTAACATTTTAAGACATTACATAACAGATTTGTTTCTTTGTGTAAATTCCTGTTAAAGCAAATAAGAGCAATTGACTTGACCATTTAAAATTGCTTGAGACCAGCTTTCCAGATAAAATTGCTTGGGCTTACTCCCCATTGGGTTTGTTTACCACAAGCAGCGCCTATAAGCTCCTTGTTTCCGGTGATGCTGTCAGTCAAGCAGGAAGCTCGAATATGGATACTTCAAAAACATTTTTGGAAGGGAGTTTGGAGGCTACGGGTTCCTAACAAGATTAAACATTTTATTTGGTGAGCTTGTAATGACGCTCTGCCAACCATGAGCAACCTCTTTCACTGGCAGATTACGTCCTCTGATAAGTGTGAACTTTGCCAACTCTGCCCAAAAGATCCGTTGCATGCCATCTTGCAAGGATGTTGAGAGTACTTGGAGCTCAGTCCAATGCTTCCACCAATCGAGCGCCCCCCAACCCCTGAATTTTTGTGACTTACTCTCTTGGTTTTTGCAGGTTCAGGAAGATTACAGAAAGGAGGTGTTTGCTATATCAGCTTGGTTCTTGTGGAATCGGAGAAACGCTATCCATTTTGGTCGACCGGTGCACCTTCGGCTCATATCATCTCATTGGCGGGTAACTTGCTGCAAGATTTCTTGGCTACTCAAGAACTGGACCCGGGGGTGGCTCGCTCCCGCATCCTGTAACAATGGCGTCCTCCGGACTTAAACCAGCACAAAGTCAACTTTGATGCTGCAATATTCAGAGCTACAAATTCAGCTGGAATTGGAGTAGTTGTTAGAGACTGGAGAGGTGAATTTGTTGGCACGTTGTCTATATCTGTGCCGCTGTCTCATACCGTTGCTGATATGGAAGCCTTAGCGTGTTGAAAAGCTGTCAAATTTGCTGCTGAAAATGGTCTGCAGAGAGTAATTTTTGAAGGGAATTTCAGCCATGGTTATCAATGCTTTAAATCAAGGTAGTGCTGGATTATCAACCTATGGAGTTGTCATTGAAGACATTCGCTGTCAAGCTTTGGTTTTTCAGTCCTCTGTTTTCAATCATGCTAGTCGTTCTTGTAACTGTGTTGCTGATGCCTTAGCGAAAAAAGCTAAAGGCAGTCGGGGTGCCCAGGTTTGGCTTAACGATCCACTTGAGGATATTGCCTCTTTGTTGTCATTTGATGTTAATTAAGTTCTTGTTCGTTTTCAATAAAAGCCCAGGCTTCTTGTCTGGTTTCTCAAAAAAAAAAAGAAAAAAAAAGAAAAGAAAAAAGGACTTGACCATTTAATGGCTCTAGCCGAGTAACTATTGAATACATTTTTTGTTGTGCATCAACAAGATATGCGTCTTTTGAGTCACGTTATATAAATTTCCAATAGAAAAACTTTGCTCAAATGGGTTAGAATGGTAATAATAAGAAGATAAATAAAGTTTAGAGTAGCTTCTCTTGTTTGTTAATGGAATGATGAAAATTGCATAATTAGTTCCAATTTGAAAGGATCTAGGGCAAAACCATCTAGTCTTTTCAAGCGTGTAGTAGTGAATTATTGCTATGCTGCATAAATGATCATTTTGGTTTCAGCCAAGGAACACAAACAGTTGTCGAGAATTCACAACACTTGGTAATGTATTGAGAAATCTCATTAGTGCTTAGAGAATTTAGAAGTCATTAGTGAGCTTATCGAAACCCTCATATACCTCATGACGCAAATCCATTCGCAAAGTCAAGAATTTTGAAGATGGGGTTCCCACTAAATTTTTTAAGATTACATTTTCAATCTTCATTTAAAAATGGTTACATCTAAAATCATTAATAAATACAAACTATCAAAAGAAAAAGAAAAAGAAAAAAAACACAAAAAATATAATCTATTTAGAAAACAACCAGGAACTACCCAACATTGCAAAAGGGCATAATTAACATATACTAGTATTGACAAAGACATGAACTAAAAAAAGTCAATAACTTCGATTTTTTTTCAGGAGTGGAGTAGGTAAGAGAAAATGAAAAAAAAAAGATTAATTATCTGATCCCACAAGTAAAGGCAATTCCAATAATGAAACTTCTACAACTTTCCTTAACTCTCCAACATAAAATTATAATACTTTTCCTCTTCAATTATTGTCTCTCTATTTTTTTCTCTTTCTCAAACTGAGCACACGGATAGTGTTTTTTATACCACCAATCGTTCAAGCCAATTCACATCCTCAAGGTCCTCTCTCATCTCTTATGCAATGTTTTGTGTGAATTCTCTGTTTTATTTCCTTTTTTTTTTAATATTTATTTATAGGGCAAATCACAATATTTATTTCTTTCTTTTGTATTTTTTTTCATTTGTGTCTTTCATAAAAAGCTAGAATTTGTTATTTGTTAACTAGTTTGTTAGTATTGTTTATTTAGTTTTAGTTGTATCTCCTCTCTCCTTTTTTCCCTTTTTTTTTCATGGCTTAAATACTATTATGGAGGCCTATTTGCTAAAGTTCTAAATTCCCAATCAAAATTTCATTAGTTATTTGAATGAATCATCTTTTCCTAACCTCATTATGCTTCTTGAATAAAATACTCACTGCAATTTCCATGATTATGTTATAATAGTTTTATGTTATTGTGGCCAAATTCCATCTACCAATAAATAATTAATTTATGAGTAATGTTAAAGAGTAGAGATAAAAGTTTTTGACTTTGGTCATAACTTGATAAAATGGTAAGTTGTGTGAGTTCACTTTAACCTAACATTAATACCACTTTTATTATATATCAACCATAACAAGTCACATAAGTAATTATGAAAAAAATTAAGTGTCATTAGATTTATTTTTAATTTACTAGTATTTACCATGAAATGTGATGGTAAGGCCAACAGTGATCTTAGAGTCTAAAAAAAATGACATTTTAATAGTTGTTAATTAAATTAAGTGCCACTAGCTATTTAAAAGTAGATGAAAATGCACTTTTGGTCCCTACATTTTGGACCGATTCTCGATTTGGTCCCTAAATTGATTTCACTCCTACATCAGTCCCTGATTTCAGAAAATCGTTTTTTATTTTGGTCCCTGCCGTCAACCTAGTAACAAAAAATGCATACGTGGCAAACGGAATGCACTGTTTGTATATTAGATGCTGATGTGGCTAATAAAATAAAATAAAAAACCACCTCACCATGCCATGTCATCATCTGATTTAAAAAAAATTAATTTATCAATTTGAAAAAAAATTAAAAACATAAAAATTCATAGTTTCAGATTTGAACATGAATACACAAGAACTCAAGAACATGAACCCAGATCACAAGAACTTAAGAACACAAAATTCCTAGGCATTCAACATCTTTCCCAAAAAATTTCACCAAACACTGAAAAATTCACATCTAAAAGGCCGATGCCTAAGATTTTCATCACAACATTTTCTTTCCAACCAAAACCAGAAATTTTCTAATGAAACAAACACACACAAACCTAGCCAATTCGGCTCACAATAACAACAAATCCAACCAACCTCATATATTTTCCTTAAATAATCATCAACATTTTCCCCAGAAAATCAAGATTTTCTTTCAAACCAAACACTAAAATAACTCACATTTAATAAACCGATTCTTAAAATGCATACAAAATCCCTATCCTCCACCGAAACCTCCAACAAATCAAACCCATAAACCCAGAAAAATCATAGAATCCACATGAAAAAAGACAAACCCAAAAATTTAAAATAAACACAGCAACAAGTGAACAGATCAGAAACCCACCGATCAAGCCACATCAAGCCACCGATCCTGCAATCCGAAACCCACATGAACAAATCAGACCACCAATCAAAAACAATGGCGGTGACACCCTCGGCACGCAAAGAGAACGTGTACATGGCGAAGCTTGCCGAGCAAGCCTAGTGGTACGAGGAGATGGTGGAGTTCATGGAGAAGGTCTTGGCGGTGGTGGAGAGCGAGGAGCTCACTGTCAAGGAGCGAAACCTTCTCTCCGTGGCGTACAAGAACGTGATCAGCGCGAGGCAAGCCTCGTGGCGCATCATCTCCTCAATCGAGTAGAAGGAGGAGAGCCACAACAATGAGGACCACGTGTCCATGATCCGGGACTATAGATCCAAGATCGAGTCGGAGCTCTCCAACATCCGCGACGGAATCCTCAAGTTCCTTGACACCAGACTCATCCCTTCTGCCACCACCGATGACTCCAAGGTCTTTTACCTCAAGATGAAGGGCGAGTGAGCTCCGGCCATGGACAATGTAGAGTGAGAGATTCTATCCATTGAGCATGAAGAGAGTGAGAGAATTTGAGATTATTCTTTCTAGTATAGGGATTTTTTCTTAAAGTTGATGAGGTTAAAGAAAAATAAAAACAAAATCAAAAAGAATTAAAAAGATAATGATTTTTGATTTTTTAAGAAATGATTTTAGTTTAAATTAGATTTAAGGTTTTTTTTTAAAAAAATTTAATTGACTTTTTTTTTTAAATTTTCTGAGTTGGCTTTTTTTATTAATTTAAATGCTGATGTGGCATTTAAAAAATGCTTAATATAATTTATTATTATTATTTTATTAGCTACATCAGCAAACAGTGTATTCCGTTTGTCAGGTATGCATTTTTTGTTACTGGGATGATGGCAAGGACCAAAATAAAAACGATTTTTTGAAATCAGGAACTGACCTAAGAGTGAAATCAATTTAGGGACCAAATCGAGAATCGTTCCAAAATGTAGGAGACCAAATCAGGGACGGACCCGGGGGGGGCTAATGGGGCCCGGGCCCCCCTGGTCCCAAAAATAAATTTTTTTAGTATGTAAAATTTTCAAAAAAACAAGAAAGTAAAGGGCTTGGCCCCCTTTGGTTTTCAGCTCAAGCCCCCCCTTACCTCAACCATCTCTATCCCAAAAAAATAAAAATAAAAAGACTTGGGCCCCCTCCAAATTTGTAAAACCCAGCTGGCCATCTCACTGCCCACATGTAAAACTTAGCAATCCAAAACTCACAGGCCAGCCCACATGTGTAAAAAAAAAAAAAAAAAAAAAGGGAAAAAGGGTAAGTTAAAAAAAGTAAACCCAGGCCACCCACTACCCAGTAGTCCGAAGGCTCTAAGTCTCCAAACGGAAAACGAAAAACAAAAGAAAAAAAGAAAAGAAAATCTAAGGGCTAACAAGCAAGACGAAGAGAGTGAGAGGCGAGAGACTGAGAGAGATTCTGCTACTGCCCACGTCGTGAGTGAAGTCGCCAAAACGCGAGGTGAGAGCTTGTTGCTGCTGCCCACGCCGTGATGCGCCACCATGCGAGACCCATCTCTCAGACCCACGTGACACCCATCTCGCCGTGACGCCACTGTTGGCTTTGATCTGCTCCAGCCTTCACACTTCACACTCAACTAACTTAAGTATTTAATCTATCCTTCAAAATCTTTGAATCTGTGCTTGTGGTGTTTGTGTTTTAGTGAATCTGTGCTTGTGTTATTTTTTTTGGCTTTTTGGCTTTGTGACTGTCTTTGTGTCTTTGTGAATTGTGACTCTGTGTTTGTTTGTGACTACTCTCTTATATTATATAGAAAAGATAGAGAGTGTAGAGTCTCCAGAGATTTGAGAAAATATAGAGTTTGACTATTTGTTGTGTGGTAGTTGGGCAATAAAATAGGGACAAGTCACAGCAATAGGAAAAGTGATTCAACTTTCAAGGAATTAAAATGGTAAAGTGTTTGTCGGTAGTGCATAATAAAATCATAGTGTCGATAGTGTCCTTCGAAACAAAATGGAAAATGATTTTTTGGCTGACTTTTTGATGTTATACATTAAAAATGATATAGCTTCAACATTTAGTTTAGATTTAATCATAGATGATTTTAAAGATTTGAAAGAGCGTCGAGTTATTAAGAAACAATAGTATTTCGTGTCTTTTGTTTTTGTTGGTAGATGATTGTATCTTAATATATTAAGAAACAATTATTTTTGAGTATTTGTGTTGGTTGATAGTTTATTAATACTATATAAATGCATATTTGAAATTTTTTTTTTCGCTTATCTCTAACCCCCTGGCTTGAAATCTTGGTCTGTCCCTGGACCAAAAGTGCATTTTCACCTTAAAAGTATAGTTAAACAGTAAAATAAGATAGGACAAGATCTTCAATTATCTTTAAAGCATTTCCAAGTGCCACTAGCTATATAAAAGCATAGTTGAACGGTGAAATAAGACTTACAAAAGTCAAGAAAAGTGAGCATAATAATAGTGGATGACTCACATTCACATCGTGTGTCCTATTTCATTCATCCATAGGACCAGGTGTTGAAAACTTGAAATTATAACATCATATAATCATTACACTGGGCAAAGTACTCTTTTTTTTTTTCGTTTGCTTTGTAAAATATAGAACATGTTGCAGGTGGGTAATATCTTTGATTCTCTTTAGGACTGGAGTGGGTATAGATGAACTATTCGGTTCCACGAGTAAAGGCAATTCCAATAACAAAACTTCCTACAACTTTCCTCAACTCTCCAACATAAAACTATCATAGTGTTCCTCTTCAATTATTGTTTCACTATTTTTTTTCTTTCTCAAACTGAGCACACAGAAAGTTTTTTCTAGCACCAAATCGTTCAAGCCTACTCGCATCCTCAAGGTCCTATCTCTTCTCTTATGCAATGTTTTGTGTGAATTCTCTGTTTTATTTCTTTCTTTTTATATTTATTTATATGTTTCGATTTCTTTTGGATTATGAGAAAGCAGTCTAAACAGAGGGAAAGGGGAGGAACAGACAGATTTTTTTTTCCTGGGTTTTGACTTTCTGTTTTATAGTATCTGAATTTCTCCAGTCTTATACCAACAGTGATTGTGAAATTACAAACACAGAGGATGCTTTTGTAATGATTTAACGTTAGTTAAATAAATTTCTGCATAAATAATAATCATAATAACGTGATTTGTTTTAAAAATAAATAAACAAAAAAATGTTGACTTTCCTGGGAACAGAGGATGTGAATGTCAGCAAGGCTAGGATCGCTGCCATTAGTTAGTTGTTTTTTTTTTTTTTTTTTTTTAAATTAAATTAAATGGTGTGAAGTAATTAGCAAATTGGGTGTAGTTGTAAGATTGTTATGAATTTTGTTAGGACCTTAGTTTTATTAATGCCTTTCGTCTCTCTTTCACATACTAACAAACAAAAGAAAAATAATGGTCATTCCTTTATTAGAAAAGCAATTATATAATAGGAATTGAATCATGTGTTGTTTCTAAGATATTTTTGATCTTTAAAATCACTGCTGCAATTTCATTTCTCAAATCTGTAATTTTTTCACTTTTCATACAGGTCCATCTCTTTAATTCTATCCTTTCACTCCCTCCTTAAAATGAATAATCCATATCAAATCATTCCTTCTTTCGCCAATTTTTTTTTCCTTTTAATTTTTCTTTTAAATTTAATTGAAAACTACCTTTTTTTTAAAAAAAAAAAAAAAAAAAATCTTTATTGTAGTTCAATACTTGCCGCCAACATATTTCTAATGTCTTCCATTAGCTCTCAGAAGGCCTCCTTGTCGTCATCATTTTCATCTTTAACACCACAGTGGAAATATGATGTCTTTCTTAGTTTTAGAGGTGAGGACACCCGCACCAATTTCACAGACCATCTATATGTTGCTTTGAAACAAAAGGGCATAGTCACCTTTCGAGATGAGGAAAATATTGAGAGAGGAAAATTTATTTCACCAGAGCTTTTGAAAGCAATAAAAGAATCGAGAATTGCAATTGTCATTCTCTCAAGAAACTTTGCGTCTTCAACATGGTGCTTGGATGAACTTACAAAGATCATTGAATGCATGAAAGAGATGACCAAGACTGTTTTGCCAATTTTTTATGATGTGGACCCATCTTATGTATGAAAACAAACAGGCACCTTTGCCCAAGCCTTTTTTGAACATGAAGAACATTTCAAGGATGACATAGAGAAAGTGCATACATGGAGAGCTGCTTTAAGAGAAGTGGCAAATCTCAAAGGGTGGCACCTACTAGATAGGTAATCCAATTTGACATATTACTTGCTTTTAAATGTTCAAACTTCAAATAAATACTTTTCTTATCTTTGAACCTTGTTTTAAACTATATGAAAAGTGACATAGATGTTCACACTTCTTTTCTATTTTGACTTGATCTAATTAATATACATTTTTGTATTTCTTTCAATTTTTTCTTGCACCAAGTTATTTACATTTTCTTGGTTTAGCCAACAAAATAGAACATTGGATGTCTACTTTCTTTTTTATTCCTATTTATGGGTGGTACTCACTAGATACCATTCTCTCTTCATTGCAGGTCCGAGGCACAACTTATCCAAGATATTGTGGGAGAGTTATGGCATAAATTGAATTATTCATTCTTTGAAGATACTGAAGACCTTGAAGGAATAGAACCACGAGTGAAGGAATTGGAGTTATGTTTGGCTATAGGGTCTAATGATGTTCGCATTATAGGGGTTTGGGGGATGGGGGGAATAGGTAAAACAACTCTTGCTAGAGTTGTTTTTCATATGGTTTCAAAGAAGTTTGAAGGTTGTTGCTTTCTCCCTAGTGTTAGGGAGGTTTTTGAAAAAGATGGTTTACTTCCATTGCAACAACAACTTATTACAAAAATATTAAATGAAAGTATACAAGATGTCGATGAGGGAGTTTTTGTGATCAAGAATAGATTACGTCATAAAAGAATTCTTCTCGTTCTTGATGATGTAAATCAATTAGACCAATTGAAAAAGTTAGTTGGGAAACATAATTGGTTTGGTCCTGGTAGTAGAGTTATCATAACAACAAGAGATAAACATTTACTACATTTACTTAAAGTAAATGAAATATATGAAGCTGAAGGATTGAATGGTGATGAAGCTCTTCATCTTTTGAGTTTGAAAGCTTTTAATAAAGACCATCCTCCTGAAGATTATCTAGAGTTGTCCAGAGATGTTGTACAATATACTAGAGGCCTTCCTTTAGCTGTTGAGATTTTGGGTTCCTTTTTGTTTAATAGAAGCATCAATCAATGGAAAAGTACATTAATGAGGCTTAAAAAATTTCCTGAACCTACAATTCTCCAAGCACTTAAAATAAGTTATGATGGACTACACGAAACAGAGAAAAAAATATTCCTACATATTGCATGTTTCCTTAATCATGGGTACAAAAATAGTGTAGTAAAGAAACTAGATTATCTTGACCTTTACCCTGATGTTGGATTAGAGGTTCTGGTTGATAAATCTCTAATAAAAATGAATCACCTTGGAGTGTGGATGCATGATTTACTACAAGAAATGGGTAGGAAAATAGTTCATGAAGAGTGCCCTAAAGAACCTGGAAAGCGTAGCATTCTATGGTCATTTGAAGACATTAACTGTGTACTAACAAAAAATACGGTAAGTGGTTATTTAGAAAACTTGAACATATACCTTATCATATATATTACTCAAAAAATTTCAACTTAGAGTAGCTTTGGTAATCATACATTTTGCAATTCACTAATCCCTTTTACTTGTGATTATTAGGGAACATAAGCAATTCAAGGCATAGTCCTAAAGTTGCCTAAATCAAAAAAGGCATATTGGAATCCTGAATCTTTTTTGAAAATGCATCATCTTAAATTGCTCATAATTAGTAATGTTCAACTTCTCCATGAACCCAAACATCTTCCTATTAGCTTAAGATTTATTGAGTGGAGTGGGTACCCTTCAAAATCTTTGCCAATAAATTTCCAATCAAATGAGCTTGTTGAACTTTACATGTGTGGTAGCTGCATTGAACATCTTTGGAAAGGAGCAAAGGTAATTTAATTATCCTTGTACAAATTTATATTTGAGTTCTATTAAATTTTAGGGATTTCTTGAAGCTAATTAATTTTTTTGTTTTTTGTTTTTGTTGCTTTTAATAGTCTTTTGAGAAGTTGAAAATCATCAAAATGAACAAGTCTCCAAATCTTATAGAAACCCCTGATTTGATCAGGGTCCTAAATCTTGAGGAAATGGTTCTTGAAGATTGTTTAAATTTACGTGAGATTCACCCTTCAACTTTCGTTCATAATAGGCTTACTCATCTCAATCTTAATGGTTGTGTAAATGTCAAAAATCTTCCAAGCAAGTTCGAAATGGAGTCTCTTAAGGTTCTTATTCTTTCTGGTTGCTCAAAACTAAAAAAGATTCCAGAATTTGGAGAAAACATGCAAAGTGTATTGAAGCTTTATTTGGATGGAACTGCTATTACCAAACTACCCACATCAATTGGGCTTTTGATCGACCTTGTTTTATTGAATGTAAGAGATTGCAAAAGTCTTACGTGTTTGCCAAGAAAAATTTTCAATTTGAAGTTGCTTAAAGACGTGAATATTTCTGGATGCTCAAAACTTGAGAGATTGCCTCAAAATGTGGGGAACGCTGAAAGTGTAGAGAAGTTGGACGTGAGTGGAACTGCTATAAAAGAGGTGCCTTCTTCCATTGGTCTCTTAAAAAATCTTAAAGTGCTATCTTTCAATGGATGTAAGGGGTTATCATCAATTAACTCTACATCTTGGTATGATCTCCTCCCTTTTTCTTTAAGGCCAAAAATTGCAGATCCCGTGGGATTGTCCTCTCTATTGGGTTTGTGTTCTTTGACTAAATTAAAACTAAAGAACTGCAATCTCAGGGCAATCCCCGATGATATTGGTTGCTTATTCTCTTTAGAAGAAATAAATCTAAGGGGAAATAGTTTTATTTGCCTTCCTGACAGCATCAGTCAACTATGTAAGTTGAGAAGGATGCAATTGAAGAATTGCACGAGTCTTCGATCATTGCCAAAGCTTCCAATAAGTATCATACAAATTTGGGGAAATGGTTGTGCCTCACTAGAAATAGTTCCAGATCTACTAAAACCTAATTCTTTATGTGAGGTGGAGCTTTATCTTACAAATTGCAGTAAATTGGCTGACAATCAAGATGTCATTAACATGTTTTTTGCAGTGATAAGAAAGCACCTTCAGGTCTCTCTCTCTCTCTCTCTCTCTCTCTCTCTCTCTGTGTTATAAACAACTTGCTTTGTTTGTTTTAGGGACTCTCTCTTCACGGTAGATATAACTCAAGAAATTTCAATTGGAGATATGACATGATTATTCCTGGAAGTGTAATACCGAAGTGGTTTATCCATCAAAGTATTGGGGCCGAAGTGAATATAAAAGATCCTTCTTCTCATTTGTGTGATGAGTGGATGGGGACTGCTGTTTGCATTGTATTTTCTTCTCTTCTCTATTTTTCACTATCCTGTCGATTGATAGCAAATGGAAAAGTAATGTCTGCTACAATGTACTTTGCTGGCGACTTTGATCGTTCATCATATCATATTTGGCTATTTTATTTGCTTCCTCAATATTGCAGGGAGGAGGACATAAAATTACTAAACGAATGTGAAGCAAATGAATTGGATCAGATTGGTATTAAAATTGAAACCCATGACTCAGGCATGGAGGTGAAGAAATGCGGATTTCGTATGGTATACAAGAAAGACATAGAAGAACTCAACCAAATTACGGCTCAGAGTAGCAACATCAATATCATTCCTTACAAGGACTTGGATGTTCTCCATCACAATTTTGACAATTTGACAGTGGTAGCGGAAGGTAAAAAAGCAAAGCAAATTTGTGACGATTACGATGGCGCTGGACCTAGTGGAGAAGGAAGCTCTAATGATTTGCCACACCCAAAAAGGATTGAAAGGCTTGCAGAATTTATGCCCCAAGGTGACTCTGATTGTGAAGAGTACTTCGAATGTGGCGAGGAGATCAGTGATTAGCTGGAATCTAGATGGAATTGAAAAATGGGTTCATATGCTTTGTAAGTTAATGAATCCAAATTAATTCCTATTTTTTCTCGATTACTTGACTTGTTTTGCTGATTGCTGCATTATCTTTTGGCACGTTCTATTATGTAGCATCTAGCTTCCTCTAAGGCTTTATACTTTTGTTTACTAACCTTTAACCAAAGAAAATACTCTTTTTCTGTCTAAGAATTCCGCTGATTTTTATATTCTTTTTTTTTTCCCGCTTTGCTCTGAAATTTTTATTATTTTAAAGTAGGATAACAATCATAAAATTTATTAAAATGATTTGTATTAGCATGTTTGAGGACATTGTTAATGTGATTCTCATAAAGGAACAAACTTCAGAATAAACTTGTAGTTAGTGAATGTTCAAAATTTCAAACATTTGGTGCTTGAGCAAAACTGACTTTTATGAGAAACTAGTCGCTAACCCGTGCGATGCACGGGAAAATTACTGAAAATGAAATCTAATGAATGCAAAGCAATTATGCAAAATACCATTTAAATTAAAAGACAAATATTAGTAAATGTCATTATCCTTAGCTGTTTGTGTTGTATCTAGTGTTTTATATCTAAGTTACTACAATACTTCTTGCAGCCACTAAAGCTCACAATATAAGTATATTATTTAAGGCCAAATCTTATATTATCTTCAAGCTCCCCTTAGCCTTACAGAGTCCCTAACAAAATTTCTTTTGTATTGAATTTGATTTCAAAGGACTTATTCAAAATTATTTGAATTAAACCTCACAAATTAGAAGAAAAAAAATTTAAAAAAACATTACAACATTGTAGCTGATTAATATACAAATAAACTACCAATTTAACATGATAAATTACTATTAGTAATTTAGAAAGCAAAAATTAACAAAATTAAAGTTGTTACCCACTTAACCTAAAACTTTTCATATTCTAAAGTTGTCAAACAACTATTGAAATAAAATATTTCGTAATTACTTCAATACCGCAAGTTGTTCATGCTGTAAAAAATTTGAGAGAATAACATAGCAAGCATCTTAAACTCTTTCTTGCTTGGATCCTACAAAACAATATATATATATATATATATATATATAGCGATGGAGACAGAAAATGCCTTTAAAGAGACAACCAATTACGATAGTGTTGGAGGCAAAGTAAAAGATTAAAAAAAAAAAAAAAAACTGAAGAAGCAAGCGGTTTGGCTAGCATACCAGCTAGTTAATTTATATCAAAAGACATAAAAATCTTACAATCAAATAGAATCCAAAAGTAAATAAATACATGTGGTACAATCAGATAAATAAAAGGTTTGTCAAGAGATCAAGTTTGGCAATGAAGAAGACGCAACAGCTACTGATGAGGGTAATCTCTATCTTAAACTTGTGATAATGATGAAGATGCAACAACTACTAATTATGTAGATCTAGCTTAATCTTATTTTGATTCAACTACAACAAAAATGACGATAATTACCATAAAAAGATTATATAAAAAAAAAGTCTTTTATGATATAGCCAAGAGTACAATCAAAACTAATAGAAGGAATTTTAAATCGATTTCAATGATGAAGGAGGGATTCACTTAAATGAGGAGACCAAAAAAAAAGGAGAAGTATCGTGTTCTGAGTATAGTATTGAATTTTAAACTCTATAATTCAATTTGCTAAGGTATTTTAGTAGTTAGCAAATTGAATTTCTTTAGGCACGAATTACATCATTTAATTGAATTTCTGCAGGCACGATAGCACTAAAACTCTATCACACGGATACTACAAAAACTCTATCACGCGGATTACACAATATAAATCAATAATGTTACTATCTCAAACATTAAAAAAAAAAAATTTTAAACATAGAAACAAACAATCATCTATCAATACAAATACCCAACCTAAATACATATAAACTCATATATGACCTACAACACAAAAGAGGTAGTAACAAAATTAAAAAAGAAAAAAAAATCAATAAAAAAGAAAAAACACTATTAATCTAATCCTTACATTGAACTATTATGAAGGCAACTACAAGAATAGAGGTCAAGAGCAACTGAGATTTAGAGATACCTAAACTGAATCGTCTAGCTTTTCAGTATTAATATAGTGTGAGGAGAGGAAGAGATGAAGGAGTTAGAAAGTCAAAGTCTAGTGTTAGGAAGCTGAAGGGTTGCTGTTTGAGATTGTAACCGTTGAACACAAAGGGTTGCTATTTAAAATTGTAACCGTGGAACACAAAGGGTTGCCATCTAAAATTGTAACCGTGGAAGACAAAGGGTTGTCATCTAGAATTGTAACCGTGGAAGACAAAGGGTTGGGAATTATTTTCTTTTTATTAGTATTTTTAAATTTAAGAAAACTTATTTTAAATTGTAGGACAAATTTAGGAAAAAGAATTGTAATGACATGGTAGCTGATGTGTCTTAACCTGAGCGTAGCAAAATTAAATGTTATGCTTCAGCTTTTAGTAATATATAGATTATTGCTGATTTGCAAAATTTCCTCATTGACCAAATAATTCAACTGAGTTTTTGATATATCCAAATATCATCTACATTCTTCATAATTGATTTGTGGGTCAACCTAAAAGGATCTATATCTACATCAATGAGGTTTTGGTAATTTACTTAATATGTAAATAGATGTGTGATAAACAACGTAATAAAAATCTCTCGCCGGAGACAATCTTTTATGCTAGAAGCATTTAATTTTGATTTATTTGTGATAGACCAAGAATGTATTGACCCCTTGTGATGAATTAACCAATTAATTAGCAAAGTTAATTAATTAATTCAATTAGTATACAATAAGCGTGGTAGCACAAACAAATTATCAACTAAGTTAAATATGCAGTGAAAATTAAATTGACATAGTAATTTGTTTATGAATAGGGAGAACTTACACGGCAAAAACCCCATCGGGTGATTTTAAGGTTACCACTCCCGAGAATCTATTATTATCACAACAAGTGGTTACAAGTAAAGGAATCCTAGTACTTTATACCAACTTACAGTTGAACCCTTACCCCAATACCCAATTGGACTTGTTCTGTAGTGACAATCTCTCCTTTCAATGCACGGCTCCCAGTATGTGACTAACCAATTCGATGCGCGGATCCCAGTACGCGGCTTACACACCAACTTGAGAAGGATGTTGGCTGCAAAGTTCTTTAGTTCATCAACACGATGAAGATCACGAAACTCCTTGGTTACAAAACCTTATGGCGTACAAACGCAGCAGCTTCTTCAAGAGAAAGATGAACTAGGACATATGTCTCTGGTTCACAATATGCTTGTGAAAAACTTTTGCATTGATGTGCATCAGCTGTGACAGCCCTTAAAACAATCCTTATATATGTTTAGGGTTGTGAGAAAAGAAAGCCCAAACATCTATACACAGATTGGAGTGAAATCAGATCTGAAAAACTGATTTTCTTAAATCTCGATAGATACCCTATCTATCGAGCAACTGTCGAGCATCGGGCTTAAACAACCTTTTAAACCTTGATAGATACTAGCTATCGAAATTTAAAATCTAGCACTTATTCACTTGATTCTTGGAAAGATTGCATGGCTTTAACACTTGAACTTGAAATCTTGTTCCTTGAAGCATTAAACACTCTAGATCTACCCAATTACAAGTAAAGTGCGTTTTGTCAAAAGATTAGCCAATTCTATATTGATATATGTTCCTAACATGATTCACATATGTCCTAACAATCTCCCCCTTTGGCAATTCGTGACAAAACAACAACAAACAAATGAAAATATGAGAGAAGTCATAAATCACTCAACTCTTACTCACTTGTTGAATACAATAAAATCTATCTTAACACAAACTCTTGAAAAACTTTGCGAGAAGAGAGTTCATGGCAAGAGAGACTTTGACAACTTGTATTTCTGAAACACTTTAAACAAAACTCATCACGGCATCTTAGTGTGAAATAGAAATAAAAGATTACATACAAATAATAAGAAGCATATGCATAAAGAAAGAAAATAAACAACACTTGAAAAGATAGGTGAAAGAATTGTAATAACATAACATCATAAGTACAAGGTTTGCTATCACAAAGTAAGAACATTGTATCTATAAAAGAAGAAAATACATAAGCCCTCACTACATCCCTCAAAATATAAACACTTCCCCTCACAAAAATCTCCTATACTAACTCTCCCCCTATGTACATGACTACTCTCATATCTAAAACTACTCCCCCTTTTTTATCATGAATGACAAAGGGTAAAAAAGAGTGATACGAGTGTTACGAGTGACTGAAAACTTAGGATTTTCTAGTCCTAAGTTACAAAAAAGAGCATATGCATTTCACTTAGGATTTTCTAGTCCTTCTGGTCAAAAAGAGTGATACGAGTGTTAAATACAAAAGATTACTTAATCTTACTCATCACAAACACGAGCCACAAAACTCACTTGCTTAGTTGTGCATAGAGATGCTCATCTAAGCTACAAAAGATACAAAGTTTAGAAAACTTTGTTTCAATGGCCATCCAAGGTACACAAATACCAATGTACACAAAACACACACTGTTTTTGTATTTTTCTGATTTTTCAATTTTTATTTTTATTTTTATGAAAAACAAAATAAAACAAAATTGAAAATGTACAAACAAAAAATATGTTAAACAAAGCAAAGCATAAACTAGACTGACTCAAAACAAGAAAGCAAAACACACAAGTAATGCAAACTTAAAATCAAGAAAGGGAAGAGAGAGAAAAAGTGATTAAATCATTTGGAGCCTTTTTCCTTCCACACCTTGGAAGAACCTTTCCGTTTTGCAAACCCTTGATCTGGAGGTGAGGGGGACGAATTGAAACCGTTCAAGTTCGAAAGGAATATGAGGGCTTTGAGTAGATCTCCAAGTGGAGCAAAGGAGGATGGAAACTGATTCTGGTTTCCCGATGAGATCATACCGTTGCTCTGTTGAGTGGCTAACCACTTGTAGCAATTAGGTCGAGTATGTCCAGTTGCTCTACAGTGATGACAGAGATGCTCCTTCTTCTGTTCAGGCTTTTAAGTGTTTCTCTTCTTAGCCCTAGGGTTTTTAGTCTCTTTCTTATCCAGCTTAGGGGGTGCTCCTAAGATAGATTTACTCTTGTCTACGTTCTCACTAGCCAACACATTTTTCATATCATTGTTTTCAAATTCAACATTATTACTAGGAGAAACAAAAACAGTAGTACTAGTAGAAGCAATACTAGGAGAAGAGAAAATCATACCCTAAACCAGTTCGATCGAAAGCAGATTTTTGAAGACTAAGCATCTCGTCAAGCTTTGCACTTGAAGTCCTCTCTAGCTGAGCTCTAACGTGAAAAAATTCTACCTCAAGCTTCTTGGTCTTCTTAGCCAAGAAATTTTTCTCAAATCTCAGTGCTCCAATGGTATGATTGGCTTCATCAAACTTCGTGGAGATTTCTTCTCGTTCAAGCTCCACTTCACTAAGCTTCTTGGTGGCCAACTTATACAACTTTTCATGTTTTTTCGAGACCTTGTATAATTTTGCATAGGCTGTGTGGATGTCATCTTGTTCATCCATTTTCTTAAATTTAGACTCTACCAAGTCCTCTTCTTCATCTACATCTTCAACAATCCTCTCAGTAGGATTTACAGTGGCAGTGAAGGCATTTAGGATTCTATCATCGTCATTATCAAAATCATCTTTAGGCTCGATGTCGCTCAAAGTAGCAGCAAGTGCCTTGCTCTTCCCAATGGTCTTGAGATACGTAGGGTATTCTTGTTTCATGTGACCAAAGCCTTGACACCCAAAGCACTTTGGTCCTGAGGGAACAGTGTACTGACCGCCATCCCTAGCATCCTTCTTTCCTTTGTCTTGATTCTTGAACTGAGATGAATTGGACTGCTTGTGGTCTTTGTCAAATCCTTTAGCATTGGCATTCTTCATAAACTTTTTGAATTGCCTAGTGATATAGGATTTCATCTTGGAATTTTCATCGTCTGAAGACTCATCAGTGTCACTGCTCTTGGCCTTCAATGCCATGCTCTTTCCCTTACTAGATTTCCCTATCCTTATCACACCCAACTCATAGGTCTGCAGATTGCCAACCAGCTCTGTCAAAGGAATTTTATCAATATCCTTTGATTCCTTAATCGCGGTGATCTTGGCATGAAATGTCTTGGGTAGAGATCTGAGCACCTTTCTAACAATCTTGGGTTCGGAAATGGTTTCCCCAATATTAAAGGTTTAGTTCACTATGTCCTTGAGTTTGACATAGAACTCATCGAATGACTTATCCTCCTCCATCTTAATCTCTTTGAAGCTTGTAGTAAGCCTCTGAAGCTTCAAATCCTTGACAACCTTAGTTCCTTCATAAGTTATCTGGAGGATGGTCCATGCTTCCTTTGCAGTTTCAGTAGAGGATATCTTCTTGAACTCCTCATTCGTGACCACGCTGAATAATGCATTCAATGCCCTGCTATTAAAATATGACGCCTTTATCTTAGCATCATCCCAATCGGTTAGCGCTTCTTTTGACTTGGTCTAACCTACTTCCACAGCTTGCCACAATTTCTCATCTAATGACTACAAGAAAGCTCTCATGCATACTTTCCAGTATGCATAGTTAGTGCCATCAAATAAAGGAATATAATAAGAGACTGTACTCTATCCATGACAAATAGGGGTCAATGGATCACACAACAAAGATTAACCCTAATCAGAGTGTGCCTGCTTTGATACCACTTGATAGACCAAGAATGTATTGACCCCTTGTGATGAATTAACCAATTAATTAGACAAGTTAATTAATTAATTCAATTAGCATGCAATAAGCGTGGTAGTACAAACAAATCACCAACTAAGTTAGAGTGCAACGGGAAATAAATTGACACAGTGATTTGTTTACGAATAGAGAAAACCTACACGGCAAAAACTCCACCAGGTAATTTTAAGGTCACCACTCCCGAGAATCCACTATTATCATAACAAGCGGTTACAAGTAAAAGAATCACAGTACATTATACCAACCTACAGTTGAACCCTTACCCCAATACCTAATTGGACTTGTTCTGTAGTGACAATCTCTCCTTTCAATGCACGGCTCCTAGTACGTGACTAACCAATTCAATGTGCGGATCCTAGTACGCGGCTTACACACCAACTTGAGAAGGATGTTGGCTGCAAAATTCTTTAGTTCATCAACATGATGAAGATCACGAAACTCCTTGGTTACAAAACCTTACGGTGTACAAACGCAGCAGCTTCTTGAAGAGAAAAATGAAGTAAGGCATATGTCTCCGGTTCACAATATGCTTGTGAAAAACTTTTGCATTAAGGTGCATCAACTGTGACGACTCTTAAAACAATTCTTATATATGTTTAGGGTTGTGAGAAAAAAAGGCCCAAACATCTATACACGGATTGGAGTGAAATTGAATCTGAAAAACTGATTTTCTTAAATCTCGATAGATATCCTATCTATCAAGCAGCTGTCGAGCATCGGGCTTAAACAGCCTTTTAAACCTCGATAGATACTAACTATCGAGATTTAAAATCCAGCACTTTTTCACTTGATTCTTAGACAGACTTGCATAGTTTTAACACTTGAACTTGAAACCTTGTTCCTTGAAGCATTAAACACATCCTAGATCTACCCAATTACAAGTAAAGTGCATTTTATCAAATTATTAGCCAATTCTATATTGACATATGTTCCTAACATGATTCACATATGTTCTAACAATCTATCAGCACAACATGTTTTGAATGACTATATATTGCTTGATTGTTAGACATGCCATGATGAATCAATGATTTACCATTATAGAATATTGAATAGTAAGTAGTGCTAAATGGCCTTAGCTATGTGCAGCTTTTGTCCTGCAATGTAAGGAAATCATCATTCACATCATTGTCCTATCATCTATGTAATGCTTGTGTAGAAGCATTGATGAGACATTGATTGAGTTTAAAAGAACATGGGTGCTACGACATGAATTAATAAAATTCACAGTTTAAAATTCTTAATTATGTAAGTTTTTACGGTAAGACTTTTGTGATTTTGCCTCTTGTTGTACTTGAAAGTTTTTCCACCTTTCTAAAACTTCCACTTTCAATCAAATTATTGGCTTAAGGTTGTCCATACTCACTTTAGATCATGACCAGGCAAAGCTGAAACAAACCAAATGACCTATCTCCAAATCGTACCTTAATTAGGTTATACCCAGTCAAAGAGACTTGACTAGAATTTAAATTATATTACTAACCTGACCATACAACAAACTTGATTATATATTACTAACTGTATCATCTGAGGCATATTCATCTTTGCAGTAATCAGACTTTTGGAACCATTTTTGTCTGTTATAATTACCTTCTTAAATGATCGTCTTTATTTTGAGGATTTTATTGAATGCTCATCCTGTGAGGGCAGAATTGAGAAGACATATTAGGACTGAGGATTTTTTTTCCCCCTTGACATCTACAGCAATCTGGTTTGATCTGTCCCTTAATATTAATTTCATTCAACCTTACTCGATTCAGGCATGGAAGGGTGTCAAGGGCAATTTAGAGAGCATTTAGTACTTCTCGGTGTCTTTTGTCTTTATTTTTTGGTCTGTGGACTTCTCGGAACAAGGCAACTATGAAGAGAGAGCCTTTCTCTTCCACTTATTTTGTACTCTTTTCTTCTTGTGTAGTTTTTGTTCCTTTGTTTCAATGTGCCAAAAAACGATTTATATGTGTGTGTCGATTGTTGTCATTCTTTCTCAAAAATTAGTATTTTTCAAGGATACAATAAGTATATTTTAGGGATTTAGTGTGTTTGATGGACCGACTTAGCCTGGGTGAACTCATGATTTCCTAGAGTTTAAACCACATACTTCCTTGCTGTTGATGCAACTCTCTGACGCACCACCAAAGCTCAGAACTAATTAAGACTGACCATGCTGTTTTATTCTATAGAACTATTCTCTATCTTCTCTGCTACTAAAAAAAATTCAAACCTGACCAAATAACTAAGTGAAATGCGACTTTTTAAATGAGGATACTTGCATAGAGCTCACATTCCCAAATTATCCTTTACAAAAATCAAAATCTATCCAAAAAAAAAAATAATAAACGCCAAAAATAATATCTATTTAGAAACAACCAGGAACTGCCCAACACTGCAAAAGGATATACTACTGTTGACAAAGAAATGGGCACTGCCCTGCTCATTGCTGCAAGACTCCTCCGTGTTTCCTTGTCCTGAATAGATGAAGAGTATGTTTTTCTCTCTCATTCTTTCACCCCATGTCTTTGGGTACGGATGATTGATGGGCAATCCAAACCTTGTAGATATGAGAATCAATATGTTGGATTTTAATTGCAATTTCATGTTCTTTTTGTTTCAAATATTTCCTTTTGGTTCTTGTTCTTTATGTCTTTGGCCTGGTTAAACTGTTACGTTTTTTGATCTTTATTTCTATTACTGACCTGTGAGTCAGAGCTTTTCCTTGAAGGAGGTCTTTGTGAGTGCATTAGTCTTTTTTCCCTTTTCACATGTGTTCATATGTTTGATAATTTTGCGTATGAGCAGTTTGAGAAAATGGAACTTAATGATAACTATGGATGTTTCTATAGTGTAAACTAAAATGGTTTATTGGGTTTAAATCGTTCTCTCAATTTACAACTTTTGTCTCTATATCAGTAGCTAGTCGGATGAGTTTCCTATAGATAGCGTCATTTTTTGACAATTGAATATTGAGTAACTAGATTTGTTTGGTAATTTGTTCTTTTCTTGCATCCTGTGTTGTTTTTATGAAAAATAATGGCATGTTGTTTAAGTAATGAAATCCATCTATCACATCTGATTATGATAGTTTTAATCTTTTATATTGGCGACTTTCTTCTTTTTTTGGCTTTCTTCCAAAAATAAAATCGGATTTATCTTTAATTTTTATGATAGTCTATAAATTTTTTAATCTTTAATTTTTACTAGGTACTTTGCAACAATACAAGAATCTTATAATATAGTTTTATATATTTCTGAAGCATGTTATGTGACTATTATTTCCAAAAGCTATGGGACTTATGGCTTGTTTTGAATCTTTTGATACCCCACCCAAGTTTCATTTGCATGAGAATGTTCTGTGTAGTCTCAATGTTTCTGGCTTTCTGCTATTGCACGATGATTAGAAAAAAAGAAGCAAGTATTTGTTCATTAGTTGGGTGTATCTCATTTTCACCTTTTGAGTCTTTCTTTGATGGGAAAATTTGAAGTGGGTCATTGCCATAGAAGCTAGTCTTGTAATTCTATCCTGCATTTTAGTTCATTTTTATATTTTAAATGTTATGAACAAAGTTGTGGCTAATAATAGATTTTGAAAGACGTTAAAAAGGGAATTTTGAAGTTGGTCATTGTCCATAAAGGAGTTATGAAGCAATGACCTCTAAATCAATAGGCAATTGATTCTAAAAAAAGTTCGCTTTTTAGATATACTGATTATCTTTTTTTTTTTTTTTTTTTTTTTTTTTTTTTTGCTTCATTTCTATAGTTCTGCTATAATTTCCTATTTTATCTTCAACCTATTATATGGTATTCATGAGGAAGTTAGAAATTTTTGTCTCATTACTTGGTTTGTTGGACTTTAGCTATGAATTTGTGTGGTCGGGAGTGGCATTTTGAAATTGATGCTTGATTGCAAAAATCTTGACACCAAATTTTAAGGACTGATTCTTTTGTGTATTTGGCTTGCTCAAGTTTGTTACTCTTTGCTTTGCTTATTTCCACACCTTTGTTGTGCAGCAATGGAGTGAACCAATTAATGAAGCTATTCAAGGGCTTTGAAGGTGCTCTCGTTCTAGTCAAGAACTCGACTTACAGGATTTAAGCATTGAATGTGTTTGGCTATTGGTGTATTCAATTCTACTAAACCAAGTTCAATACTTACAGCTTTGGTCATCTATTACATAATGTCAAAGATGAGATGGCCTTTTTTTGCAGTGTTGAGTTTAAACATGTACATAAGGCAGGCAATACAAGTGCTTAATATTCTCAGATGGTAATAGGTAGCCTTTGGACAAGAGTTGATGGCACTTATAGTTGGGCCACTGTTTTTTTTATTTTTTTTGGATAAGTACTTATAGTTGTTCCACTTGAGATCAACAAAGCAAATGAACTTGAAGCCCACTTTTTTTTTCCTTTATTTTATTTTATTTTTTGCATGAATTATGTATTTTTAATGGTGGGAAAATTGGCCTTGTAATCAAATTCATCATTTCAATTGAATTTGTTCAGTTTTGGAACAATTTTTCTTTTTCTTTTTCTTTTTATGTGTGTTTTGTTTTAATATTGCATTTGTCACCTTTTTTTTTTTTTTTTGGGAGAAAGAGACTGTACTTTTTATAAAACTTCAAAGCCCATTACAAGACATTATCATGAATGATATTTGCAATACAGTCAGAAATTTCTTCTAGCCATATGATCTCATCTTACTAGAATTGTGCATGTCTTGCAAGAAGTGTATGAGTTTCATAATTCACATCTCTGCGTGTGTGCTCAAAGGATCAGCCTTTTAACTGATTTGCTAGGTGTCTTATATACTCTATGACATGACCAATAAATTGGTTACTCAATTATGTGTTGTCTACTAATCTTGATGAACAAAAAATGTCCAAAGACAATAAACTCTCTTACCATCTTCTTTATGAAATTAAAACAACCATAATTGGCTTGATAACTTTCAAAAGAATCACAAACATCATTATAGATATTGAAAAGAATAACTGCATTTTATTATATTCTCTTGGTTTGTACTATACATCCTTGTAATGGATTTGTATGTATAAACAAAGACACTCAAGTGTCAAAATTGGACAATAAAACATAATACTCAATTCTTTTTGCCTCATTACTTAAAAATAAGTTAACATGTATCAAATCTAAAACTTTAGTAAAACTGAAAATTAGTCCCGCTAACTTCAAAGATAAATGACTTCAATCTCTCATGAATGCTTCAAAACCTTTTCTGGCAATGTAGCTTGGCTGGGGCCTATCATCTTGCAAGGTTAGAAAACAAATTTCAATCTACACAATAACATCCTAGAAGACCAATCCTCTATTTACTAGCAAAAATCCTATATGATTCATTTGGTTTCAAGCGAGATAGACCAGCAATTCGATTGGAATTTGAATCATAGTTGCTATAAGCACTTTTCTAGTACCCCACACAGCCCACACCTTTTGGAATCATAACAGCCCTTATTTCAAGCTTGGTTAAATATAGATTGTGACAAAGGCAACCCAATAGAAGAAAAACTAAATCTACCATAATTCAGGAATTTATCAATCATTTACTGCAATTAGAGCAGAAGTCAAATAAAAAGCCTAGTTGTATACTTGATCGGATGCCCACCATTATCCATAATTGCAAATCAAACCAACCAAATGCTTTAAGAATACTGCAAAGTCATGCTCAAATTTGTAGTGGCAACCGAAGCAACTAAGACAATGCCTATCTATCCAGTATTAACATATGAAGAAGCAATATCAACATGAGAAATTGTAATATTTGGAAGAAAAAATATGGACTTTGCCAACAAGTGGGATTTTCACAAACTTCTTAATATCAGGTAATTGAAGGGGAATAAAAGAAGAAACAACGCTGTTTATGAGCACATCTTTGGCAAAATCAAGACCCCATTTGAAAATGTGCAACATTCACATTGCAGAAGAAGACCACCCAAACCACATCCCCACACCCCAAAAAAAAAATCCTCAACAGAAAAACAAAAAAAATTACTCGATGATGAAATATAGTGACATAATAGTAGTACACCTAATGATTACCTGTTGAAAAGAGAGATATTGATGAAAGAAAAAACCTTTAGTTTCTTTCAACTATTATTTGGCACTAGTAGAACTAATTATTCGCAATATCTATGTCTTCTGTAGACAATGCAGTAAGTTCTCAGATGGTGTGTACAACTATGACATTTTAAAAAGAGACAATGCACTCAAAGTTCATTTCTTTTATATCACATTGTTGTCTCAAGTAATTCTATATCTGTGTGACAAGATTCAATGCCTTTTATATTAAACTTTCAAGTTTGAAATTTGAACTTTTTAAAAATTTGAAAGCTAAGGTCGAAGGACCTAATTGGACTCTGCCTACAATCTTCCTGCTTAACATTTGTTCACCTTTGGGTTAATTGGAGTTCCATTAAAAGAACCTAAAGCACTTGCAGGCACTTACATCTGCCAGTTAATAGTTCTTAATAATACAAGGCTAATCGTGCTTAAAAAAAAATCACTCATGCTTTTATTATATGTTGTATTTCATGTCTTTTTTCTTAACTTATGCAAATCATATGGATTTTTTTATTTTCCAATAAATTATGCTTTTCTTATATACATATATATTAATATTACAGTAATCATTTCATTTAAAATTGAAACATCACTACAAGAGAAAGCAATGTTACAATTCAAAATTATACATGACTGCACTGTTATCGGCTACAGAGTACAACTCAAGAATCAAAGCCAAGCAGACCACGGAACCAAACAACATGAAAAACCCATAAATCCCATAGCTTTTGAAAGAGAACCAGATCAACACAACCCATGAACCCCACAAAACAGATCTTACTTTCCTTCGCTTTCCCAGCAAACAAACAGAGCTCATTAAAAAATCCATAAAAAAAAAGACAGAGATAGAGAGAAACAGAAAGAGAGCACAAGGAATCATTGGTGCGACGACGCGGCTTCACATAAAGGTGATGGTGGCAGCCAGGGCCGGCTCAATGAATTTGGGGGCCCTAGGCGAAAGCTTTAAACGGAGCCTTTTATTATATCTAATTATAAATTTATATTTTTCTTGTTCATTTATGAAACCTTCACTCAAATTTTCTGCAAGATTTTGTTTTTTACTAGTAATAAATTTGTCCATAGCTCCTGTAGGTGAAGAATTTCACACAACATCTGATTGTATCCTACCGCGGTGCCTGGCGTGGTGCGGTTTTGCCCCTCGTCCCCGAGTATGGCCCTAGCATGCAAGCGCTTAGCTTGGACAAGTGGAATCCCACATCGGTTAGAGAGAGCGCCCCACTACCCTTTATAATGCTTCAGGAGCTTGGGTAGTGTACCACTACTCACATGTGAGTAGTGGTACACTACCCAAGCTCCTGAAGCATTATAAAGGGTAGTGTGAGTAGTGGTACACTACCCAAGCTCCTGAAGCATTATAAAGGGTAGTGGGGCGCTCTCTCTAACCGATGTGGGATTCCACTTGTCCAAGCTAAGCGCTTGCATGCTAGGGCCATACTCGGGGACGAGGGGCAAAACCGCACCGCGCCAGGCACCGCGGTAGGATACAATCAGATGTTGTGTGAAATTCTTCACCTACAAAAAGCGCTTTTTGGGGTTAGGATGAGCCTTAGCTTGCCTCCGCCCCGTCTAATTGTTGTCCGTCCGCGGTGCCAGGCGCGATGCGGTTTTTGCCTTCGCCCCGAGTGCAGGACCAAGCAAGCGCCTAGCTTGGACTTGTAATCCCACATCGGTTAGAAGAGCGCTTCCACTAGCCCTTATATGCTTCTGGAGCTTAGGCTAGTGTACCACTACTCACGCGTGAGTAGTGGTACACTAGCCTAAGCTCCAGAAGCATATAAGGGCTAGTGGAAGCGCTCTTCTAACCGATGTGGGATTACAAGTCCAAGCTAGGTGCTTGCTTGGTCCTGCACTCGGGGCGAAGGCAAAAACCGCATCGCGCCTGGCACCGCGGACGGACAACAATTAGACGGGGCGGAGGCAAGCTAAGGCTCATCCTAACCCCAAAAAGCGCTTTTTGTAGGTGAAGAATTTCACACAACATCTAATTGTATCCTACCGCGGTGCCTGGCGCGGTGCGGTTTTGCCCCTCGTCCCCGAGTATGGCCCTAGCATGCAAGCGCTTAGCTTGGACAAGTGGAATCCCACATCGGTTAGAGAGAGCGCCCCACTACCCTTTATAATGCTTCAGGAGCTTGAGTAGTGGTACACTACCCAAGCTCCTGAAGCATTATAAAGGGTAGTGGGGCGCTCTCTCTAACCGATGTGGGATTCCACTTGTCCAAGCTAAGCGCTTGCATGCTAGGGCCATACTCGGGGACGAGGGGCAAAACCGCACCGCGCCAGGCACCGCGGTAGGATACAATCAGATGTTGTGTGAAATTCTTCACCTACAGCTCCTTTTTGAGATTCAATTAGTTCTTCTCTTTGTCTTTAAACGGTGCCTTTTATTATATCTAACTAGTAAGTTTCCCGTGCGATGCACGGATAATGTTATAATGTTTTATGTAAATTTGTTTTTGGAAAATATTATACATATATTATAGCATATTTATTATAAAACTTTGTTAGTAATGAGTTCATTATAAAAAGTAACAATTATAAATTGCACACATATATCTATTATAATTATTTTGTTCAAGTAATGAGCAATAATGAAAACAACTTGGAGTAATATTGTATAATAAGAGTTGATAAAAGCATATTAATTCATTTTATATTATTGATTTTTATTATGTGATGTAATAAAAAACTTCATTACGAATTTTTTCTTCTTCAATGCTTTGTTATTGCAGTATGGTGACGCTTGTTGTCATCATCAGTTTCTCCATCTTCATCATTTGAAATTTAGTATGTCCATATTTGTTTAATTTTTGAGCTTTCATCATTTTTTCCTTTTGTTGCGTCATTTGTGTTAACTACTAATGAATTGGCACCGAGAGATTCTTGATTAGATCTTACAAAGTTTTGACTTTGTCGCTAAGATTTTTTATAGGTATTTGAATTTATATTAAATTTCAACGATGTGACAGTTTTTTATAAATTTTTTATTTTTGTAAATTTTGGAATAGTGCAGCAAAAAGAATTAATATAGCATGTTGAATTGTGTTTTTTTTTTTTCTTCCATACCTTTTTATCATTTGAAGGCGCATCAAAAATCTTAGCAACTATGTAATTTTCAAAACCATCTTTTAGATTGAATTCATTCAAATGAAGTAGAGAAATCCATTTCTTTTCCTTTTTTTTTTTTTTTTCAAATCACGTGGGATTCCTTCTCCAATATCAATATTTTTACAATAATTTAAATAAGTTGTACCTTAGTTTATTTTTCAGCAAGATCTCGATCTTGTAGATTTATTGAGGATTTTCTCGGCATCTCGATCAAATATCACAAACTTTGTTTTGTTAGTTGCATTAAAAACTTCAATTTGAATCTTGTATCTGAAGTAGTTTGCAATTGTATATATATGGTAGTTATAGTGAGATAAATATATTATAAATATTTGGAGAGTATGTAGTTAATGTGAGTGCCTCTAACTTTGGGATAGAAAGATTTATTTTTGTTTTACATTTTGCACACCAAAATGATCTTGCTTATAATTTGACATTCCTTTTACAAAGTATGCACAAAATGTAATACCAACCCATTGTTGTATCAATGTTACTTATTATTGCAATACCCTAGCAGTTCACATCTTGCAATGAACTTTAAAATTAATATGTATTATTTTTTTAATGTAAATAATATGATGTATTATTATTTTTTTACATAAATGATGAGTATAATTTGAAATAATTAACAAACATGTTTCGTAGGATCTCATTCAATGCATTTTATCTTTACTATTGTGTTCATATTATTTAAAGATAAATCCTCCTATGAAAATTGTTTTGCATGTATTTTTGGTATTTCTTGTATAGGATCATGTTTTTGACCATTCCTATCATTGAATTTTTTAAAAGAAAATATTAAGTTAATGGCATTTTGTGAGATAATATATGCTATTTATTAGGCTTTTTTGTTATTATAAATTTTAGAAATATGCACTTGTCAATTATTTCAGCAACCTGAGAGATCTCAAGATTTATATATATTTTTGTTGCACTGGTCGATGACAGAGAATTTGTTTGCATAAATTGCATAGAATATTATTAATAGACAAAATCATATTGAATTGAAATTGGGGAAAAATGAAGAGATATCTCATGAGAATGTGATTTTCTAGAAGTATCATCTATACGTGGGAGAGGAAGAAGAGAGTTTGTAAGAGGGTAAGAGTTTTTGCTTTGATTTACATGTGGGAATGGTTAAACTTGAGTCATAATATGTAAGGTAAGAATTGGGCCTGAGTTTTTCATAAGGTTTGGTCTACTTTTAAAAGGTAATCCATTTTATAGTAAATAACTTTTGGTCTAATAGGTCTAATTATCAAGAACAGTTCATATCAATATAATAGTAAAAATAAGTTACTATAATCTATTAGGTAACAGTAAAAAAAACTTAATAAAAAGAGGTAAAAAATGCTAAATTTATATAATAGCAAAAATAAGTTACTATGATTTATTGGCTAACAGTAAAAAAAACTTAATGAAAAAAGGTAAAAAATATTAAATGCAATAAGTTACTATGATCTATTGGGTAACAATTTAAAAAAAAAACTTAATAAAAAGAGGTAAAAAATGCTAAATTTATATAATAATAAAAATAAGTTATTATGATTTATTGGGTAACAGTAAAAAAAACTTAATGAAAAAAGGTAAAAAATGTTAAATGCAATATTAGAGTGCCACGTGGCAAAACCTCATGGACTCTCACATGAGGTCTCTGCTTTTATATATATATTGATTATAAATTTATATATTTTTTTCAATTAAAATTTATTTTTTTATTGTTCATTTATGAAACCTTCACTCAAATTTTCTGCAAGATTTTGTTTTTTACTAGTAATAAATTTGTCCATAGCTCCTTTTTGAGATTCAATTAGTTCTTCTCTTTGTCTTTTTTTTTTTTTTTTTTTAGTTTTTCATACGCAGATAGATATTTTCTAGTAAATATTTGTAATTAAAAAATATTTATGAATAAATGAAACACAATCTATAATAAAAAAGAAATTACAATTTAACTAGAATAATATAAATCTAATGTATAAAATAATAGAACCTGATTTATCAAAAGCACAATTGCAACTTTACTTAATATGATCACTTTATACTTTAAACTTGCACAAATAAATTAAAATTAATATTAATACAAAGCCAATAGAATAGTCTAAATCTCACTTATCAATACAGTACTTTAACTTCCATCCACATCCACTAAATCTGACTTCTTAAAAAAAAAAAAAAAAAACAAAAAAACAAAACAAAACAAAATTAAGTGCCAAGTGGGTCCATTCGGTCCGGACCATTGACCATTCTATAACATTCTAGACAAATCTAAAGAAATAAAAATGTAAGAGAACAAACTAAATCGGACTTCTTAAAAAAAAAAAAAAAAACAAAAACAAAAACAAAACAAAATTAAGTGCCAAGTGGGTCCATTCGGACCATTGACCATTCTATAAGACTATAACATTCTAGAGAAATCTAAAGAAATAAAAAGGTAAGAGAACAAACAAAAAAAGAGTGAAGTTCCCACCTCACACTCAATCTCTGAATCCTTAGATTGACATAAAAAAAAAAAAGGTGTGAAGTGTAAAGCAGTGCCAATAAAGAGAGAGTATAAGAACAACCAAACTCAAGTTAAGCAAAAAAGAAAGAACAAAAACCCAATAGGGCCAGCACTCCGGCAGAAAACAATGAAGAAGACGAAAGAGGCAAAGGAAGAGAAAACAAAAACGAACCTGAAATGAAGTTCTGTGAACACACCAAGTTTATTGCCAACACCAATTGATGAGTAAGCTAACTAAAAAGAATATATATATATTCTTTTTTTTTATAGAATCAAGATGGAGAGAGTCAGAGAGTGAATATTTTTTTTTCTGCCTTTTCTTACTTGTCTCTTCTTTCTGCCTTTTGTAATCTTTTTTTTTGCAAGGTGAAGATTTCTGCCGTTTGTAATCTTTCCTTCTGCAAGCTAAAGATTTGGTGATGGACTGATGGGATTTGGTGATGACCGTTTGTTTTTTTTTTTTTGGTGAGAAAGGGGCCTTCATGGCCTGATGGGATTTGGTATGGACGTTTGTAATTTTTTTTTTTTCTATGAGATGGCTGTTTGTAATTTTTTTTTTCTTCAGATGAGAAAGCAATATTATATAATATATTATTAGTATTTGGAGGCCCTCTTATAAGTGGGGCCTTAGGCGGTGGCCTAGCTCACCTATAGCTTCAGCCGGCACTGGTGGAAGCGGCAACGGCAGTGTTGAGAGTGAGAGTTTCTTTTTTGAAATAATTGAGAAACAAAGAGGTGGGTTTAGGATGTGGGTCCACCGTTGGATTAAATTAGGGGCTGAGATTTGATTTGGTTTCCTATTATTTGATGTCAACACTTATCTTACTTGTCACATTTTTATTGGTTGGGAGTACAAAGTCAGTATGCTGAACTTGTAGTCGAGACTACCTAATAATTTCCCAGTAAATCTGATACCACAACTATTTTCATAACTTTACCGCAACTTGTATTTGTATCGAGTTGTGAGTAGTGTAATTGTGGACCCATATAGACTCACCATATTTTTTTTACTACATACTACTCGTCATGTAGGCAAATTATGGTCAAAGTTGTGATAGCAGACAGAAGACATACTACGGTAGAAAATAGAGACCTGGAGAGAAAAAATCCAATAACTTTGATATTTCTTAGGAGTGGAGTGGATATATAAAGAAAATCAGCTGCTAATATTAATAGCATTGCTCTTTGATTATGCATGTTTTTACCATATGACTTCTGTGCTTTTGACACGCTTTTAAGGAATCTTTCTAACTCTGTGCCTTACTTGGTTGAAAAACTATACTGGCTGTTGCATGCTAAGAATCGTAGAAACCAAGCGAGCAGGTCTGTTATTTATCTTACGGACACAAGCATAAGTGAGGACGCCAAACTCTGAACCATTTTTGTAGGATTGAGAAGATATATCAGGACTCAAGAATTGTGTCCTTTGTGTGAAAGATAAACCTTAAGCCATTTTTTTTCCCTCAACATCTACAGCAATCTGGTTTGATGTGTCCCTTAATATTAATTTCATTCAACCTTACTCGATTGAGGCAGATAAAGTACTTCTCGGTGTCTTTTGTCTCTATTTTATGGTCTATGGACTCTAGGATCAAGGCAATTAACCATGAAGAGAGAGCCATTCTCTGCCACTAATTTTGTACTCCTTTCTTCTTCTGTAGTTTTTGTTCCTTTTTGTTTCAATGTGCCAAAAAACGATTCATGTGTGTGTATCGATCCTTGTCATTCTTTCTTAAAACATTACAATTTTTCAAGGATACAAAAAAGTATATTTTAGGGATTAAAGTGCATTTCATGGACCGACTTAGCCAACGTGAACCCCATGACTTCCTAGAGTCTACTCCATCCCTATCGATACTTCCTTGCTGTTATACTATTTTCTATCTTCTCATTCAAACCTGAACAAAGAACTGAGCGAAATATGACTTTTTAAATATGGATACTTGCACAGATCTTACATTTCCAAATTATCCTTTAAAAGAAAGTCACAAACTATCAACAAAAAAAAAACACAAAAAATAAAAACAACCCGGAACTGGCCAAAACTGCAAAAGGGTATATACTATAGTATTAACAAAGACATGAACTTTAAACAATTAATAGTAAGTTGTAATGGAGCAGAGCTGGTAGAGAGAAACTAAAATAATCAATAACTTCGATTTTTTAGGAGTTGATTAATTATCCGGTCCCACGAGTTAAGTCAATTCCAATAATGAAACTTCCTACAACTTTCCTCAACTCTCCAACATAAAACTATAATAGTTTTCCTCCAACAGAGAGTTTTTTTTTATACCACCAATCGTTCAAGCCCACTCGAATCCTCAAGGTCCTCTCTCTTCTCTTATGCAATGTTTTGTGTGAATTCTCTGCTTTCTTTCTTTCTTTTTATATTTATTTATATGTTTCAATTTCTCTTTGGATGATGAGAATGCACAGGGAAATGGGAGGAACTTACAGATTTCTTTTTTCCTGGGTTTTGACATTTTGTTTTATAGTATATGAATTTCTCCTCTAATACCAACAGTGATTGTTAAATTACAAATAAATTTCTGCAATGATTTAATGTTAGTTATATAGATTTTTTTTTCCTGGGTTTTGGCTTTTTTTTCCCTGGGTTTTGCTTTTGTAATGATTTAATGTTAGTTAAATAAATTTCGGCATAAATAATAATCATAATAACGTAAGTTATCCAATTTGTTTAAAAAATAAACAAACAAATTTTTTTTGACTTCACTGAAAACAGAGGATAGAGGATGTGAATGCCCAACAAGGCTAGGATCACTGACACTAAGTTTGGTTTTTTTTTTTTTTTGACAAAATTATATGTTGCGAGGTAATTGGCAAATTGTGTGTAGTTGAAAGACTGTTGTGACCTTAGTTTTATTAATGCCTTTCGTCTCTCTTTCACATTCTCACAAATAAAAGAAAAAATAGTGGTCATTCTTTTATTAAAAAAGCAATTATATAATAGGAATTGAATCATGTGTTGTTTCTAAGATACTTTTGAGCTTTACAATCACTAGTGCAAATTCATTTCTCAAATCTGTAAGTTTTCATTTTTAATTTACGTCCATCTCTTTTATTCTATCCTTTCATTCCCTCCTTAAAATAAAAGATCCATATCGAATCATTCATTTTTTTTTAAAAAAAATTTTCTTTCAATTTTAATTGAAAACTACCTTTTTTTTTTTTTTTTTTAAATAATCTTTATTGTAGCTCAATACTTGTGGCCAGCATATTTCCAATGTCTTCCATTAGCTCTCAGAAGGCCTCCTCTTCATCATCATTTTCATCTTCAACACCTCGGTGGAAATATGATGCCTTTCTTAGTTTTAGAGGTGAGGACACCCGCACTAGTTTTACAGACCATCTATATGTTGCTTTGAAACAAAGGGGCATAGTTACCTTTAGAGACGACGAATATCTTGAGATAGGAAAATCTATTTCACCGGAACTCTTGAAAGCAATAAAGGAATCGAGATTTGTAATTGTCATTCTCTCAAGAAACTTTGCATCTTCAACATGGTGCTTGGATGAAATTACAAAGATCATTGGATGCATGAAAGAGATGGCCACGACTGTTTTGCCAATTTTTTATGATGTGGATCCATCTGATGTACGAAAACAAATAGGCGCCTTTGCCCAAGCCTTTTTTGAACATGAAGAACATTTTAAGGATGACATAGCGAAAGTGCAAACATGGAGAACTGCTTTAAGAGAAGTGGCAAATCTCAAAGGATGGCACCTATTGGATAGGTAAACCAATTTGACAGACTACTTGCTTTTAAATGTTCAAACTTCAAATAAATACTCTTCTTATCTTCGAGCCTTGTTTTGAACTTTATGAAAACAACAAAGATGTTCACGCTTCTTTTCTGTTTTGAATTGATCTAATTAATTTACATTTTTGTATTGCTTTAAATTTTTTCTCGCACCAAGTTATTTACATTTTCTTGGTTTAGCCAACAAAATAGAACATTGGATGTCTACTTTCTTTTTTGGTACTATTTATGGGTGGTACTTCTAGATATCATTCTCGCTTCTTTACAGGTTCGAGGCACAACTTATCCAAGATATTGTGGGAGAGTTATGGAAAAAATTGAATTGTGCATTCTTTGAAGATATTGAAGACCTTGTAGGAATAGAATCTCGAGTGAAGGATTTGGAGTCATGTTTGGCTATAGGCTCTAATGATGTTCGCATTATTGGGGTTTTGGGGATGGGGGGAATAGGTAAAACAACTCTTACTAGGGTTGTTTTTCGAATGGTTTCGAATAAGTTTGAAGCTTGTTGCTTTCTTTCTAATGTCAGGGAAGTTTGTGAAAAAGATGGTTTAATTCCATTGCAACAACAACTTATTAAAAAAATATTAAATGAAAGTATGAGTATACAAGATGTTGATGAGGGACTTTACGTTATCAAAAATAGATTACGTCATAAAAGAATTCTTCTAGTTCTTGACGATGTAAATCAATTAGACCAGTTAAAAAAGTTAGCTGGGAAGCATAATTGGTTTGGTTTAGGCAGTAGAGTTATCATAACAACAAGGGATAAGCATTTACTACATATACTTAAAGTAGATGAAATATATGAAGCTGAAGAATTGAATGATGATGATGCTCTTCATCTTTTGAGTTTGAGAGCTTTTCATGAAGACCATCCTCCCAAAGATTATCTAGAGTTGTCTAAAGATGTTGTGAAATATACTAAAGGTCTTCCTCTGGCTATTGAGATTTTGGGTTCCTTTTTGTGTGATAGAAGAATTAATCTATGGAAAAGTACATTAAGGAGGCTTACAGAATTTCCTGAATGTGAAATTCTCCATCCACTTAAAATAAGTTATGATGGACTACATGAAACAGAGAAAAAAATATTCCTATATATTGCATGTTTCTTTAATCATAAGGACAAAGATAGTGTAGTAGAAAAACTAAATTATCTTGGCCTTCACCCTGAAGTTGGATTAGAGGTTCTTGTTGACAAATCTCTCATAAAGATGAGTGACACTGAAGTATGTATGCATGATTTACTACAAGAAATGGGCAGGAAAATAGTTCATGAAGAGAGCCCTGAAGAGCCTGGAAAGCGTAGCAGTCTATGGTCGTTTGAGGACATTAACAATGTTCTAACAAAAAATACGGTAAGAAGTTATTTAGAAAACTTGAGCACATGCCCTATCATATTATTAAGAAAAGTTCAACTTAGAGTAGCTTTGGTAATCATACATTTTGCAATTCTCTAATCCCTTTTGTTCATGATTATTAGGGAACAAAAGCAATTCAAGCCATAGTCCTAAAGCTACCTGAATTGAAAGAGGCAGATTGGAGTCCTGAATCTTTTTCAAAGATGCATCATCTTAAATTGCTCATAATTAATAACGTTCAACTTCTCCATGAACCCAAACATCTTCCTAATAGCTTAAGATTTCTTGATTGGAGTGGATACCCTTCAAAATCTTTGCCATTAAATTTCCAATCAAATGATCTTATTGAACTTTACATGTGCAGTAGCTACATCGAACGACTTTGGAAAGGAGCAAAGGTAATTTAAGTATCCTTGTACAAGTTTATATTTAAGTAACATTAAACTGTAAGGTTTTGTTGAAGCTAATTGTTTCTCCTTTTTTTGGTTGCTTTTAATAGTCTTTTGAGAGGTTGAAAATCATCCAAATGAACGAGTCTTCAAATCTTATAGAAACCCCTGATTTCACCAAAGTTCCGAATCTTGAGGAAATGGTTCTTGAAGATTGTTTAAATTTATGTGAGATTCACCCTTCAACTTTGGTTCATAATAGGCTTACTCTTCTCAATCTACGAGGCTGTGTAAATGTCAAAACTCTTCCAAGCAAGTTCGAATTGGAGTCTCTTGAGGTTCTTATTCTTTCTGGTTGCTTAAAACTAAAAAGGATTCCAGAATTTGGAGAAAACATGCAACGTGTATTAGAGCTTTATTTGGGTGGAATTGCTATTACTAAATTACCCACATCAATTGGGCATTTGACGGGCCTTGTTTTATTAAATGTAAGAGATTGTAAAAGCCTTACGTGTCTGCCAAGCAGCATTTTTAATTTGAAGTTGCTTAAAGACTTGGATATTTCTGGATGCTCAAAACTTGAGAGACTGCCAGAGAATGTGGGGAACGCTGAAAGTGTAGAGGAGCTAGATGTGAGTGGAACTGCAATAAGAGAGGTGCCTCCTTCCATTGGTCTCTTAAAAAATCTTAAAGTGCTATCTTTCAATGGATGTAAGGGGTTATCATCATTTAACTCTACATCTTGGTATGATCTCCTCCCATTTTCTTCAAGGCCAAAAATTGCAGATCCCGTGGGATTGTCCTCTCTATCGGGTTTGTGTTCTTTGACTAAATTAAATCTACGAGATTGCAATCTCAGGGAAATCTCTAATGATATTGGTTGCTTATTCTCTTTAGAAGAAATAGATCTAAGTGAAAATAGTTTTGTTTGCCTTCCTGATAGCATCAGTCAACTATGTAAGTTGGAAAAAATGGATTTGAATAATTGCACGAGTCTTCGATCACTGCCAAAGCTTCCAGTAGATATTGTAAAAATTTTTGGAGATGGTTGTACCTCACTGGAAATGGTACCAGATCTCCAAACACCTAATTCCTTTTGTAAGGTAGAGTTTTATCTTTCAAATTGTTGTAAACTGGCTGACAATCAAGACTTCATTGACATTTTTTTGACAGTGATAAGAAAGCACCATCAGGTCTCTCTCACTCTCTCTCTCTCTCACTTTCTCTCTCTCTCACTCTCTCTCTCTCTCTCTCTCTCTCTGTATGTAATAAACAGCCTGCTTTGTTTGTTTTTAGGGACTCTTTCGTCACGGTAGGTATGATTCTAGATCATACAATTGGAGATATGACATGATTATTTCTGGAAGTGTAATTCCGAAGTGGTTTATCCATCAAAGTATTGGGGTTGAAGTAAATATAAAAGTACTTTCTTCTCATTTTCGTGATGAGTCGATGGGGATTGTTGTTTGCATTGTATTTTCTTCTCTTCTCATATGGCCATCATCCTGTTCCTTTCAATTCATAGCAAATGGAAAAGCAATGTCTGCTTTCTTAAGCATTCCTCACCTAAAAGTTGGTTTATCAGATCATATTTGGCTATTTTATTTGCTCCGTCAATACTATATTGAGGAGGAGGACAAAGAATTTCTGAAGGAATGTGAAGCAAATGAATTGAGTCATATTGGCATTAGAATTGAATCCAGAGATTCGGGCACCAAGGTGAAGAAATGCGGGTTACGAATGGTATATAAGAAAGACATAGAAGAACTCAACCGAACTATGACTCAAAGTAACAACTCCAGCATCATTCCTTATGAGGACTTCGATGCTCTCCGTCATAATTTCGACAATTCGGCAGTGGCAGCGGAAGGTAAAAAAGCAAAGCAAATTTGTGACGATTACGATGGTTCTAGACCTAGTGGAGAAGGAAGCTCTAATGATGTGCCACACCCAAAAAGAATTGAAAGGCTCGCAGAATTTAAGCCCCATGGTGACTCTGATTGTGAGGAGTACTTTGAATGCAACGAGGAGATCATGCAGTGATTAGCAGGAATTTATATGGAAGTCGAAAATGGGTTTAAATACTCTGTAAGTCAAATCCAAATTAATTCCTATTTTTCTCTTGATTACTTGTAAGTTATTGTGTTTTTTATATTAATCTTAGTTTTGTTGATTGCTACAATATCTTTTGGAATATACCTGTACTTTTGTTTGATTTAATTTAAATTCTAAATAGTATATTGCTAGTAGCTTTGTTATTGGCACTCATTCCAACAAGGGTATCATTGAAGATTGTTAAACTTGTCTTTTTTCTTAATCAACTTTTTCTCTTAATTAAAGTTATGAAGCATTGTCTCTTTTTTCTTTCCTTTGAATCAACTGTCATTACATATTCTGCTCCCCCCCCCCCCCCCCCCCCCCAAAAAAAAAAAACTTGTCATTACATATTATATATGTGAACTCAAGTATAGATTATAATCACAATGATTAGCGTAGCTAGATGTAGCATCTAGCTTCCTCTTTTATACTTTTGTTTAGTAACCTTCAAACAATGAAAATGCTTTTTTTTTTTTTTATTAGAGTTTAGGTGATTTTTTTTCCCTTGCTTTGCTCTGAAATTTTATTATTTTAAAGTAGGATAACAATCATAAAATTTATTAAAATGATTTGTATTAGCATGTTTGAGGACATTGTTAATGTGATTTTCATAAAGCTACAAACTTCCGAATTTTGAACATTCACTAACTGCAGTTTTATTCCAATAAAATTGCAGTTAATGAATGTTCAAAATTTCAAACATTTGGCGCTTGAGCAAAACTTACTTATATGAGTAACTATCGTGGACATGCAAAATTTCGTCATTGAACAAATTATTCAACTAGTTCTTGATATATCCAAATATCATCTACATTCTTCATAATTGATTTGTAGGTCAACTGAAGAGGATCTATTTGCATCAATAGCGGTTTTCTGAGTAACCAAACGTAACGTTAAAAAACTAAATTCTAACAAAATTTAAAAAATTTAAAAAAATAAAAAGAATGAATTAAATGATTAATAATACCCGTAATTTTTGTATGAGTGTGCGATTGAAAATTAAGGAATCAAGTTGATCTCTTTGAGCTCTCAGAGATCTAGGTTTTCACACAGAGAGAGAGAGAGAGGGTAGCATTGGAAATAGCGGAAATGAAAGCGTGGAAATAGAGCTAATTTTTTATTTATTAATTTTAGACTATTAGAATGGGTATATTTGTCATTTTGGATATTTGAGGGTGGATTTGGTGGTTTATGTCATAATTATTAATTAATACTAGTAAATTAGTGGTATTTTTTTTTTTGATGAAAAGATTACTGGAGTTTCTCAAAAAAAAAGAAAAAAAGATTAGTGGTACTTTTTTGATTAGTAGTAATTAATAATTATCATAATCAAGAGGTTCATAAGTGTCCAAATTGAGTAAACTAGGATTGTTCATTGATTGGGTTTATGCCCAACCTGCAACCAACTTGATTAAATTGGGTGGAGAATTGCCAGACTTGAAGTCGACCTATAAGTGTATCAAGTTGGTTAGTTCAGGCAAGGCCTTAGGTGGTGGTCAGTTTTAGGTGAAGCCAAAAACAGCCAAAAAAAGTGGAGTGATGAGATCTCTTGCTAAATCTAATAAGTTTTCATCAAATACGAAGATATTTCCGCCAAATTTGGCAGAGAACTCTTCAAATTTGATGAATATGTCTGATCTAGTGTTTTCCCACCATATTTTCTTTGTGTTTCGGTTGGGTCAGTTTGCTTGGGTTTTGGAGGGGAAACCCACAACCGGCCAGCCGTAGCAATTAGATAAGGTGGAGACGAGTTGGGTACGGTGAGGTTGGGTAGGTTGGGTGAGTCTAGGAGTGGAATGGGCACCCTTAGAGTAAACACGTTTTTTAAAAAAATATATATATATATATATATATATATATATATATATATAATTTCAATAGTTACAATGGGAAAGAAAGATTTGAAAGTTTCTGTTGAAAACACTAGCTCTTGGTAGTTGAGTAAACTATTTAAAAACATTACTAGTTGATGTGCATTGATAATAGCTTAATTTTGCATATTTATATAATTGTTAGAAGCCATTATCATACTTATTTTGAGTTAATTTATGCATTTTATATTTGGTTTTGGAATAATACTGAATAATTAATTTTGTGCTTAGTTGAATTTTATTGCGTGAATTTGTTTTTTATAGGAAAATGGAATTAAATATGTGGATTTGTGCAAAAGAAGAAAGTTAATGGACTTTACTTTTACAAGGGTCATGATGAAGTTAAAGGAGGCCAATCCAATTAAATTTAAGTCCAATTGGAGTAAGGAATCAAATGAAATTTGCACCAAATCCAAGTCCAATTTGGATTAGGATTCTAGCCTGCACATTAGTTAGTATTTTTTACTTAACTTTCGGCTTAAATGTCCAATCGTAATGATTCAAGTTGGGCTGGAAAGTTGACTTAAAGAGCTACAACTTTTTAGTTTACCAAAAGTCCGAATTCTAACGTTAAATGGGCCAAAATTGTCAGTTAATTATAGCCTAAAAATTTGGGATTTTCTCTAAATGGGAATTCAACTTATAATAGGATTCCTTGACCTATTTAAAGGCTATTTAGGGCAAAATTTATAGGAGGCTAGTGCTAGGGCTAGGATGCAAAACAAAAAATTGGAGCAAGAGGCAGCGCCACATGTGGCTTCTCTATAGCTTTTCTTCATGATAGCATTGTGACTATTTCTTTATCTATTTTATTTGTCTAGTTTAATGTTTAAATTTTATTCTTATATTTTATTTCAATTACCATGAGTAGCTAAAATTATAATTAGGGTTGAGGATGAAGCCTTGTTAAGGATTATCAGTAATATTTATGTAATTTGATTTTTACCATAATAGTTGAGACAAAATTGGCAAATGTCCTTTTAAAAAAAACAATCCAGCATTTTGCCCCCTTTCCCAAACTAATTAGGAAAATGCCCCTCTTTTGAAACTCGATTTTCTCAAAATCGAGTTAAACTCTATAGTGATGTTTTAAGGAACCTATAGTGACATTTTAAGGACCTATAGTGGCATTTTTAAACTCGAGCTCTATGAACTCGAGTTATAGGTAAAAAAAAGAAAAAAATTTGCATGTAACTCGAGTTCATGGAGATCGAGTTACAAAACGCCACTATAGGGCTCCAGAATTTTTTTTTTTTAACTCGATTTTGAGTAAATCGAGTTTTATAAGAAGAGTATTTCCCTAATTAGTTTGGGAAAGGGGGGAAAATGCTGAATTGTTTTTTTAAAAAGGGCAGAAGCTAATTTTCTCCTAATAGTTGTTCTTTAATGATTTAAATTGTTCTTGCTTCATATCAATTGACTAAGATGAGATTTTAGATATGAGTTCAATCATGTTTTTCTCATGATTTAGGATTTGTCTTAATTAATTGAATACTTGGTTTATTATTTCTTGATTTTAAAATTGGATACAATTGATGATTTGATTTTATACCTAGGAAGCGAAGAAGAGCATGCTTTCGATATCTAAATAGAAGTTTTAATGATAATATTTTCTATGATAGCAAGATTGATTTCTAGATTATCATGCAGTAGTTGGGAAAAATTAATGATCGTAAATATATGCTGATATGACTTACAAGGTGGATTCCAAAACCTTAATTCATTTCTCTAGATTGTTTACATCTCTTTACTTCTTTATATTATATCTTTGCTTAGTTTAATAATTTTCTTAGTATATTTAATTTCAAACAACCAATTTTATTAAACTAGATTATGATTAATTTGGTTAAGATTTGATTAATTTTCCTATGTTCATTCAAGTTCCTGTGGGTTTGACCTCGTTCTTGTTAAATTATACTTTGGTATGTTTCGTACGCTTGCAAGTATTTTAAAATTTCACAACACTAGTAGCATATCCTCAAATTAATTAAAAAATTTAAGTAAAAAAGATAAAATATTTTATATATATTATCAAATTTTATTAATAATTAATTATTGAGCCACCTAACGAGATGTAGAGGATTCTAGTCATGTTCATGTTGTTTCCGAGTTTGAACCTAAAACCCTTATGAAGAAAGTCAAAAGGTTAGATGAAAAAAAAAAAAAAAAAAAAAAGTAGACCATGGTTTTTACTTACTGGATGTTGAACTAATTTTTTATTCATGTTTTCTAGAGGAAACAATTTATTGAAGTCCATTGAATTCTAACGCGTCTCATAATAGAATTCTCTCCATTTGATTAATTTTACGGTTAACAATTTTATTTTTTGAATTTAATAGTATACAAAAGTATCGCTCATTTAAAATTTTAATAATAATCTTAAATTTGTAGACCTTTAAATTTTAAAATAGATTCATTTTTGTTAGGTTCTAAAGACTTAGGATTTTATGTATTTAGAATTCTAATATGTATTGTTGGCAAACCATGATCAAAACAGGTTGTTAGTCTTGTTTAGACTTGCTCAAAGTGTGGGCATTTTATGTAAAGTTGGAATCGAGTGGCTGCAGAAGTATTAGTGACTTTCGGCCTGGCTCGATCGATCGAAAATTAGACTCGATTGATCGAATCTCGGGCAGAATGTTTTTCTGCAGAATTTTCCAACTCAGCCCAAGCCCATTAAGGATTAGGGTTTCAGATCTACTTCTCCCACTATATAAAGGAAACCCTAACCACGTTTTTAGAGTAGCTCTGGATGCTCTTGTTGCTCATATTTTGCGGTTTGTGTGAATCTCTTGTGAGATCCTTGAGGAGCTTTCCTTCACATAAACTTAGGGTTTTCAAGGTAGAGATATTATCAACACCTTGATGATCAACTCAGTTGCTGCCATTGGAGCTTAAAGAAACACAAGCAGGAGTGCTTGTACTTGATTGGAGAATCCAAGAAAGAAGGAGTCCGTGGATTCGGAGCTTGCACGTGGTCGTGTCAGTAAGTTCTACTGGTGGGTAGCATTAGGAAGTCAAGCGTGGGTGCTTGTAAGTCCTTTTGTATGAACTTCGATTCTTTCATATAGTGGATTCAAGTTTACCTTGAGGATAGTTAGGTTAAATCTTCCCCAGGTTTTTTACCGGTTTGGTTTTCCTGGGTGATCATATCTTTGTGTTCTTTATATTTTCGCTGCTTTATATCTTGATATGATTATTTGATTGTGTTAACCTAGATTTGCATAATTTGACTAAGTTAATCACTTGGCTAAATAAACTAGGTTAATCCAATTGTTATTTTAAGGGGTCTGAAACCTAACAATTTTAAATAGAGATAATAATTTTCCATAAAAGAGAGTGAGGTTTTTAGCCTAAATAATTTTATAATAAACTTCTTATTCATAGATGATTCATGCTATCTTACAATAATTTAGCACTTTTTTTTTTTTGATGGGATAATTTAGCACTTTATACAATACATGATTCATGCTATCTTTTTCAAACGATAATGTATATGCAATTTGATGAAAAAGTGAGCTTCCTTAAAGGTGCATAAAGGGAATATTTTTCATTTCTGATTTTTATTTGATTGTCAACTTGATGGGAAAGCAAGCTTTAAGATGCCTACAATTAATTAATATTAATGGTACAAGGGGTATATTTGTCATTTAGGGTTCTGCTTGTGAATATGATTGGAGGGGATGTTAGAGATCGAGATGCCATTATTGACAATTTGTTTGAAATTGATGCAAATCAAGAATGAAAGGTTTTAGACCCCTTAAACCAACCAGATTAACCTAGTTAATTAGCCAAGTGATTAACTTAGTCCAATTATGCAATTCTAGGTTATCACAAGCATACAATCATATCAAAAATATAAAGCAGCGGAATAATAAATAACACAATGATATGATCACCCAGGAAACCACATGGTAAAAACCTGGGGAGGATTTTACCCATCTATCCTCAAGGCAAACCTGAATCCACTATGAAAGAATCGAAGTTCATAAAAAAGAACTTACAAGCTCCCCGCTTGACTTCCTAATGCTACCCACCAGTAGAACTTACTGACACGACCACGTGCAAGCTCCGAATCCACGGACTCCTTCTTTCTTGGATTCTCCAATCAGCTACAAGCACCCACGCTTGTTATTCTTTAAGCTCCAATGGCAGCAACCGAGTTGATCATCAAGATGTTGAAATAATCTCTACCTTGAAAACCCTAAGTTTTGTGTAAAGGAAAGCTTCTCTAGATCTCACAAGAGATTTACACAAAACAGAAAAGTATGAGCAACAATACAACAGCAGCAACTCCAAAACCATGGCTAGGGTTTTGCTTTATATACCTAGGGCAAAAACATAAAACCTTAAACGTTTAATGAGTTAGGGCTGAGTTGGAAATTCTGCAGAAAATGCATTTGACCCGAGATTCGATCGATCGAGTCTATCCTTCGATCAATCGAGCCAGGCTGAAATGCCCCAATGCATCTGTAGCCTCTCGATTCCAACTTTACAATAATTAATCAACTTTGAACAAGCCTAAACAAGACTAAACATATTGTTTTGATCATGGTTTGCCAACATTACACATTAGAGTTCTAAATACATAAAATCATAAATCTTTAGAACCTAACAAAGAAGTTTTTCTTTAGAATAAAAAAAATAAATAGAGTCGAAGACTCACAAGTGGAATTCTTCGTTACAGAAAAACAATACTATCATAAAGTGTAATTTTAAACTAGGAATTGCATTTTAAATTAGATTTTTCTCTACAAATTTGTACATTTTTTACATATTCTTTCGTATTATTTTTCATATGTGTCTTTTGTAACTAATTAGAATTAGTTATTTGTTAACTAGTTTGTTAGTATTGTTTATTTAATTGTAGTTGTACTTCCTCACTTCTTTTTTTTTTTTTTCTTTTTCTTTTTTTTTCCTTTTTAAAAAAATACTATTATGGAGGCCTCTTTTATTAAAGTTCTGATTCCTAATCGAAATTTTATTAGTTGTTTAAATGAATCATCTTTTTCGAACCTCATTAAAGTTCTTGAATATAATACTCACAACAATTTCTATGATTATGTTATGATAGTTTTATATTTATTGTGGCCAAATTCCATCTACCAAGAAATAATTAATTTATTAGTAAGTTTTTTACTTTTGTTATTAACATTACTTATAAATTAATAATTAATTTATAAGTAATGTTAGAAGTATTTGACTTTTGTCATAACTTGATAAAATGGTAAGTTTTTTTATTAATTTTTTTTATAGAATGATAAAATGGTAAGTTGTGATCAGAGTAAAATTGCTTTTACTTTAACTTAACACTAATACCACTTTTATTATACATCAATTATAACAAGTCACGTAAGTAATTGTAAGGACCAGTTTGGATTCCTAGCCCAAAAGTGTAAACGGACTTCGGCCCAAAAAGCCCAAAACAATGAATTTGTAGAGAGATGGGTTAGAAAATTGGGCTTTAGTTAATCAAACAACAAAGTGAGTAGTTTCATGATGAAAGATTGAAGATGGGTGATTGTAGAATGAACAAAAAACGTCCTCGGCAATATCCGAGGAGACTGGTTCTTATATAATGATCTTTAAAGATAGTTACAAGTTCGATTTTAGATGGGTACAGTGTTTTTCCCTTCCTTTTTCGATCCCCCTTCTTCGCTCCCTCTCCTTCCTTTTATACTCTTTCTCCTTTTCATCCCTATCTTCCACATGCATGCTAGATGGTGGATCTTGATACTTGTCCCATCAACACCTCCCATAAGTCTTCATGTAGTAGCTGTAAGGCTGAAACCCACTGTTCAGGTATCACCTCCACATTAATGCGGTCAGGGAGTTAGCTGCAGAGCATTTAATGCGGAGGTAGCAGCTTTTTCCTTGGATATTTTAGGATCCTTCTATGTCTTGAGCTTCCATAGTGCTTATCTGTATCAATTAAGTATTTCTGTGACATTTCTTCGGATAGCAGACCATCTCTACGAGCCACGGCCTCGGTCGGCCGAGGTGACTCTTATTCTCGGCACAACCCCTTAGGTCGTCATGATCAAAAGTGACTTCTTTGTTTGTTAATATGGTCCCTTCTGACAACGTTTACTCCCTTCTCGGACACATTTCGTCCTCGGTGTGGGCCTTAGGTCCTTTATTCAACATGTGTAATGGACCTCCAGGCCCAATATTGCTATAGTAATTATGAAAAATGTATTAAAAAAAAGTAAGTACGAAAAAAGTTAAATGTTGTTAAATTTTTTTTTTTTTTAATTTACTAGTATTTACCACAAAATTTGATGGTAAGGCCAAAAGTGATCTTAAATTATGAAAAAATTGACATTTTAATGGGTGTTAATTAAATTAAGTGGACAACTGCTGAGAGTCTTATATCTCAAATGCTACCTCTTACTATTTCGAATATAGATATTTAGAATTCAAATCTCCCACCCCAATTATCAATATATTAAAAAACAATTTAAGCGGATAACTATCAAGAGTCTTGTAGCTCAAATGCTACTTGTTGATATTTCTAATATAGATATTTAAAATTCAAATCCCCCATTCCAATTATCAATATATTTATAAAAAAAAAAATTACGTAGATAACTATCAAGAGTCTTGTAATTCAATAATATGATTGATTTCCTTTATGTGGAGAAACAAGATTCAAGTCTCCCCTCTTCCATTTGTTATATATATATAACCTCTACCTTAGATTCACTTTTTGGAACTCAAAAGGCACGCACTAATGCCTATAGAACAACAATGCTAATACCACAATAGATTATATAACTTTTAACACAACACACCACTTAGCACAATAGATTATACAACTTCCAGCACAACTCGCCAAGTGGCAAAAAGTTGTGTTCATAGCATTTTTTCCTATGGAATACCTATGGATTTAGGATAATTATATTGTAATGATATGTGGTGAGTTGTAGCAAAACTAGTGTAATTTGTTATGATTTTAGCATTTTTCACCTATGAATTTAGGATAATTATATTGTAATTATATAGTTTAGTGGTTAAACAAAGTTCTTATTTCTGTTTTCTACCATGTAGTTAGGGGTTGAAGAGGAGGTGGTGGTATTAGACCATGTATCGGGTGTATGTATCGTCCCACCTCAATGTGAAAGAGACAATACATGCATTGGATGCATAGTATATCTTCTTATGAAAGAAAAAAATAGATGTATGTTGTCGTCCCATGGGCTCAACTTTAATTAAACGTTAGAAGGGCCTTACGTGTCCTTTTGCAATTTAAAATGTTCACTTACAAGGTCATTGGGGGCAAACTTCTTGTACAATTGGGTCTCAACTGTGTTTGGGATTAGTCGCATTTGGGCCTAGACAAGCCGAGCGAGTAAGGCAATTTATGGGCCTATGAATGATTTTGAGCATTGTTATTAATACCGTTTCGGACCCCATTTCGGGTTGTCCAGTGGAATGGAATATTTCGGTACCCGGCTGATTTCGGCTTACCGTTTCGGGGTTCTTAAAAAATAATTTATATATATTCTTGTTGAACATAAAATTGTCAATTCTAATAAATAAATAACTAACTATCAAATAATACAAATCATTTAGTCTTAACTCTTAAGTCTTAAACATCAATATAACATCAATTTAACATCACACAATAAGAAGATTTACAAGACAATAACTAAATATAAAAAAATACAAGATTTACTCCTCCTTCTCATCATCATCCATGAGAGAATGATCAAATTCATCATCAAAAGAACTCCCAAGAACTACCAGCACCCATTGGACCTTTACTCTTTTTTTTCTTTTTCTTTTTTTCTTTTTTTTTTAATAATAGGCCAAATCCGGTACCGGTCGAAATTTGCATCTCAACTGAAATTGGCCGGAATGGCCCGGAATTTGACCCGAGGTGGAATGTGGGGTATTCCGGTACCGGTTTGCATACCGGTACGAAAAATTCCGGCCGTTCCGGCCGGAACGGAACGGGATCAATAACAATGATTTTGAGGATGATTAGGAAGTACAGCAACTGGATATTTTCTCAAAGATCCCGTGGAAATGCCAAGCCTATAACTAAAAGGAAAAATGTGGCTAACAAGTTAATAAGATAAAATAAATTTGGCTACTAAAGCATTTCCAAGTGTCACCAGCTTTTTAAAAGCATAGTTGAACAGTAAAAATAAGATGTACAGAAGTGAAGAAAAGTGAGCTTAATAATGGTGTATGACTCATATGGTGTGTCCTATTACACTGGGCAAAGGACTATCTCTTTTTTTCCTCCTCTTTTCGTTTGCTCTGTAGACTATTGAACATAATGGAGAGGAATCTTCCAACTAAAAGGAAAAGGCCAATAAACTAAAATCAAACAAAGATGAATTATTCGGTCCCACGAGTAAAAGCAATTCCAATGACGAAATTTCATAGTTCATACAACTTTCCTTAACTCTCCAATTATTGTCTCTCTCAGACTGAGCACACAAGAAAGTTTTTTTCTACTACCAAATCGTTCAAGCCTACTAGCATCCTCAAGGTCCTATCTCTTCTCTTATGCAATGCTTTGTGTGAAGTCTCTGTTTTATTTCTTTCTTTCATTCTTTTTATATTTATTTATATGTTTCGATTTCTTTTGGATGATGAGAAAGCAGAGGAAAAGGGGAGGAATATACAGATTTTTTTTCATGGGTTTTAACCTTTTTGTTTTATAGTATCTGAATTTCTCCTCTTATACCAACAGTGATTGTTAAATTACAAATAAATTTCTGCAATGATTTAATGTTAGTTACATAGATTTTTTTTTTCCTGGGTTTTGACTTTTTTTTTTTTTTTTTTTTTTTTCCTGGGTTTGGCTTTTGTAATAATGATTTAATGTTTGTTAAATAAATTTCTGTATAAATAATAATCATAATAACGTAAGTTATCCAATTTGTTTAAAAAATAAATAAACAATTTTTTTTTTTACTTCACGGAAAACAGAGGATAGAGGATGTGAATGCCCAAGGCTTCTTATTATTTTTAAAAATAAATTAAATTAAATGGTGAGAGGTAATTAGCAAATTGGGTGTCGTTGAAAGATTGTTGTGACCTTATTTTTATTAATGCATTTCGTCTCTCTTTCACATAATCACAAACAAAAGAAAAAATAATGGTCATTCCTTTATTTAAAAGGCAATTATATAATAGGAATTGAATCATGTGTTTGTTTCTAAGATATTTTTGAGCTTTACAATTATTGAGGCTCATTTTTATTAAAGCCCAGCAGGCCCAAGGCCCAGAGCCGCAGGAAGAAACAGTAAAAAGAAGAAGGAGGCATGTGCATGGGTCCATGAAATGGGCCCAGAAGAAGCAAATGGGCTTGGATAGGCCCGGAAAGAGAAAAGAAACAAATCTGTGAAAAGGATGAGGGAAAAGAAAGAATGGGTCACAGCAGGCCCACTGCAATAAGAAAAAAAAAAGAGAGTAACAGGCAAATGGAGAACCCATGAGCCTAAAGGATAAAGTTTGCAGAGAAAGTTGGGCCAAGGAAGCCCAAAGTGAGTTAGCAAAAAATACATGTGTGAAACAAAACCAAAATGGGCCAAGGATGCCCACAAGAAAAACAAGGGACATTGGAGCCCGCAAAGAATGAAAAGGCCCAGCAAGCATATTGGGCTACTGAGAAGGAAAGCACGCGGCAAGTTCAAAAGAGCCCAGCAGGATTGAGATGAGCAGCAGGAATAGCAAACCTGGCATGGCAGGGGAGGCCAAGCCACAAAGCAAAACGCCTAAACTCAAAGGAAGTCCAGCTGATCCTACAGAGCTCTACCTTCCAAGGAAAGGGACAACACACGGGCGTTGGCCTGCCGGAGAAACAATTCACATCAGAAAATGCCAAAAAACGCACGGCAGGATATGCGCACCCATTTTCAGACCTCGGCAAACGAATGAAGCATCAATAAGGTAACGCATGCGAACGACCCAGGCATCACCAACCTATACCCAGCCACTATGGGAAAGGGTGACGTCATGGGTGAGGGCATGGTCTGGCGGTGGGGAGAGGAGCGGAAACCCATTTCGTGTTTCTTGCCCAGACTCTTTCGGTGGGCACAGTCCTGCTAGGATGACGTGCTACCAAAAGAGGCAAGGGTGGGTAAGAACCACTAGGTGCATGCCATGAGAGACCGAGAGAGAGAGGGGACACACTGAACGAAGTGGAGAAGGAACCTTCGTTGTCTGAAAGCCACAGGTCAATGGTGGATCAGAACCATTTGACTCGGTAAGTGGATGGCAAAAGGCTACGATAACATAATAGAGCCATAGAAAGGCTAGAGCAATAAAATCAGCCACGGCAGTCCCTATATAAGGGACCCGTGGCTGTGTGCAATAACAACAACAAGGAGAGGGAGGTGATCAGAAAACAAAGAGAAAAGGATTGAAAGAGAGAAAACAAAGAGAAAAGAATCGGAAGAAAGAAAACAGAGTGAAGAAAGTTCTGAGAAAGAAAAACAGAGTGCTTATGGCAGGCATGCACCTAAATGGGTTAACCCCCTCTCTCCCTCAATAGCCTTGTCCTCAAAAAGGCAAATGCAAAAATCTATACTTGGGTATATACCATTTAGGGCTATCCTCTCAAAGCAATTAATTTCACCAAGTGAATTTACTTGCGTTGAGGGAGTAGTTTTTCCCTTCCGTGGTTGGAATCCTGCGGCAATACTAAATATGGCAAACCTGTTATTTTACTCTACTAGTTTCGCTTTACTATTTTGTTTAAGCGTTTCTCTTTAGAAGCAAGGCCTTTAAGTCATTTATCTTGTTTGTTGCGGAAGAAACAGTGAATGCGTTTTTCTTTACGTTTTCTATTTTATGTCTGCCTGCCATAAACTGTTGACAATGACTCTGCCTGCTGTGAGTTCTTAAATAGACTTTGGCAGACGCGGCAAAGATTGTGCACAAGCCGGGCCAAGGTGTGCTCCAATTGGGCTAGTCCCAACTCCTCACCCAGAAACTACCCGGGCCTAGTGCGGCAGGAGCTTGCCCACAACCCTAAGCCAGGCCCACCCCCTTACAATTGGCGACTCCGCTGGGGAGTTAGGAAAGAAGTTAGGGACAAAATACAAGATTCCTCGCAAAATAATGCCACCAAAGTCTAGAGCGACGCGAAACATGAGCGCCGTGCCATCACAAGCAGAGTCTAGGCCAACCACACCTAGCCAACAGCAGGTTAACCAAGCAGAAGGCGCTAATGGAATGGGGGCTGGTCCCCAGCCACCGCCAAGGGATCCCGCAGACAACACCAATACTTTCATTGAGATGTTACAATTACTACAACACTCTCAGCAACAAATGATGGAGGAGATCCTTCAGCTGAAGGCAGAAAAGACGAAAGAGAAGGGGAGTCAGCATGTTCCAGATCGTGCGACAGACAAGGAGGAAACATTAGTTCCTCAGAATACGGAGCAACGCTTCATCACCATGGCAGAGGTAGCAACTCTTCTCGAGCAGGAGAGGACTAGAGCGCCTAAAGAAAGGTTTTATGCACGCAGGCCCCCTTATCCATTAAAGGTGCTCAGCAAGCCGTACCCTGAAAGGTACGAGCCACGGACTTTTGCCCAGTACGATGGCAGGAGAGGAAGTGCTGTTGAGCACGTAAGCAAGTTCATAGATACTCTTGGCCCCTACGCGACAGACGAGGACTTGTGTCTGCGGGAATTTTCTAAATCACTATGCGACCGAGTGTATACCTGGTACATTGGCCTAAAACCAGGATCCATCCCGACCTGGGATGACATGGTGGATGTGTTTTGTACTAAGTACTTTCATGGAGAGGAAACAGTAACGCTTGCAACCTTGCAAGCAACCAAGCAAAGGAGCGGCGAAGATCTGATGGAATACATAAAAAGATTCAGGGACATAGCGCTTGACTGCTATGACCATTGTGAAGAAAGGACCTTGGTAGAAATGTGTATGACTAACATGATACGGGAGTACAGAGCAGTCTTGGAGAATCTAGACATCTCGCAGTTCGCACAGTTGTTACAAAAGGCCAGAAGGACGGCCCAGTCAGTAAAGCCAAGCGCTGACAAAAGAAATGCTCCACAAGCAATGACGGTGACTACCGGCGAGCGAAGAAGGAAGACAGAGGGGAAGGAATATGATACTCCCCCACCCATACCATGCACTCTAAAGGAACTAGACGTGCTGCTGGATAAATGGATAGCAGACGGGGTCTTTAAGCCCAATCAGGTCTCGAAAGAGCCCACGGAGGAAGAACGAAAAGACCCACGCTTCTGCTGCCTGCACAACTATGTACAACATCCTACCGCAGAGTGTTGGGCGCTTCGCAGACTGATACACCGCAGGATCAAAGAGGGGACCCTGGAGTTGTCCCAGTCAGAAGTCCAAACAAACCCACTCCCAAACCATAAAGGGAAAGGTGTGGCAGCGGTCGTAATCTGCGCGGACCCAGGAGGGGATGAAGAAGAGAATCTAGCTCTGTCTGCCACGGCTATCACCACTCTACAACAAAGTACCAGGTTCAAGAATTTGTTTGACCAATTGGGGTTCACTATCGGAGAACGAAAGGTAGCCACAGAGGCTTTGGTAAGTATCGCCTCTGGAGCAGGGGTAGAATGTTTAACTACAGAAAGCACAAGGGACAGGGCCCTCTTACAAGAATCAAGTGAAATCACCTTCAGCAATGAGGACATGGAAGTGGAATATCCAGATCACAGAAGGCCGCTTTACTTAGCGGCATCTATAAATCAAGTCCCCGTAAAGAGAGCCTTGGTGGACACAGGCGCCTCTGTGAACCTCATCCCGTTGAGCACTTTGCAAGCAACGGGAATTTCAGAAAGAAAAATCCAAGGGTGCCCAATGGAAGTAACAGGCTTTGGCGGGAAAGGAGAGTATACCGCAGGATACATTCAGCTATGGTTAAAAGTGGGCCCTATAGCTTTTATGGCCCGGTTCCATGTAATAAAGACAGAAGTTTCATACCATGTGTTACTAGGGAGACCCTGGCTACACAAGCACCAGTTAGTCCCATCCACCTATCACCAGTGTGTAAAAGGAAGATTAAATGGTAAGATGATATGCATAAAGGCAAACCAGTCACCGTTCGAACGAGCGGAAGCTCATCTCGTAGAAACTATGTTCTACGATCAATGGGCGCCATCCGGAGAGAATTCATTAGCAAAGCCACTTGGTACCTTTGTACCTAGGTGGGGAGAAATTCAGGGTGATCCAGAGCCCGATTTGAGGGAACTGTTAGCACGAAAGAAGAAAAGGAAAACAGTGCCTGCCGCAGGAACGGAAAATGCCCCGCGATGCGTCAGAGTCCGAGCTCCTGATGGCAGAATTATTTACAAGTTATGAAGGCGCGCGGGGCCCACGAGTGGAACACAAGCGGGCCCCGGGCAAGAATGGCAACACAAGAACCTGGTGTGTTGTGCAATTCTAGATACTTCAGAAGAAAAAGGTAGCAAAGAAAGTCACGAAGAAGCTATGACGGAAAAGGATCCCCAGGTTGTGGCAGAAGAAGAATTGGAGGAGGTCAACCTGGAGTCTGACTCGCGGGAACCAAGACCTATTTCAGTTAGCTCGAGGCTAACGGAAAAGGAAAAGTCGGAGTTGATACAATTGTTAAAAGAATTCAAGGATGTTTTCGCGTGGGACTACAATGAAATGCCAGGACTCGATCCAGGGCTAGTAGTGCACACGCTAAACGTTGATCCAGGAGTTAAGCCAGTGACCCAGCCTGCCAGGGTATTCCACACAGAAATGGAAGGGCAAATAGTCAAGGAGGTGCAGAAATTGTTAGCAGCAGGATTTATCAAACCCATCCAACACCCGCAATGGCTATCCAATATAGTGCCAGTAAGGAAGAAGAACGGGCAAATAAGATGCTGTGTGGACTTTAGAAGCCTTAACAGAGCCTGCCCAAAGGATGAGTTCCCATTGCCAAACATGGACTTGTTGATAGACTCCGCGGCAGGAAGTGCTATGTTCTCATTCATGGATGGATTCAGCGGGTATAATCAAATCAGGATGGCACCAAGGGATGCGGAGAAAACTGCCTTCAGGACACCCATAGGCAATTTTTACTATACAGTAATGCCATTCGGATTGAAAAATGCGGGTGCAACTTACCAACGGACAATGACAGCCATATTTCATGACATGATGCATAAGGAATTGGAAGACTATGTGGATGACATAGTAGTGAAGTCAAAGAAAAGAGAGGAACACTTTCACACGCTGAAGCAGGTGTTTGAAAGATGCAGAACCTTCAAATTAAGAATGAATCCCCTCAAGTGTGCATTTGGGGTGTCCTCAGGAAAATTTTTGGGCTTCCTGGTCCATAGCAGGGGAATAAATGTGGATCCTGCCAAAGCCACAGCCATAGCAACTATGAAGCCGCCAGCCACAGTGAAAGAATTGAAGAGTTTCTTAGGAAAAGTCTCATATATTCGGAGATTTATCCCTGGATTGGCATCGATCACTTCTGCTTTCACCAGACTACTCAAGAAAGGGGTAAGTTTTGACTGGGGAGAGGCACAGCAGGCGGCCTTCAAAAGGCTGCAGCAGATCATGATGAACCTTCCCACTGTGCAAGCCCCAGTCCGCAAGAAGCCATTGCTACTCTACCTGGCCACTAGTTCACACCCTGTGGGGGCGTTGATCGCTCAGTAAAACGAAATTAACGTAGAACAGCCAATATACTACGTCAGCCGCGCTCTAAAAGATGCAGAAACTCGCTATCCAAGGGCAGAAAGGGCGTGCCTGGCCGTTGTATACGCTTCCCAAAGATTGCGCCATTACTTCTTAGCCTATGAGGTATGGCTGATGACCAAGTCCCACGCTATCAAAGCTTTGTTGCAACAACCAATCCTCTCTGGCAGGTTATCCCAATGGTTGTTACAGTTATCACAGTACGACTTGAGAATGGGGACACCTAGGGCAGTCAGAAGTCAAGCAATAGCGGATTTGTTGGCATAGTTTCCGGGAGAAGAAGAATTCCTGCTGGATGATGAAGTCCTAGGAGAAGTGGCCACGGCAGAAGAAAGGAGAGAACAATGGATAATGAAATTTGATAGGTCCTTTACTACCCAGTCCGGAGGGGTGGGGGTAGTCTTGTATCATGAGGAAGACAAGGTAGTGACACTGTCATTTAAACTAGAATTCCCTTGTTCAAACAATACAGCCGAATATGAGGCCTATCTAACTGGGCTAGCTACAGCTCTCGAAGTCGGAGTCAAACATTTGAAGGCACTAGGTGATTCGAACCTAGTGGTCTGCCAGGCCAAGGGAAGTTTCTCTCTAAAGGAACCCAACTTAGCTCCGTACAAAGCGATGGCCCAAAAGATGGAGGAAAGGTTCTCTACCTTTGAAATAGAACATGCCCCAAGGAATGAAAATCGATTTGCGGATGCGTTAGCGGCGTTGGGCTCGCAGATAACCTTTGAAGGAGATAGCACCACGGTAGAGGTCAGTAAAAGAAGAGAATCTATCATTGAAACCTTGAAGGAAAGGTTCCAGGAAAAACAGGACGAGAACGATTGGCGGTTCCCCATAAGAGAAGCTTTGATGAAAGACGAAGATGCCGCAGAATTAAAAGTGTTAAAAGACTATGCTTTGGTGAGGGGAGAATTATATCGCAGGATGCCAGGAGGGGTCTTGTCCAGGTGTGTAGGGCAGGAAGAAGCCCAGAGAAAGTTAAGAGAAGTACATGACAGGACCTGTGGATCCTGTGGAGAAATTAGTCTCTACCGCAGGCTCCAAAGAACGGGTTTTTATTGGCCGAGCATGGGCAAAGATGCCGACCAGATTCAAACTCAATGTGGGACCTGTCAACTCGCGGCAGACAGAGGAGAAAGTTATGCCGTGCTGACTAGTGAAGACTGGAGAAACCCATTCAAACTATACCTAACAAAAGGCATCCTGCCACAGAAGCATTCTGAGAGTTACAAACTCAAGAGATTGGCGACACGATATTTCTTGCATGAGGAAGTTCTTTTCAAAACAGGATATGGTGGGGACCCATTAAGATGTTTGGGCCCTGAGGAGGCGAAGGAAATAATAAGAGAAGTGCACTCAGGGGAATGTGGGGAACACCAAGGGAAGAAGAAGCTATACAGATGTCTGCTACAAATGGGGTATTACTGGCCTACCATGAAGAAAGATGCAGCAGAATTTGTACAGAAATGTCACAGCTGTCAAGTACAGGCTAATCTCATTCATACACACCCCCAAAGCTTGCATAGTATGGTTACTCCGTGGCCCTTCCACACTTGGGGGTTAGACCTGGTGGGACCAATCAACCCTCCGTCTCGTGGGTATATCTGGATTCTGGTAGCCACTGAATACTTCACCAAATGGGCAGAGGCAATACCACTTCGCAAGGCCACAGGAGGAGCAGTGGCAAACTTTATCAAGGAAAATATAATTATAAGGTTTGGGGTGCCCCACAGAATCATCAGTGATAATGGTACGCCATTTGTCAATAGCGAAGTAAGGAAGATGTTGGAGTTCTACCAAATTAAACATCACCGTTCATCACCATATTATCCCCAAGGAAATGGGCAGGCAGAGGCAACTAACAAAGTTCTCATAAAGATCATCAGTAAGATGAGTCAAGAGTATACGGGAGGATGGGCAATGCACTTGCCAAATGCCCTTTGGGCTTACCGAAAATCACCAAAGTCTGCCACAGGATTTTCACCTTTTTCCCTAGTATACGGAACAAAAGTTGTGAGTCCTGCAGAAATAATAATCCCATCGCTAAGAGTCATGCAGATACATGGGAAGGAAGAAGAAGAAATCTTTGCGGCAGAAAGGTGTGAAGATTTGGAAGGGCTAGACGAAAAAAGGGAAGAAGCCCAGGAATGTGGCCGCAGATACAGGCAAAAAATGGCAGAAGCCTATGGCAGGATCACTAAAGAAAGAATATTTGCGGAAGGACAACTCGTGTTGAAAGTGACGGACTATGTCAGAAGGGGTATGGCAGGACCATCCAAGTTTGCACCAAAATGGGAGGGACCCCTCGTGGTAAGAGAAACCAACCCAAATGGATACTACCGACTAACTCAAATGGATGGCAAAAATCTAGTGGATCCCATCAATGGGAAATGGCTGAAGCACTACTATGCTTAAAATTGAGAACAAGGCATCACCCTCCTTTTAAGCTGTGTTTCACAAATTCCAAGTTTAGTTTGTTCCCTTTTCCTGCTTTGTTATTTGCTTTCCTCCAAGTGACCACGTCACAAGACAAGTCTATAATATGTTTTCATGAATTATGCAATGAGAAAAGTATGCTAAGTATTACAAAAAACTTTCCATAACATAAATAGTAGCAAAAGGTGATTAAGTGTAGTGCGTTAAGTTACAAACCCCAGATTGTATAAGTCTTACCAAAAAAAAAAAAAAAATAGTTAAATAAGTATCCTAGAAAGTCATAATAAAGTGTACTGGCCAAACAAAAATATATATATGATAAAAGGGGAGCCTGCCATCATCAATAAAGTCCTGAGAGCAAAGACTGGTCTCCAAAACGGTCATGCCCACCAATACTGGCAATCAAGCGCTCACGACGGCCCTCTACATCTGCTATCTCTTTCTTCAAAGCTTCAATCCTTGCATCCATGGCATCCACAGCAGGCCGAACCTTCCTCATAAAGAAGGCCCGAGCAATCTCACGGAGATGGTCTAAGAGGAACTCCACAGCAAAACCCACACTAACTAGCTCCTGCATTGCAGCTCTCCACTGCAGAATCCTCTCAGAAGAAACAGAGTCAATAAAACTGTGCTCAATGTCGTTTAGCACGCTCCCCAGCATCTTCAGGAAGTGTTCCCTGGCAGAACGACCCAAACGGAACCCTTGCATGAAGTCACCACGGCTACTGTAAACTCCCTCTAAGTGAGGAACACACTCACTGGGAACTCAGAAGCTGTGAAAGTCCGCATAAGGAAAACCTGCTCCCCAAAAATCTGTCGGGTCAAGATCATTAGTCTCAAGCTGATCAAAACGGATGAAGAAATTCGCAGCCTCGATCATGGGGTCTGAAACCGCGGCAGAACTCCCTCCTGCCTCAAACTGGGAAAAGGTGGTGGGAGGCAAGCCTAATAAGAAGTAGGAAATGCAATATAAGTATTTGCGATGAGAAAATAACAAGTTTGCAAGAAAGCAGTAAAGGTGAGAAGACTTACCAGAAACTGTAAAGATAGGAGTAACAGGATTTGCGACTGAAACAGAGACTGGTGCTGTGGCTGAAGCAGAAACAGGGATGGTAGAAACAGGCACGGTAGGAGCAGCAGGAGGAATGGATGACTGTAGCTCCGCAGTTACTGCAGCCTCTGGTTCTTCGAAAGCCTTTGCGATTAAGAACGTGAAGGCATTGAATGAAGGAAAGCAGCATAAGCATGAAATATATATATATATATATATATATGTGTGTGTGTGTGTGTGTAATAAAACCAGGAAGGAGGAAAGAGGCACGTACCCGCTAACTCAGCCTCACTCTCCTCCTCCTCAAACTTCTCAGAAGACAAGTCTGCAGCAGACCCGTGGATGGTAGAATTGGGGATGGAAGAGGGGGTAACTACCAAGGAAGAACCCTCCTTCGCAACTTGAGAAAGGGCTGCAAAAGGATCACTGGTGGAAAGAATAAAGGGGGCGGCAGGACAGGTAATCCCAGTCTGGACAGCAGGAGGAGTGGCCCCTTCTTGAGAAGTGGGTGTCTCGACAGGAGTGGGGGTAACCTCCCTAATCCCCTCAGTATGAGTGCCCTCCATGGGCACCAGCTCAGTAGAGAAGACTGGGGTCTCAGCAGAAGTCCCTTCAGCCATGGGACGGTATATGGAAAGGGGCTCAGGCTGCTCCTGCAAAAAAAAAAAAAAAAAAGAGAAAGTGAGGGTGACTAAGAAAATCGCAATAACACACAAAGAAGGAAAGAGCACAATTGAAGGCATAAAATATATATATATATATATATATATATATAATACCATAAGTTCTGGTTCATCGAGAAGTATAGGATGAGCAGCAGATACATCTTCTCTGTGCTTAGACTGCAAGAGAGATGAGGTCAACATGCACAAGTGTTAGTTGTAGGAAAACCCAGAAACAAGTATAGAAAAGACTAGAAGAAATTAGAGAAAACATACTCTCCGTTCAATGGCAGGGACATGAGGGGGAGATGTCTTTCTTTTGTTACCTCGCGTCCTGCTAGAAGGAGGAGCATCTGTGGATGGCTGCGAAATGGTATCCTTTGACTTGCCAGCGGTAGAACGTGTACGGGCTTTAGAAGGAGGAGAATCCTGTAGAACTATGTGACCCATGGGAGGCAGATCACTCCCAGAAGACATTGCTTCACCTCTTTTCTTGGCGGACTTGGGTTTGACAGAACCTTCCTTGCCCAATGTAGGAGGGTTCAAGACTTTCACCTTCCTATCCCAACCAGGAGGGTAGTCACCCGCAAGCCAATTCCATCCTTTAGCCCCCTCATCCCATTCCAGAAGAGAAGATCGACCCTGTTTGGTAACATATGCTAACGCGGACCTGGAAGGAAGCACTAGTCGGGGGTTGGCAGAAGCAACCATGCCAAGGTCGTCAGGAGGAATCAAAGAAAAGCCACGGCTACCCATTAAAGCCTGCTCAAAAGATGTCATTACAGCCCGCCAATATTCATGCATGGGAGGAGTGCAAATACCTTCCCTTGAAGAACTAGGGACAGTGACTGCAGTAAAGTGCCGCCTCTAGAAGTCAAAAGCAACAGGCCGCAGGAATGGCCTGGCAGAAGTGGGAGACTCCGCAAGAAAAGAGAGATCATCTGGAATATCTTGGTCCAACCCAAACTGCCTTCTTACTCGATTGGCAGGATAATACACAAATCGAACCCCCTCGTCAGCCAAATAAGGCAGCCACCCAGCATTAGTGGCTGCCAAGTAGGTGATCCCCCTCTCGTCAAAATCAACCAAAGGATGAGTAGTACCAACAGTGTCCGCAAACTGACCCATAACAGAATCCCCACAAGTGTAACCCGCACCCAAATGTCTATATGCTCGCCAAGAAAACCCAACACTCTTATCAAAGAACTCAACAGCAGGATGGTAAATAGGCTTCAAACCAGACCAACGGAAAGCCAAAGGGAACTCAGATTCAAACCTGCCACAAAAATCGGTAATCACCCTCGGACAGGAAACATACTTCTCTTTTGCAAAACGAACGGGTCTGCACTTAGTCAAGTGTTTTGCACAGCGTTCATACAATAGATGCTGCAGGATAGTGCTGTGAACCGAAGAGGTAACTATATGGCAGGACCCTGCCTGGTCCTCATCAGTCCGCAGGATGTCCAGCTGTACATACAAGTGCCCCAGAAACATGGGGGCTAATGGCAAACTTATCCCAGCAGCAATTTTAATAGCCAAACGAAAAAACAGAGGTTTAACTGCGTAATAAGGACGTGCACCAAACACAAACTTACAGAGCCAAAAGGAGATGAAAGCCGCACGGCGAGCGGCGCCAGAAAACTTGGAAGAAGAACTGACCCAATGAGATAGCTTGGCATTCTTAGCCATTCTTGTCCTCAACTCGGCCTCCACGGCAACTTCCTCCGGAGAGAGTTCCAGGGTACTTGGGTCATCGTCACCAAGAATGGGCAAAAGAAGTTGGTTCGCCACATCCTCTAATGTCACGGTGATCTCACCGCAGGAGAGAAAGAAAGTGTGGGTGGCAGTGCACCACCGGCGGACCAAGTGGCGAAGATTGAAGAGGTCTCTGTAGTTCGACAAGCAACGAGACGAAACAACGGCCTGCAATACGCCAGCCTGCCGTAGCAAACCCATGAAATCTACATCCGACAACTCTCGGTCCACCCATTCTTTCCAACCCAAGGCTTGGCCTGACCCATACTTAAAGTGAATGGGGACAGGGAGCGAAGTACCCTGGCGAATGACAACATCAGGAATCGAAGAGGGTAACGGAGCCCAAGGAGCCTCGGTGCTACGGCGACAGAGAGCAAGCCACACCCGGCCCGACGCCGGCGGAATATAATCGCCAGGCACCTTTGGGAAGTGGGTATGGACGTCATACCACGGATCTATCAACGGAACAACCTCGTCGTCGGAAGGGTGGCGTGCCTCCTCCTCGTCGGAGGAACTCGGTTCAGAATACTCAACCTCCTCACCCTCGTCGCGAGCGGAGGGAGGATCAGAGACAACCTCCTTTCCCTTGCGGCGTGAGGAAGCTTGGCTCTTCACCGGCGACATCACGGATCGGGGTAGGTAAAGAGAAGTGTTTGGAAAGAAAAGCACGGTGGAAAAGAGAAAAATGGAAGAGGCGCTTGTATGAAAAAGAGAAGAAGAAGTAGTTGGGAAAAGGAAGGAGACTCCTTAAATGCTACCATCATCAAAATCGAAGTGAAGGGAGGTGATGGGTCAGCCGCCGAATGGGGAATGGAATTAATGAAGCAACGCAGCTCTTCAAAATAACTGCCAAGCTGGGAAATTCGAAGAAGCAACTCTGATCGTGGCAAAGAGAGAAAAAAAAAAAATATATATATATATATATATATAAATAAAATAATATACACGTGAAGTGAAAATCACTGTTTGAAAAAAGCCCGCGAAAGAAAAGAAGAAGAAAAAAGACAAGAATAGTCTTTATTCGCATATAAACCGCTAGAGCATTTCATATGCTCAGGGGGCTAATTGTTGAGGCTCATTTTTATTAAAGCCCAGCAGGCCCAAGGCCCAGAGCCGCGGGCGAACTGGAAGAAACAGCAAAAAGAAAAAGGAGGCATATGCATGGTTCAAGGGTCCATGAGATGGGCCCAGAAGAAGCAAATGGGCTTGAATAGGCCCGGAAAGAGAAAAGAAACAAATCCGTGAAAAGGATGAGGGAAAAGAAAGAATGGGTCACAGCAGGCCCACTGCAATAAGAAAAAAGAGAGATCAGGCAAATGGAGAACCCATGAGCCTAAAGGATAAAGTTTATAGAGAAAATTGGGCCAAGGAAGCCCAAAGTGAGTTAGCAAAAATGCATGTGTGAAACAAAACCAAAATGGGCCAAGGATGCCCACAAGAAAAACAAGGGACATTGGAGCCCGCAAAGAATGAAAAGGCCCAGCAAGCATATTGGGCTACTGAGAAGGAAAGCACGCGGCAAGTTCAAAAGAGCCCAGCAGGATTGAGATGAGCAGCAGGAATAGCAAACCTGGCATGGCAGGGGAGGCCAAGCCACAAAGCAAAACGCCTAAACTCAAAGGAAGTCCAGCTGATCCTACAGAGCTCTACCTTCCAAGGAAAGGGACAACACACGGGCGTTGGCCTGCCGGAGAAACAATTCACATCAGAAAATGCCAAAAAACGCACGGCAGGATATGCGCACCCATTTTCAGACCTCGGCAAACGAATGAAGCATCAATAAGGTAACGCATGCGAACGACCCAGGCATCACCAACCTATACCCAGCCACTATGGGAAAGGGTGACGTCATGGGTGAGGGCATGGTTTGGTGGTGGAGAGAGGAGCGGAAACCCATTTCGTGTTTCTTGCCCAGACTCTTTCGGTGGGCACAGTCCTGCTGGGATGACATGCTACCAAAAGAGGCAAGGGTGGGTAAGAACCACTAGGTGCATGCCATGAGAGACCGAGAGAGAGAGGGGACACACTGAACGAAGTGGAGAAGGAACCTTCATTTTCTGAAAGCCACAGGTTAATGGTGGATCAGAACCATTTGACTCGGTAAGTGGATGGCAAAAGGCTATGATAACAGAATAGAGCCATAGAGAGGTTAGAACAATAAAATCAGCCACAGCAGGCCCTATATAAGGGACCCGTGGCTGTGTGCAAGAACAACAACAAGGAGAGGGAGGTGATCAGAAAACAAAGAGAAAAGAATTGAAAGAGAGAAAACAGAGAGAAAAGAATTGGAAGAAAGAAAACAGAGAGAAGGAAATTCTAAGAAAGAAAAACAGAATGCTTATGGCAGGCATGCACCTAAATGGGTTAACCCCCTCTCTCCCTCAATAGCCTTGTCATCAAAAAGGCAAATGCAAAAATCTATACCTGGGTATATACCATTTGGGGCTATCCTCTCAAAGCAATTAATTTCACCAAGTGAATTTACTTGCGTTGAGGGAGTAGTTTTTCCCTTCCGTGGTTGGAATCTTGCGGCAATACTAAATATGGCAAACTCGTTATTTTACTCTACTAGTTTCGCTCTACTATTTTGTTTAAGCGTTTCTCTTTAAAAGCAAGGCCTTTAAGTCATTTATCTTGATTCGTTGCGGAAGAAACAGTGAATGCATTTTTCTTTATATTTTCTATTTTATGTCTGTCTGCCATAACCTGTTGACAATGACTCTGCCTGCTGTGAGTTCTTAAATAGACTTTGACAGACGCGGCAAGGATTGTGCACAAGCCGGGCCAAGGTGTGCTCCAATTGGGCCGGTCCCAGCTCCTCACCCAGAAACCACCCGGGCCTAGTGCGGCAGGAGCTTGCCCAAGACCCCAAGCCAGGCCCACTCCCTTACAACAATCACTACTGCAAATTCATTTCTCAAATCCATATGTTTTCACTTTTTTATACACGTCCATTTCTTGTATTCTATCCTTTCACTCCCTCCTTAAAACAAAAGATCCATATCAAATCATTCCCTTTTTCTCTAGTTTTTTTTCCCTTTTAATCTTTCTTTCAATTTTAATTGAAAACAACCTTTTTATAATCTTTATTGTAGTTCAATACTTGCCGCCAACATATTTCCAATGTCTTCCATTAGCTCTCAGAAGGCCTCCTCTTTGTCATCATTTTCATCTTCAACACCTCGGTGGAAATATGATGTCTTTCTTAGTTTTAGAGGTGAGGACACCCGCACTAGTTTTACAGACCATTTATATGCCGCTTTGAAACAAAGGAGCATAGTTACCTTTAGAGATGAGGAAAATCTTGAGATAGGAGAATCTATTTCACCGGAGCTTTTGAAAGCAATAAAAGAATCGAGATTTGCAATTGTCATTCTCTCAAAAAACTTTGTGTCATCAACATGGTGCTTGGATGAACTTACAAAGATAATTCAATGCCGGAAAGAGATGACCACGACTGTTTTGCCAATATTTTATGATGTGGACCCATCTGATGTACGAAAACAAACAGGCACCTTTGCCCAAGCCTTTTTTAAACATGAAGAACGCTTCAAGGACGATATAGAGAAAGTGCAAACATGGAAAGCTGCTTTAGAAGAAGTGGCAAATCTCAAAGGGTGTCACCTACAGAATAGGTAATCCAATTTGACATGTTACTTGCTTTTAGATGTTCAAACTTCAAATAAATACTCTTCTTATCTTAAGCCTTGTTTTGAACTTTGAGTAAAGCAACATAGATGTTCACACTTCATTTTTATTTTGACTTGATCTAATTAATTTACATTTTGTATTTCTTTCAAAATTTTCTTGCACAAAGTTATTTACATTTTCTTGGTTTAGCCAACAGAATAGAACATTGGAAGTCTACTCTCTTTTTTGGTACTATTTATGGGTGGTACTTACTAGATATCATTCTCCTTTCATTGCAGGTCGGAGGCACAACTTATCCAAGATATTGTGGGAAAATTATGGCATAAATTGAATTATGCATTCTTTGAAGATACTGAAGACCTTGTAGGAATAGAATCTCGAGTGAAGGAATTGGAATCATGTTTGGCTATAGGGTCTAATGATGTTCGCATAATAGGGGTTTGGGGGATGGGGGGAATAGGTAAAACAACTCTTGCTAGAGTTGTTTTTGATAGGGTTTGGAGGGAGTTTGATGGTTGTTGCTTTCTCTATAATGTTAGGGGGGTTTGTGAAAAAGGAGGTTTACTTCCATTGCAACAAGAACTTATTAGAAAAATATTAGACGAAAGTATACAAGATGTCGATGAGGGATTTTTCGTGATCAAAAATAGATTACATCATAAAAGAATTCTTCTCGTTCTTGATGATGTAAGCCAATTAGACCAGTTGAAAAAGTTAGTTGGGAAGCGTAATTGGTTGGGTTCTGGTAGTAGAGTTATTATAACAACAAGGGATAAACGTTTACTAGATATACAAGAAGTAGATGAAATATGCATAGCTGAAACATTGAGCAATGATGAAGCTCTTCATTTTTTGAGTTTGAAAGCTTTTAAAAAAGACCGCCCTCCCGAAGATTATCTACAGCTATCCAAAGATGTCGTACAATATACTAAAGGCCTTCCTTTAGCTATTGAGATTTTGGGTTCCACTTTGTTCAATAGAGACATCGATCAATGGAAATGTACATTATTGAGGCTTAAAAAATATCCGGAACATGCAATTTTCGAAGCACTTAAAATAAGTTATGATGGACTACACGAAACAGAGAAAAAAATATTCTTGTATATTGCATGTTGCTTTTATCATGAGTACAAAAATTGTGTAGTGAGGAAACTAGATTATCTTGACCTTTACCCTGCTATTGGATTAGTGCGTCTAGTTGAGAAATCTCTCATAAAAATGAATGGCATTGTAGTGTCGATGCATGATTTAGTACAAGACATGGCCAGGAAAATAATTCATGAAGAATGCCCTGGAAAGCGTAGCATTTTGTGGTCATTTGAAGACATTAACAGTGTACTAACAAATAATACGGTAAGAGGTTATATAGAAAACTTGAACATATATCCTATAATATTATTCAAAAAAGTTCAACTTAGAGTAGTTTTGGTAATCATATATTTTGCAATTCTCTAATCCCTTTTGTTCATGATTATTAGGGAACAAAAGCAATTCAATGCATAGTCCTAAAGTTGCCTGAATCAAAAGACGCATATTGGAATCCTAAATCTTTCTCAAAGATAGAACATCTTAAATTTCTCACAATTGATAATTTTCAACTTCTCCATGAACCCAAACATCTTCCTATTGGCTTAAGATTTCTTGAGTGGAGGGGATACCCTTCAAAATCTTTGCCATTAAATTTCCAATCAAATGATCTAGTTGAACTTTACATGTGCCATAACTACATTGAACAACTTTGGAAAGGAGCAAAGGTAATTTAAGCATCCTTGTACTTATTTATATTTAAGTTCCATTAAATTGTAGGGATTTGTTGAAGCTAATTGTTCTTTTTTTTTGTTGTTACTTTTAATAGTCTTTTGAGAAGTTGAAAATCATCCAAATGAATGGGTCTCCAAACCTTATAGAAACCCTTGATTTGATCAAAGTCCCGAATCTTGAGAAAATGGTTCTTGGAGATTGTTTAAATTTATGTGAGATTCACCCTTCAATTTTGGTTCATAATAGGCATACTTTTCTCAATCTAAAAGGCTGTGTAAATGTCAAAACTCTTCCAAGCAGGTTTGAAATGGAGTCTCTTAAGGTTCTTATTCTTTCTGGTTGCTCAAAACTAAAAAGATTCTAGAATTTGGTGAAAACACGCAACGTGTATTAAAGCTTTATTTGGGTGGAACTGCTATTACTAAATTACCCACATCAATTGGACATTTGACAAGCCTTATTTTATTAAATGTAAGAGATTGCAAAAGTCTTATGTGTCTGCCAAGCATCATTTTTAATTTGAAGTTGCTTAAAGACGTGAATATTTCGGGATGCTCAAAACTTGAGAGATTGCCAGAGAATGTGGGGAATGCTAAAAGTGTAGAGGAGCTGGATGTGAGTGGAATTACTATAAGAGAGGTGCCTTCTTCCATTGGTCTCCTAAAAAATCTTAAAGTGCTATCTTTCAGTGGATGTAAGGGGTTATCATCATTTAACTCTACATCTTGGTATGATCTCCTCCCTTTTTCTTCAAGGCCAAAAATTGCAGATCCCGTGGGGTTGTCCTCTCTATCGGGTTTGTGTTCTTTGACTAAATTGAATCTACGAAACTGCAATCTCAGGGAAATCCCTAATGATATTGGTTGCTTATTCTCTTTAGAAGAAATAGATCTAAGTGAGAATAGTTTTGTTTGCCTTCCTGATAGCATCAGTCAACTATGTAAGTTGGAAAGGATGGATTTGAAGAATTGCACGAGTCTTCGATCATTGCCAAATCTTCCAATAGATATCATAGTAATTAGGGGAGATGGTTGTACCTCACTGGAAACGGTACGAAATCTCCAAAAACCTAATTCTTCTTGTAAGGGAGAGCTTTATCTTTCAAATTGCTGTAAACTGGCTGACAATCAAGATTTCATTGACATTTTTTGGCAGTGATAAGAAAGCACCATCAGGTCTCTCTCTCTCTCTCTCTCTCTCTCTCTCTCTCTCTCTCTCTCTCTCTCTCTCTCTCTCTCTCTCTCTGTGTGTTATAAACAGCCTGCTTTGTATGTTTTAGGGACTCTCTTCATGGTAGATATAACTCGAGAAATTTCAATTGGAGATATGATATGTTTATTCCTGGAAGTGTAATACCGAAGTGGTTTATCTATCAAAGTATTGGGGCCGAAGTGAATATAAAAGAACCTTCTTCTCATTTGTGTGATGACTGGATGGGGATTGCTGTTTGCATTGTATTTTCTTCTCTTCTCAATTTTTCACCATCTTGTCAATTCATAGCAAATGGAAAAGTAATGTCTTCTACAATGTACTTTGTTGGCAACTTTGATCATTCATCATATCATATTTGGCTAATTTATTTGCTTCCTCAATACTGGAGGGATGAGGACATAAAATTACTAAACGAATGTGAAGCGAATGAATTGAGTCAGATTGGCATTAAAATTGAAACCCATGATTCAAGCATGGAGGTGAAGAAATGCGGGCTCCGAATGATATACAAGAAAGACATAGAAGAACTCAACCGGACTATGGTTCAGAGTAGCAACACCAGCATCATTCCTTGTGAGGCCTTGGATGTTCCCCTTCATAATTTCAACAATTCAGCCGTGGTAGCGGAAGGTAAAAAAGCAAAGGGAGTTCGTGACGATTACGATGGTGCTAGACCTAGTGGAGAAGGAAGCTCCAATGACGTGCCACACCCAAAAAGGATTGAAAGGCTCACAGAATTTATGCCCCATGGTGACTCTGATTGTGAAGAGTACTTTGAATGTGGTGAGGAGATCAGTGATTAGCAGGAATCTAGATGGAATTGGAAAATGGGTTCAAATACTTTGTAAGTTAATGAATCCAAATTAATTCCTATTTTATCTCAACTACCTGACTTGTTTTGCTGATTGTTGCATTATCTTTTGGCATGTTCTATTTAGTAGCATCTAGCTTCCTCTAAGGTTTTATACTTTTGTTTACTAACCTTCAACCAAAAAAAAATACTCTTTTTCTGTCTAAGAGTTCCGCTGATTTTTAATTTTTTTTTTCCGCTCTACGCTAAAATTTTTATTATTTTAAAGTAGGATAACAATTATAAAATTTATTAAAATGATTTGTATTAGCATGGTTGGGGATGTTGTTAATGTGATTCTCATAAAGCAACAAACTTCAGGATGAAATTGCTTTTAGTGGATGTTCAAAATTTCAAACATTTGGAGCTTGAGTAAAACTTACTTTTATGAGTAATTATTGCGGATACGCAAAGTTTCCTCATTGACCAAATATTTCAACTGTGTTCTTGATATATCCAAATTAGTCTCTACATTCTTCATAATTGATTTTTCGGTCAATCTAAAAGGATCTATATCTGCATCAATGAGGTTTTGGTAATTTGCTTAATATGTAAATAGATGTGTGATAAACAACTTAATAAAAAGCTCCCATCGGAGACAATCTTTTCTGCTAGAAGCATTTAATTTTGATTTATCTATGATAGGCCAAGAATGTATTGACCCCTTATGATTAATTAATCAATTAATTAGCCAAGTTAATTAATTAATTCAATTAGCATGCAATAAGCATGGTAGCACAAACAAATCACCAACTAAGTTAATATGCAACGGAAAATAAATTGACACGGTAATTTGTTTATGAATGGGGAAAACCTATACGGCAAAAACCCCACTGGGTGATTTTAAGGTCACCACTCCCGAGGATCCACTATTATCACAACAAGTGGTTACAAGTAAAGGAATCCCAGTACCTTATACCAACCTACAGTTAAACCCTCACCCTAATACGCAATTGGATTTGTTCTATAATGACAATCTCTCCTTTCAATGCACGGCTCCTAGTACGTGACTAACCAATTCAATGCACGGATCCTAGTACGCGGCTTACACACCAACTTGAGAAGGATATTGGCTGTAAAGTTCTTTAGTTCATAAACACGATGATGATCACGAAGCTCCTAAGTTACAAAACCCTATGGTGTACAAACGCAGTAGCTTCTTAAAGAGAAAGATGAACTAGGGCATATATCTTCAGTTCACAATATGCTTGTGAAAAACTTTTGCATTGAGGTGCATCAGCTGTGATGGCTCTTAAAACAATCCTTATACATGTTTAGGGTTGTGAGAAAAGAAAGCCCAAACATCTATACACGGATTGGAGTGAAATCAGATCTGAAAAATTAATTTTCTTAAATCTCGATAGATACCCTATCTATCGAGCAGCTGTTGAGCATCGGGTTTAATCAATCTTTTAAACCTCGATAGATACTAGCTTTTGAGATTTAAAATCCAGCACTTCTTCACTTTATTCTTGGATAGATTGCATGGCTTTAATACTTGAACTTGAAACCTTATTCCTTGAAGCATTAAACACATCCTAGATCTACCCAATTACAAGTAAAATGTGTTTTGTCAAAGGATTAACCAATTCTATATTAATATATGTTCCTAACACAATTCACATATGTCCTAACAATTTCCCCATTTGGCAATCCGTGACAAAACCACAACAAACAAATGAACATATGAGAGAAGTCATAAATCACTCAACTCATACTCACTTGTTGAATACAATAAAATCTAACCTAACACAAACTCTTGAAAAACTTTGCAAGAAGAGAGTTCATGGCAAGAGAGACTTTGACAACCTGTATTTCTGAAACACTTTAAACAAAACTCATCACGACATCTTAGTGTGAAACAGAAATAAAAGATTGCATACAAAAAATAAGAAGCATGTGCATAAAGAGAGAAAAGAAATAACACATGAAAAGATAGGTGAAAGAACTGTAATAACATAACATCACAAGTACAAGGTTTGCTATCACAAAGTAAGAACATCGTATTTATAAAAGAAGAAAATAAGAAAATACATAAGTCCTCACTACATCCCTCAAAATATAAACACTCCCCCTAACAAAAATCTCCTATGCTAACTCTCCCCCTATGTACATGACTACTCTCATCTCAAAACTACTCTCCCTTTTTGTCACGAATGACAAAGGGTAAGTAAATCAAGCAGTCATCTCATCATCACTGGGTGAGCTAGCATCCTCATCCCCATCATCATCATCATCGTCAGAGTCACCATCATCATCCTCGTCCTTAGATGCCTCTGTAGAAGGAGAGGGAGACTCTACAAAGCCACCAAGGTGAGCTTACCGTCGTGCAATATGGCCGACATGGGTGTTCACCAGACACAACTCGAGGGTCACACCACCCGTCGATGAAGAAGGTGCGGATGTGGAAGAAGCGAAAGAAGCCGGAGGAGTCGCTGTCTCAGTCCGTGGCCGCTTCAGTCGAAGCTGGGCCTCGCTCCATCTGATGGTAACAACATTTATGGCACACATAACAAAAAAGTGTGTAAACTCGGGATAAGAGACAGAAAAATGACAAAGAAGCCTCGTGATAGCGGAAGGAGAAATGAGCTTATCACAAGTCGCCGTATCCTTATAGACATCTATGAGGGATAGAATAAAATGAGAGGGAAAATCAATAAAGAGGCCCTCAAGGAAGGATAACAAAAATTAAGCACGAGGCTTTGTGATGAAGTTATAGTGAGACAATGGATGGAGAACGAATGTCATCATCATGTTAAGGAATCTCAGACCTTTTGCAAAACCCGAGCAAAGGGTGTTTTAATGGTCATCCAAGATGAAGGTGTCTCAAAGAAAAGAGATGAGAGTTCGTCTTTAAACACAGTCTTAAGATGATCGCAGCCAAGGTAGTCAGGATGCGCTACCCTAGGAACATGTAGCACCTTGGATACAATATCCAGAGTGACTACAATGCGTATACCTCGAATGTAAGTGACAAAATGAGGTATTGAATAATCAAATCTGTGCATATTAGAGTAGAACTCTTGTATGATCATGGAGGGACAAGTGACTGAGATGCCACATAGTGACTCCTAACCCTTATTGTAGATGACAGTGGGAAGGTCAGTATCGAAAAAGTCTGATAGAATGACTTGGTGTTCCAAATGAATGCCTCGTCGTGAGAAGTTCTTCGAAAAGTCCTTACGGGCTTTATCATCATGGAACCGGATGTGAGATGGAGTAGAATCAGAGGGGAAAGAAGAAAAAGAAGATGCCCCAGAATGAAGAGGGTTCTGGGATAGAGTGGATTTTCGTTTAGGTGCCATAGAGCAACTAATGAAAGAAAGAGAGAGAGAAGGGGACAAACAAAAAAGTACCAAACAGATCAATATAAGAATATAAAGAAATGAAGGTACGTACGCATGAAAAATGCATGAGCATGTGATATGCAACAATAAAGACATCATGGGCTCAGCCCAATCCAAACCTACTAGCACACATCATTTCAACATAATAATCACACATCTAAAATGCATGAATCATAGTTGAAATGCATATGTGATGCAATGCATGATGATTTAAAATCATTTAAACAAAAACCCGTCCCAAAAATTTCACAAAAACCTCATTAAACATGAAAAACTCCAAAAACTTTTCAAAAACCCAAAACTTAGGTTAGAAAATATGATATGCATGATAGAATAGAGAAAAAGGATCATATCAAATGAAGAAAACTTTATTTAGGCCGAAGATCAAGTGGGGTAAGTGAAGAGGTTTAGTTTGAGGTGTTTGGGAGAGAGAGGAGAGAGTTTCTATCAAGAGAAATTGGAGAAAATGAGAAAAGAATCGCACTGACCCTTTTTATAGAAATCTCAGTTTCTCGATGGATCGAGAGGTGTTGAGAATAATTTTTTTTTCAAATAGAGCTGTCGAGGAGCTGTCGAGGAGCTAACGAGAGGTGTCCACAACAAGGTTACCTCAATGGATCAAGAAACTATCGAGCATACAGAAACTTCCTCGATGGATCGAGTAGTTGTCAAGCAGCTATCAAGATTAAATCTCGATGGATTGAGATTGTGATAACAGCTATCGAGAAAGGAAGCTAAAGAGCTCGATAGATAGTCAAGATGTCGAGAAGTGTCCAACAGCTGTCAAGATTGCTTAAAAACAGTTTTTCAAAGAAGAGAAAAACACAGACATGAATGAAATCAAACACGCTACTCAACCAACGATCTAAACAACATTTTAAGCTCTCAAAAACATCTCACATCAAGAAAAATGTCAAGCATTTGAATCCAAAACACACACACACACACACACACACACACACTAAACAAGTCTAACCAATTTTATATTTCAAAAACAAGTCAAGACAGTTTAGTGAGCATACATTAACACATGTATTCCTTGTGATGGCCAAATCACATTTTACCTGCACATGTATCAAGAGTAGCAAAAAATATTGCGTGTTGTGTGTGTGAAAAACATCGCAAAATTGCATAAATGTCTACATGTTATGACAATTTGAGATATGAGAAAATCACTTTAACTTACACACAATCATAATTGCTTGATGGGAACTATCACCTTCAAGGTACATCCTATAACTCTCACATCTCCTAGAAGACATGCTTGCAATCATATATAAAGCATTTTTATTCTCTTGGCTTTTATTTTTCTTTGCATATTTTCTTTTGTTAAGCATATCACGCATGGGCATATAATAGAGAGAAAATGAATCCCCAATAATGTTAAGCTTCTGACATTGCACTTTTTCTATGCCGAAGCATATAGATGTCATTTCATGATTGGCGGGCAACAGTGATAAGATGGTTATTTATGCCTTTCTCTTAGGATTTTCTAGTCCTTCCCATCATAAAGAATGATACGAGTGTTAAAAGATTACTTAATCTTACTCATCACAAACACGAGCCACAAAGCTCACTTTCTTAGTTGTGCATAGAGATGCTCATCTAAGCTACAAAAGATACAAAGTTTAGAAAACTTTGTTTCAATGGCCATCCAAGGTACACAAATACCAATGTACATAAAACACACTATTTTTGTATTTTTCTGATTTTTCATTTTTTTTTAAATTTTTATGAAAAACAAAATAAAACAAAACTGAAAATGAACAAACAAAAAAATGTTAAACAAAGCAAAGCATAAACTAGACTGACTCAAAACGAGAAAGCAAAACACACAAGTAATGCAAACTTAAAAACAAGAAAAGGAAGAGAGAAAAAGTGACTAAATCAATTGAAGCATTTTTTCTTCCACACCTTGGAAGAACCTTTCCGTTTTGTAAACCCTTGATCCGGCGATGAGGGGGAAGAATTGAAACCGTTCAAGTTCGAAAGGAACATGAGGGCTTTGAGTAGATCTCCAAAAGGAGCAAATGAGGATGGAAATTGATTCTAGTTTCTCGATGAGATCATAATATCCGGCGATGTTGGACATGCCAGTGATGTCGAAGGAGCAAGCTAGTCAGACGAGTAATTTACAAGGGGGTGCTCATGATCCAAGTGATGAGGACAAACACCAGAAGATCTACTTGATTAGTCGATCCAATCGCTTGAAGAAAGATAAAGCATATAGATATTGCAATCCAAGTGAAAGAAAAAGCAAAACATCTACTTGACCATGATCGTTTGAAAATATCAAGCAAGTGGAGCTCGAGACCCAAGTAAAGACGAGCACCAAGAGACGCTGCTAATAGGCTTCCAGAACGACTCTCTTCTCCGCAGGTTGGTCCATAGAATTCAAGAGAGCAATGAATTGGCTTCTTATTTGATTAGTGGAAAAAGATGATCATGTTTGAACGTACTTGATCGCAGCCACTTGAAAATAAATGCCCACCATCTAAGTGTAAAAGCCACGCATTAATATTCTTAACTTCTAGTTATTAGGTGTGGCATTGGAGTGGTAAATTTGGGAGCCATGTGTCCGTGTGATGCTAAGGCTTTAGGCCATGTGTTCAATGCTCCAAGGTTATCACATGCAACATTGGTGATAAAGGCCACAAGGCCAGAACGCTATAGTCACGTAGAAGCAAAAGGAGACAATTAACAAACTAGTGCTTGTTCTCACTTGGTGTCCACTTCGGGTGAATTCGAATCAACACAAGTCGATTGCTTTTGGAGCTTCAAGGACAGCGCAACTCCTCCTTTAACTCTGCGTATGCAAATAATCAACATGAAAACACGTGGCTCATAAGGACGTGGTAGGAGTGCCAAAAATCAAATGTAGTGCGTCACAAACTCGCGATGTGGAAACTAAAGAGCTTTAGACGACCTTTATTCTTGGGCATGGGTAAGGATAAGCAAACAAAGCTCACACAGATAGCCGGGAAACAAAGGTAGTCTGATGTCAATACAAGTGAAAGAGAGTGACTGGTTCTTGAACCCGACGTTAAAGAAGAAGAACTGAGCACTTCAACTTGCTTCTCTTGTGCTAACGCGTGAAGGAGGTTCGGAGATGAAGCGGAGATCTCACTACGGTAGCGCGTCCAAGAGATGACAATTGGTGTTTGTATCCGGCAACAACAACTGCGAGATGAAGAACGAAACACACGAAGGAAGCTACACCGATAGTCGCAAGATGAAAGCAGTGAGAGGGCTACGCCAACGAAGCTTACACGCCGATAGCCAAAAGACGAAGGCAGTGAGATGGCTAAGCACATGAAGCTCTCAGAGACAGCGAGAGGACCGTCGATGCTTGAATCCTTTGAATGCTAAGTCGAAGATTAGAACCCCATAACTCGTTCTGGACCACGGGGCGGAGGACACCGACTCACAATAGAGGGCGGCTGCAATAAGGTCTAAGTTGAAGCTGCTGGTACTTCAATCCGCAAGGCGTTGAAAGAAGGAGAGCGTAGTTCAGAGATGAAACAGAGACCTCACTACGGTATCACCTCCAAGAAATGGCAATTGGTGCTTGAATCCATATGTGGCTATCTCTATGCTCCTGCGCCAATAGTTGCAAGGTGGAGACGATGAATGCACGAACAAAGCTACACACCTATGGTTGTGGAATGAAGGCAGCAAGGGCAATCCATTGGATGCTAAGATGAAGCATACTTGATGGCAGTCACTTGGAGAAGACGAAGCTCGTAGAGGTCACAACTTAAGCAAACGTTGAAGAGTCACAAGTCGAGCAAAGGGTTGGCAAGCCTGAATCACCTTACACACCTGAGGAAATGTTGAATACCTTATTCATTCAAATGCTCTTAAAAAAAAAAGGCACGTGCGGTCCTGGCTTATTAAAAAAGAGGGCAAAGGCAGTGAGGAGGATGTGCTGACAGAACTCTCAAGCCGATGGTTGCAAGACAAAGGCAGTGAGAAGGATGCGCCGACGAAGCTCTCGCAATGATGGAAGGATGCGCTGACAAAGCTCTCGCACTACCAGGGCAATGGTGAAGGCAGTCAGAAAGGGTGTAGCGACGAGGCTCTCGCACTGATGAAAGGATACGCCGACGAAGCTCTTGCACTGATGATCGCGGGACGAAGGCAGTGGCAAAGGGAGTTAGAAAGGTGCACCGATGATGCTCTCGCACTGATGAAAGGATGCGCCGATGAAGCTCTTGCAGTGATGATCGCGGGACGAAGGCAATGGCAAAGGCAGTCAGAAAGGGTGTACTGACGAGGCTCTCGCACTGATGAGAGGATGCGCCGACGAAGCTCTTGCACTGATGATCGCGGGACACAGGCAGTGGCAAAGGAAGTCAGAAGGATGCACCGATGATGCTTTCGCACTGATGAGAGGATGCGCCGACGAAGCTCTTGCACTGATGATCGCGGGACACAGGCAGTGGCAAAGGAAGTCAGAAGGATGCACCGACGAGGTTCTCGCATTGATGAATGGATGCGCCGACGAAGCTCTCGCACTAATGGCCGTAAGACAAAGGCAGTGGCATAGGCAGTCAGAAGGATGCGCCGACGAAGCTCTCGCACTAATGGCCGTAAGACAAAGGCAGTGGGAAGGATGCGCGAATGAAGCTTATACACCCCGTGTCCAAGGATGGCAAGAGGATTGCTGTTGCTCGAATATGCAGACGCTAAGACAAGAAGGACAGGAAGCAGCAACTCGCTTTCGGACACCAAGACAAGAAAGACAGGACGCCACAACTTGCTTTGAACCTTCGCGCCGACTCCTAAAGATAGTTTAGAGACGAACGGGATGATGATGGTAGTTCCAAGAGGAAGCAACTGATGCTTGAACCCATGCCGCCGACTTCAATGCTCTGCGAAAAAAGAAAAAAAAAACAAATAAGTAAAAGGCAAATGAAGGATAAAAGCAAAGAACATGTTTCTAGGCTGCGCAGAAGAAAGTGGTAGATGACTTCACGCCTCCTTTGATTCACTTTTATAAGTAGGCTATAAGAAAAAGAAAACCCTAGCATCCTAAAGGCTGCCGCTACAAGATTGTATAAAAAAAAAATGCGTGCAAGGGAAGCCAACTTCAACACCGACTCTACTAAGAAGACTACCATGGGCCTGTGGTCCAAAACAGTCTTTTGTGCAATCAAACTCACAAGGTGTTAAGTGACTTAAAAAAAAAAAAAAAAAAATCAAATGATAAATGGGCCGCATGCCTTACTAAGACCATGGAACAATACTCTTCAATCCAATGCTAAAACTGTAATGTACAACATTGAGATTGAGGAAGCTAAAATCTCCTTTTACGTAGATGAAGATCTTGCTTTCCTGTGAACTAAGTCCGAAATTGGAATTAATAACATACTTTAAGCCTCGTCTTCCTTGCATCAGAAAGATGCAAAGTCGAATCTTGAAGTAGGGGCATTTGTAGACATCAAAATTTTATGATGTATTCACAACCGTCCGATTGTTCATGATAAAATACTTGTGATCAAATTAATCTCCAATTGATGACGTGGACGATCAGCGAATGAAATCAAGCCACGTGGCAACATCAAATGAAGAAAGCCATATGGCAGTGTCAGAAAAAAAGACCTATATGAAAAGTTCTTATTAAATGAAATACCAAATTAAATTCATAATTCAACTCTTAATAAATGCTGAGAGTAAATTCCAAATTAAATACTATTGAGTTGCCTATAAATAGAGGCTTCTCATATGAGAAAAGGGGAGAAAGTTAGAGAGAAAAACCCTACTGACACTCTGCCAAAATAGAGAGTCATCTCTAAGTCCAAAAAGAGCACCCTTGCTCCCTCAAAATCAAGGCTCATTTCTACTTCTTCAAATCAAAGTAGAGATTTTCCTTTAATTAAGTTCGAGATCAAGCCAACGGCCCTTAACTTCAAATCAAAACTTAAGTACAGTCAATCACACGTCCAACTTGGAGACATCAAAGTACGATTCAAGATCAAGGTTCATAGCCCTTCGAATCGTAAAGTTACTTGGAGATCGAATCAGAGGAGTTTTATTGTATTCTTTCATTGTAAAGAGTCATACAGAAAATTGTACTCACATATATACAAATCAAATACAAGTTGATTATTTGTTACATTATTTCGTGATCATGTGATTTATCTTTTACGAAAATTGTGTGTACAAGCCCTTAAAACAATCCTTATATATGTTTAAGGTTGTGAGAAAAGAAAGCCCAAACATCTATACACGGATTGGAGTGAAATTAGATCTGAAAAACTGATTTTCTTAAATCTCGATAGATACCAACTGTCGAGCATCGGGCTTAAATAGCATTTTAAACCTCGAAAGATACTAGCTGTCGAGCTAGTTATCAAGATTTAAAATCCAGCACTTATTCACTTGATTCTTGGATAGATTTGTAGGAAATTAACCCGAAATTCCCAACCTGTAAGAAACAAAAATTGAGAAAATACACGCCAAAGAAAAAATAATCACACGCACAAGACAATATTTACGGGGGTTCGGCAATTTGCCTACGTCCATGGAATTGCAAGGATTTCACTATTATATGGGAAAAATACAAGTGTGGCAGTAGAGTTTTTTTTTCTCACTCTCAAAAACTACAACAACAAAACCCTAATCACCAAAACCACGTTTTCTACATCCTGCGCACAAGATTCACAATGGGCTACAAAATAGGCCAAAAAAGTGCTACGGCTTGGGCCTATCGTCCTAAGCCTTCGCTCTATGGACTAAGCCTCAAAAAATCTCCTATTAAAAACCACGCAACATTATTCGAGTTGGGTTAGGTCGTCAACCAAATAAAACATAACTAGGCTCCACAAAGCCCAACAAATCTCCCACTTGGAGACTATTTCAATCACCAACATCAACCGCATTCCTCCAAAAACAACCCCTCATCCCTGCAACTCATCCTCCTGTTCTCAAGCTCGAAGACCAACTAAAGCTGCATACAGCTTCAGCTTCTCAATAATGACACCATTAGTCAACATGTCTGCCAGGTTCTCAGATCCACAAATCTTCTCAAGTATTACCAGCTTATCTTCTACAAGGTAATAGATAAAGTGGTATTTTGTCTGTATATTCTTTGACTTTGAATGAAAAACCAAATTTTTAGCAAGAAAAATTGCATTCTGACTGTCATTGTGTAGAATGCCCATCTTTTGCTTCTTACCCAATTTATCTAAGAAGCCATGTAGCCAAATCATCTCAATTCCAGCTTCAGTTGTTGCAACATACTCAGCTTCTATAGTAGACAAAGTAACAATCTTTTGTAAATTTGAAGCCCAAGATATAGTTGTACCACCCAGAGTAAATACAAACCCAATATTACTCTTTCTACTTTCAAGATCACTAGCAAAATCAGCATCTACATAACCCTGCAGTTTCAAACTTACACCTGTGAAGCAAAGACATGTATCTGACTTACCCCTCAGATATCTCAGAATCCACTTGACTGCCTCCCAATGCTGCTTTCCTGGCCTACTCATGTATCTGCTCCTAACTCCTATTGCATGTGCAATGTCTGGCCTTGTACACACCATAGCATACATCAAGTTGCCAATAGCTGAGGCATAAGGCACCTTGCTCATATAGTCCATTTCTTCTTCTGTCTTCGGTGACTGTTCTTTACTTAGTTTGAAATGACTACCCAAGGGTGTGCTCACTGATTTGGCTTTATTCATGTTGAACCTACTGAGAACTTTCTTCACATACTCTAACTGTGAAAGCTTCAATGTACCATTAGCCTTGTCTCTAATGATTCTCATACCAAGGATTTGCTTTGTAGCTCCCAAATCCTTCATTGCAAACTATTTTGACAATTGCTTCTTTAGATTATTAATCTTCTTAATGCTAGACCCTACAATGAGCATATCATCCAAATACAATAGTAAAATGATGTAAGAATTGCCAAAGAACTTAAAATAACAATAGTGATCAGCTTCACATCTCTTGAACCCAATTTTATGCATAAAACTGTCAAATTTCTTGTACCACTGTCTTGGAGCTTGTTTTAGGCCATACAAGCTCTTTCTCAGTTTGCAAACTAGATTCTCTTGTCCCTGAACAATGAACCATTTTGGCTGAATCATGTAAATGTCTTCCTCCAAGTCACCATGAAAGAATGTCGTCTTCACATCTAACTACTCAAGATGTAAATTTTCTGCAGCCTCATTCCTAATACCAATCTAATTGTTGACATCTTCACAACTGGAGAAAATATCTCTGTTTAGTCAATGCCCTTCTTCTGTTGGAACCCTTTAACAACTAATCTGGCCTTGTAACGTTTGCTACCATCATGCTCATTCTTTATTCTATATACCCACTTGTTGTGCAAAGCTTTCTTTTTTGCTGGCAATTCAGTCAGTTCCCATATCTGATTCCCCAACAAGGAATCCATCTCATCCTTCATGGCTAACTCCCACTTGCTTGAATTTTCATCTTGCAAGGCTTCATCATAACATTCTGGCTCATCACCATCAGTTAACAGGAGATAATTTAGAGCGGGTGAATAACACTATGGAGGTCTAATGGTCTTGGAAGATCTACGAACTTCAGCTATAGGTGTACTCTGAACTACCTGTGAATCTACATTCTCCTTATCTTTTTCACTCATTTTCTGTACAGTACTTTCAGTCAATTCATCTAAATTGACAAACTCAGATTTATTTTGATCTATCTCTGTAATGTCTGGCACTACAATTGACCTGTCCTTATACATAACCTGTTCATTAAATATCACATTTCTACTTCTGATGATTTTTTTGTTTTGTTCATCCCAAAACCTATAGCCAAATTTCTCATCACCATAGCTAATGAAAAAACATATTTTAGACTTTGCATCAAGTTTACTATAAGCATTAGAATCAATATGAACATAAAAAAAAAATAATAAAAAACTTTTAAATGGGAAAACTTTACTTTTTTACCGCTCTAAACCTCCTTAGGAAGTCTGAACTCCATGGGAACTGATGATCCTCGGTTTATCAAGTAAGTTGCAGTGCTAACAGCATCAGCCCAAAAAGCTTTTGGTAGTCCAGCATGCAACCTCATACTCCTAGCATGCTCATTGAGAGTTCTATTTATGCGCTAAGCCATACCATTCTGTTGTGGTGTCCTAGGAATAGTCTTCTCCATCCTAATTTCTTATGCAGCATAATACTCACTGAACCCTCCATCTATGTACTCTCCTCCATTATCTGACCTCAAACATTTTACTTTCAAACCTATTTCTATCTCAACCATGGTCTTCCACTTCTTTAAAGTTTCAAATACATCATATTTATTTTTCAGAAAATAAACCCATACCTTTCTGCTTGAGTCATCAATGAAAGTGATGTAATACCTTGAACCTCCAAGGGATGCAACAGGAGAACCACAAATCAGTGTGTACTAACTCCAATTTTTCAGCCTTCGGTGTCTTGCCAGTTTTCAAGCAGCTTACCTTTTTCTGCTTTCCTAAGATGCAGCTTTCACACATGTCAAAATCAACGGACTTCAATTTGTAGTTTCCCTTTTAACAGCAGCATATTCATCCCTTTCTCACTTATGTGACCAAGTCTGCGATGCCATAGGCTTGTATTAGTACTTGCTTCAGCAACTGCAATTGTGTCTCTTGGACTTGAGGTCATATATATAGTACCAGTCTTCTTTCCACGAGCCAATACTCTGGCTCCCTTTGTAACCTTCCAAGTACCACCAACAAATAGTATTGCATGCCCTTCATCATCAAGTTGTCCAATAAAAATCAGATTCCTCCTCAGGTCAGGAATATGTCGAACCTTCTCCAGTAACTAAACAGACCCATTGGCCAACAATATCCAAATGTCGCGCATACCCACAACATCCAAGGCTGCACCATTAGCCAAATATAGCTTACCAAAATCACCTGCAACATAATTCTGTATGATTTCTCGGTGTGGAGTAGTATGAAATGAAGCTCTTAAGTCCAAAACTTAATCATCAAGTGGACTATCTACTGCAAGAAGTAATGCATCTTGTACCTCTTCTGTTACAGTATTAGTAGAATCATCTTCATTCTTCTTCTTAGGACTTTTGCATTGCCTCCTAAAGTGACCTGTTTTCCCACAATTCCAACATTGTACTTGTTGGCCGAATCTAGATATACTTTTATTCCAATTAGAATTTCTAGATTTTGATTTGCCTCGATTAGAATTTCTATCATTACCTTTGCCTCGATTAGAATTTCACCTGCATCTCTTTTGCGAATCTCTTCAGCTAGAATTAAATCCCGTATGTCATTGTACTTTAGCTTTTCTTTTCCTATAGAATTGCTTACTGCCATCCTCATTGCCTCCCAACCATTTGGCAAAGAAGCCAAAACGATCAGTGCATGAATCTCATCATCAAAATCAATTTTTACAGACGACAATTGATTTGTGATAGTGTTAAATTCATTCAGAGGTTGTGCTATTGATGCATTCTCTACCATCTTTAGATTGAACAGTTTCTTCATCGGATGCACCTTTTTGTTTGCTGATGGCTTTTCATACATACCAAACAAAGCCTTTATTAGATCTGCTGTAGTCTTCTCATTTACAACATTGTGTGCAACAAACCTAGACAGAGTTAACCGGATAACTTCCAGTACCTGTCTGTCAAGAAGAGCCCATTCCTCATCCTTCATAGTCGCAGGTTTTTCCCCTAGAAGCGGCAGATGCAACTTCTTCCCATAAAGATAATCCTCGATTTGCATCCTCCAAAATCCAAAGTCTGTGCCATCGAACTTTTCTATTCTAGATGTCTTTCTTGCTTCCTCTACCATTGCTCCCACTCAAACCTAACCTTAGGCTCTGATATCAGTTGTAGGAAATTAACCCAAAATTCCCAACTTTTGAGAAACAAAAATAGAGAACACACACGCCAAAGAAAAAACAATCACACGTACAAGACAATATTTAAGTGGTTCAGCAATTTACCTACGACCATGGAGTTGCAGGGATTTCACTATTTTCGAGAAAAATACAAGTGCGGTAGTACAATTTTTTTCTCGCTCTCAAAAACTACAACAACAAAACCCTAATCACCAAAACCACGTTTTCTACATCCTGTGTATAGGATTCACAATGGGCTACAAAACGAGCCAAAAAAAGTGCTACGGCTTGGATCTGTCGGCCCAAGCTGACAGCTCGAAGGACTAAGTCTCAGAAAATCTCCTATTAAAAACCATGCAACATTATTTGGGTCGGGTCGGATCATCAACCAGATCAAACATAACTAGGCTCCACAAAGCCCAACAAGACTTGCATAGCTTTAACACTTGAACTTGAAATCTTATCCCTTGAAGCATTAAACACATCCTAGATCTACCAAATTATAAGTAAAGTGCATTTTGTCAAAGGATTAGTCAATTCTATATTGACATATGTTCCTAACATGATTCACATATGTCCTAACAATCTATCACCACAACATGTTTTGAATGACTATATATTGCTTGATTGCTACACATGCCATGATGAATCAATGATTTACCATTATAGAATACTGAATAGTAAGTAGTACTAAATGGCCTTAGCTATGTGCCGCTTTTGTTCCGCAATGTAAGGAAATCATCATTCACATCATTGTCCTATCATCTATGTAATGCCTGTGTAGAAGCATTGATGAGACATTGATCGAGTTTAAAAGAACATGGGTGCTACGACATGAATTATGTAAAATTCACAGCTTAAAATTCTTAATTATGTAAGTTTTTACCATAAGACTTATGTGATTTTGCCTCTTGTTGTACTTGAATGTTTTTCCACCTTTCTAAAACTTTCACCCTCAATCAAATTATTGGCTTAAGGTTGTCCATATTCATTTTAGATCATGACCAGGCAAAGCTGAAACAAACCAAAAGACCTATCTCCAAATCGTACCTTAATTAGGTTATACCCAGTCAAAGAGACTTGACTAGAATTTAAATTAAAGGACAGCAATAGACGGTAGAAAAACCTGACCATACAACAAACTTGATTATATATTACTAACTGTATCATTTGAGGCATATTCATCTTTGCAGTAATTAGACTTGAGAAGGCAAGCAACGGTGTTGACAAGGTTGAAAGTTGTAGAAGGTAGCCTGCTAAGATTGGTAAGCCATCCTCTTTTACTTGCTATCATTGTTGTATTACATCTAGAGTTAAAGTTTTCTCATATTCTACCCATTGGGTTTATTATTTAGCAGGATGTATCATTATCCTAGTGGAAAAAGTATACTGGCTGTTGTATGCTAGGATTTGTAGAAACTAAGTGGGCAGGTCTGTTATTGATCTTACTGACACAAGTTTAAATGAGGACACTGAACTTTGGAACCATTTTTGTCTGTTATAACCACCTTCTTAAATGATCGTCTTTATTTGGAGGATTTTATTGAATGCTCATCCTGTGAAGGCAGAATTGAGAAAACATATCAGGACTCAGGATTTTATTTCCCCCTTGACATCTAAAGCAATCTGATTTGTCCCTTAATATTAATTTCATTCAACCTTACTCGATTTAGGCATGGAAGGGTGTCAAGGGCAATTTAGAGAGCATTTAGTACTTCTCGGTGTCTTTTGTCTTTATATTTTGGTCTATGGACTTCTCGGAACAAGGCAACTATGAAGAGAGAGCCTTTCTCTTCCACTTATTTTGTACTCTTTTCTTCTTGTGTAGTTTTTGTTCCTTTGTTTCAATGTGCCAAAAAACGATTTACATGTGTGTGTCGATCGTTGTCATTCTTTCTCAAAAATTAGTATTTTTCAAGGATACAAAAAGTATATTTTAGGGATTAAGTGTGTTTGATGGACCGACTTAGCCTGGGTGAACTCATGATTTCCTAGAGTTTAAACCACATACTTCCTTGCTGTTGATGCAACTCTATGATGCACCACCAAACCTCAGAACTAATTAAGACTGACCATGCTGTTTTATTATATAGAATTTGTACTATTCTCTATCTTCTCTGCTACTAAAAAAAAAAATTCAAACCTGACCAAATAACTAAGTGAAATGCGACTTTTTAAATGAGGATACTTGCATAGAGCTCACATTCCCAGATTATCCTTTACAAAAATCAAAATCTATTTAGAAACAACCAGGAACTGCCCAACACTGCAAAAGGATATACCGATATACTACTGTTGACAAAGAAATGGGCACTGCCCTGCTCATTGCTGCAAGACTCCTCCGTGTTTCCTTGTCCTGAATAGATGAAGAGTATGTTTTTCTCTCTCATTCTTTCACCCCATGTCTTTGGGTACGGATGATTGATGGGCAATCCAAACCTTGTAGATATGAGAATCAATATGTTGGATTTCAATGGCAATTTCATGTTCTTTTTGTTTCAAATATTTCCTTTTGGTTCTTGTTCTTTATGTCTTTGGCCTGGTTAAACTGTTACGTTTTTTGATCTTTATTTCTATTACTGACCTGTGAGTCAGAGCTTTTCCTTGAAGGAGGTCTTTGTGAGTGCATTAGTCTCTTTTCCCTTTTCACATGTGTTCATATGTTTGATAATTTTGCGTATGAGCAGTTTGAGAAAATGGAACTTAATGATAACTATGGATGTTTCTATAGTGTAAACTAAAATGGTTTATTGGGTTTAAATCGTTGTCTCAATTTACAACTTTTGCCTCTATATCAGTAGCTAGTCGGATGAGTTTCCTATAGATAGCGTCATTTTTTGACAATTGAATATTGAGTAACTAGATTTGTTTGGTAATTTGTTCTTTTCTTGCATCCTGTGTTGTTTTTATGAAAAATAATGGCATGTTGTTTAAGTAATGAAATCCATCTATCACATCTGATTATGATAGTTTTAATCTTTTATATTGGCGACTTTCTTCTTTTTTTGGCTTTCTTCCAAAAATAAAATCGGATTTATCTTTAATTTTTATGATAGTCTATAAATTTTTTAATCTTTAATTTTTACTAGGTACTTTGCAACAATACAAGAATCTTATAATATAGTTTTATATATTTCTGAAGCATGTTATGTGACTATTATTTCCAAAAGCTATGGGACTTATGGCTTGTTTTGAATCTTTTGATACCCCACCCAAGTTTCATTTGCATGAGAATGTTCTGTGTAGTCTCAATGTTTCTGGCTTTCTGCTATTGCACGATGATTAGAAAAAAAGAAGCAAGTATTTGTTCATTAGTTGGGTGTATCTCATTTTCACCTTTTGAGTCTTTCTTTGATGGGAAAATTTGAAGTGGGTCATTGCCATAGAAGCTAGTCTTGTAATTCTATCCTGCATTTTAGTTCATTTTTATATTTTAAATGTTATGAACAAAGTTGTACCTAATAATAGATTTTGAAAGACGTTAAAAAGGGAATTTTGAAGTTGGTCATTGTCCATAAAGGAGTTATGAAGCAATGACCTCTAAATCAATAGGCAATTGATTCTAAAAAAAGTTCGCTTTTTAGATATACTGATTATCTTTTTTTTGGCTTCATTTCTATAGTTTTGCTATAATTTCCTATTTTATCTTAAACCTATTATATGGTATTCATGAGGAAGTTAGAAATTTTTGTCTCATTACTTGGTTTGTTGGACTTTAGCTATGAATTTGTGTGGTCGGGAGTGGCATTTTGAAATTGATGCTTGATTGCAAAAATCTTGACACCAAATTTTAAGGACTGATTCTTTTGTGTATTTGGCTTGCTCAAGTTTGTTACTCTTTGCTTTGCTTATTTCCACACCTTTGTTGTGCAGCAATGGAGTGAGCCAATTAATGAAGCTATTCAAGGGCTTTGAAGGTGCTCTCGTTCTAGTCAAGAACTCGACTTACAGGATTTAAGCATTGAATGTGTTTGGCTATTGGTGTATTCAATTCTACTAAACCAAGTTCAATACTTACAGCTTTGGTCATCTATTACATAATGTCAAAGATGAGATGGCCTTTTTTTGCAGTGTTGAGTTTAAACATGTACATAAGGCAGGCAATACAAGTGCTTAATATTCTCAGTTGATAATAGGTAGCCTTTGGACAAGAGTTGATGGCGCTTATAGTTGGGCCACTTTTTTTTTTATAGGTACTTATAGTTGTTCCACTTGAGATCAACAAAGCAAATGAACTTGAAGCCCACTTTTTTTTCCTTTATTTTATTTTATTTTTTGCATGAATTATGTATTTTTAATGGTGGGAAAATTGGCCTTGTAATCAAATTCATCATTTCAATTGAATTTGTTCAGTTTTGGAACAATTTTTCTTTTTCTTTTTATGTGTGTTTTGTTTTAATATTGCATTTGTCACCTTTTTTTTTTTTTTTTTGGGAGAAAGAGACTGTACTTTTTATAAAAATTCAAAGCCCATTACAAGACATTATCATGAATGATATTTGCAATACAGTCAGAAATTTCTTCTAGCCATATGATCTCATCTTACTAGAATTGTGCATGTCTTGCAAGAAGTGTATGAGTTTCAAAGGATCAAAGGATCAGCCTTTTAACTGATTTGCTAGGTGTCTTATATACTCTATGACATGACCAATAAATTGGTTACTCAATTATGTGTTGTCTACTAATCTTGATGAACAAAAAATGTCCAAAGACAATAAACTCTCTTACCATCTTCTTTATGAAATTAAAACAACCATAATTGGCTTGATAACTTTCAAAAGAATCACAAACATCATTATAGATATTGAAAAGAATAACTGCATTTTATTATATTCTCTTGGTTTGTACTATACATCCTTGTAATGGATTTGTATGTATAAACAAAGACACTCAAGTGTCAAAATTGGACAATAAAACATAATACTCAATTCTTTTTGCCTCATTACTTAAAAATAAGTTAACATGTATCAAATCTAAAACTTTAGTAAAACTGAAAATTAGTCCCGCTAACTTCAAAGATAAATGACTTCAATCTCTCATGAATGCTTCAAAACCTTTTCTGGCAATGTAGCTTGGCTGGGGCCTATCATCTTGCAAGGTTAGAAAACAAATTTCAATTTGCACAATAACATCCTAGAAGACCAATCCTCTATTTACTAGCAAAAATCCTATATGATTCATTTGGTTTCAAGCGAGATAGACCAGCAATTCGATTGGAATTTGAATCATAGTTGCTATAAGCACTTTTCTAGTACCCCACACAGCCCACACCTTTTGGAATCATAACAGCCCTTATTTCAAGCTTGGTTAAATATAGATTGAAAGCTCGAAAACATGTTGAAAACACAAGAGCTGTTTAGACCCCCCCAATTAAAATTACGGCTCGATAGATTTTACACAACTTTAATACAAAGTGCGGAATAGTGTAAAAGCGAGCGGATGAACAAGTAAGCTACTCTAATCCATAAACTAAGCAACACAGCAGTATAATGGAATTAAACAAGAGTAGGGAAGAAGGATGCAAACACAGAAAACACCGAGACGTGTTCTCGAAGAGGAAACCGAAGAACTCGGCGAAAAACCTCTCCACCGCCCTCTAAGCGGAAATCGATCCACTAGACAATCAGTTGGGATACATGGGTTAGCAAGAGACCCTCCAAGCCTAATCTACCCGATGTACCTAATCCCTCCAAGCTCCTACTCCAACAAGGCTTCTCGGAACCGTGTCTTGTCTAGCACCCCGGATCCCGCAACAAGCTCCATGTTGCATCTGCCATTCCAGGCTTCTTCCAATGCTTCCCAGCAGCACCAAAACGTCACTCAACACTCTCAAATGGTGTGGTAAGTGTTTGGGCTATCAACCTCTTAATGGTATGGAAATGGAGAGGGAAAGGTTGAGGAGATACCACAAGCAAGTGTATAGAGAAAGGTGGGGATGACAATCTCTAATTCCCAATATGTTTGGCTAGGGTTTTCTCTCTGAAGCATTCCTCAACATTTGTGGGTAATGAGGGTATATATAGGATAGGTGCAAAATGTGTGAGTCAGTCAGTACTGGCTGGCAGAACAGCTTGTCTCGCGGGTGTCTCGTGGGAAGGCCTTACCCGCGAGATACTCGCGAGAGACAGCTGTCTCCACCTGGCCTGACTCTTCGCATTCTAGCACGTGTAGGGCATATGCTTCACTTCGCGGGAAGCTAGGTCGCGACATACCCACGAGAATCCTTCAGCCTCCAAATGCTTGAGTCTTCACACACTCTCTCTATCACACAACCCTTACAACAAATCTCACAACAAATACAGGGTATAAACAATTGATAATAATTACAATCAAATTTGGCACAGAATAAAAGTCAACAAAATACATAGTTGTAAATAACAACTTTACAATCTCCCCATTTGGCTATTCCGTGACAAAACCCTAAAACAGACTCTAGACTTAAACGTGAGTTTGGGAACAAAGGCAAAACTCACTCACACCTAATTCTAGATTCTGATAAGCTCTTGAAACATATGAACAAGTAACTCCTGAAACACAACAACAAAATAATATCATTGTATGCAGAAAACTTGAAAAACATATGGAGCAATAAAAACATGATCAAGCAAAATGAAATAGAAACACTAGATCATGGCAAGATCAAACAAGTAATCACTATACACAAGCAATTACTATGCTCATTCACTCGAGGAATGAACATCCGGATATGCAAGATGATGAGCTCATTTGAAGAGTACCATTTGCAAATCCAACACTCAACCAATGCAAAATACTCGAAGTATTTGCATCTAGGAACAATCCTACTAGGGCACAAGAGTGTTCATCACTCAACCAATGCATAGAACGTATATGCATCTAGGAACAATCCTACACGGGCACAAGAGTGATGTACTGAAGTAAAATGAATGACATTAAACTTCAATAACACAAGCATAAAGGCTGCATAAACAATGTACTGCACATGCATGGTACATACCATAAAAGCCTACAAAATATGCAAAGAAACAAACCCTTAAAGCTTACAAAAGCAACATGGGTACATGCAAAGTATGCTACAAAGCATAGAGAGTATCACAAAAGAAACATCTGAAATTATACTTAAATAAAAACAGAGTATCAAAGTTTTAAACCAAAAGCCGTAAAACAGTTATAAAGACTAAAAAATACTGAATAAAAACCGTCTGAAAAACCAATAACCAATGTTACTAAGTTGCTAGACTATGCTCCCCCTAACGCTGTGCAAGCTCTTCTCCAGCTCCCCCTCAGAAATTTCTCCCCCTTTTTGACCGGAATGGCCAAAGGGCTAGAACGGATCGGACTCTGAATCTGAGCTATGAGTGGAGGTCAAGTCCTGAACCTGCGATGCTAATGCGGTGATCTGTCCTTGAAGGTACGCGAATTGATCTGCTGTGTGCTGCACATGGGAGTCAAGCACTGTAGACATCTGATCCATCTTAGCAAGCAACTGATCAAGTTTGCTTAAGCCATGTGGTGGAGCCGAAGATGATGGCTATGCAGAGGGCTCTGGAGCCGAGGTGAACCTGTCAATCTCTTCCTCTGTATCTTCACCTTCATCCTGCTGAACCCGTCGTGGTGGTGGTATGGTATGCACACCAGTCTTGGAGCCTCTAATGTGTGCAGTGCTCCTAGTCAGTGTATGACCACCAATGGGGTAATCCCTCTGAACAACTGTGAGGCCACTGGGTAGCTTGAGCTTTGCCTTGGCAATCAATCCCATGATCAAAGAGGGGAACGGCATCACAGTCCGTGAATTCTGCTTTGTGATGCTCTTCTTCAGGACATGCATGATATGGCCACAAATGTCAATCTCCTTATGTGTAAAGAGATCATACAAGAATCTTGTTCTCAGAGCAGATAGAGTGGTGAGATTGGTGATCGGATATAGATTATGAATCATCACATAGCTTAGTGTCCTCATTTCTGGAGAGAACTTGAGGGTGTTCATGGATGATTTCTTCGGTTCACCACCAAGGAGTGTAATCATCTCAGCAATAGAACCCAATATGTCCTCATATGCAACTGTGATTGGCTGAGATGGAGGACGAGTCTCCAAAAAGTCTTGGATGATCTCTCTTGTAATCATAAACTCCTTGTGTCTTACCCAGCACTCAATACAGTCTCCGTTGACAGTGGCATTAGAGAAGAACTCCTTGATAATCTCTGAATATACCACTCCAGTTGGATTTAGCAGCTTGGTCCAAGTTCTATCTTTGAACACTTCAGGGATGAAAGTGCCCTCAAGAGTCTCTAACTGGACTACCCGTTCCATGATGATCGTCTTGTCCTTGTAGCAGTCATTGTACTTCATATCAGCTTCTATAGACTTGAAATGATCAGAATCAGTTCGGGCTCGCTTTGAGATCGATTTCTTCTTAGCTGCATGCTTGGTGGGAGACATCTGCACAATTTCACAAAGCAAAGAAAAAATTGCACAAACACAAACCAGAAGACAAACTTTATTAGATTCAAGTTAGTTCCACATCAGACTTAAACTGACTGAAAACATAGCATGGTTGACTCTTAACATCATGCTTAAAGACTCAAACCTATAAAGCATAACCACAATGCAAAAAATTAAGAGACAGTGCAAGTGTGTGTGTCTGTGTGCATGTGCTGATGAGTGTGTGCGGCATGAGAAGCATAAGGGTGCCTAAGTGTGCCTAGTTGTGTGCCAAGAGTATGCAATTTGTGCAAAGTACATGAGACACACTATCAATGACCAAATTGAGTGAAATAAGGTCAAACAAGTGAAAGTCCATGGATTGAAATCACTTGATTCCAATTTTGGCACAAGAATATCACTCGGACATTTTGACAAACACCTAGCATGCACAAATGCAATTATAACATGAATAATGCATGAACATGGGAAAATCTACCCTCAATACATGATAAAATGCCACAAGGGGCCAACACAGATGCAGAAACACCAAATAGGACACAGCCCAATCAAAATATTTGAGAAAACTTCACCCAATTTTGAAAACTAACCCAAAGTTTCGAAAATCCCCAATTATCAAAACCCTAACAAAAATTCTGCATAAACTAAGCAAAAACTTAAAAAGAATTGATTAACAAACATACCTTGAAAAAGAAAATGCAGAAAAAATGCTTGGATTGACGGGGTTTGAATGGAATAGTGATTTGGGTTGAAAAGGTTCGAGAGAGGTTGAGCGAGGGAAGTTTTTGTGTTTTGAAAACTGTCACATCAGCAATATAAAAACTGAAAACACGCGTTTTTCGTGGGTTAGGGAGTGGCGAAACAATCGCGAGACAGTCGCGAGAAGGGCCACTGAAGCACAAAACTTTCGCGAGAAGCACTAAGTCGCGAGACAGTAGTGAGACAGTCGCGGTAACTTCTGTCTGAAATTGGAAAAATCCAATTTTTAGCCAAACAGCATTTCGCGAGAAGCTGTTGGTCGCGATACAGTCGCGATACAGTCGCGAAAGTTTCTGTGTGACAGGATAAAAGAAATATTTCCCTCAACCCCTTTTCGCGGGAAGCTCTAAGTCGCGAGCTTCTCGCGAAACAACCCCTGAACCTGTTTTTTGAAGAAACACAAAAACATGCATTTTAATCAAAAACAAAAGACATGAAAGTATAAAATCACTTTCAAAAACAAATAAAACACTCAAAAATCTTTTTGGGTTTGATCAACAAAGATTGAGCATGTGAAAACACATTTAATCAAGTACAATCACACAAATGAATATGACATTCATTGAACATAGACTTGTGTGTTGTGTGTGGATATCAAAAATGAGATAGTCCTTAGTCCAATGTGAAGCTTCAATGATCAATTCAATCAAGGCATACACAACTAGCACTAGATTATGAGACCTATCTCAATTATAGAAACATGCATATATGACCTCCCACAAGTACTTAATGAAAATTCTTTGAAGATTTTCATTTGGCTCCATATTCAACATATCATTTGCAACTTTTGAGCAAAGAAAATCTCATTGAGAGATAGATGCCTGAAATTTTTGATATTTCAATTGATGTGTTAGCCTTTGGCTTTTTGGGCATCATACATTTTATTTTGGTCGCTTTCCCTTTTTCCTAGTCAAATACTAGTTTGTGCGACAGGCTTTTGCAGCTCTATATCTCTTTTCATTTGTAGATTTACATTCAGAGAGCTCTTTAAAGCAAAAAAAAAATAAAAAGTGGGAAGATATATAGGCACGAGTCTATGCATGTCTCAAGATCAACAAAACCATTCACTAATCATTCATGACAAGGTTGAAGATCTATTTACAACAATCACATAGATTTCAGAATTTCTTCCACAATGATATGAGTGCATAAGAAACAAGCTAAGCTCGTTAAATGCACAAAGCCATAAGTACAAAGGTACAAGGCAAAACATGCTTTGAGACAAAACTCAACAAAGTGATCAAACTTTTTGGATTTTCTATTTTTTATGTGTTTTTGAATTTTTGAACACACCCAAAGCAGAACAAGAAAAGAAAGATCAACAAAAACAGCTGGTACAAACCAACCAGACAAAATAACAACAGTAAAAAGAAAGCAATGCATGAAAAGATGCAACAGTAAATGTCCCTAAATATTGAAAGAATTTATGCGTGGACATGTTATAATGCTTATGCATGAGTACCCCTCTTCACCCACACGTCACGTGCATTTAGGGTGATATCCTTAACGGATTGGGTACGAGAATTTGGACTGTCAAACCTTCTGGTGAAACTCTCCAAGCAAGTGGTGAAGGCACCGATCATTTTCATCACGTCCATCATACCGGGATCACGATTTTGACTTCTCGGTTGTTCACCACCCCAAGACCTCATGTCATTTCTCCTTCCTCGTGACCGAGGTGCGCTTACATTGTTGTCTGATCTCAGCTTTTGACAGTTGGGTCTAGTATGTCCTTGCAGTCTGCAGTAATGACACACATAATCCGTTCTAGGACCCCGTTGTGATCTCGGGAGAGATCTTCCTCTGGTTTCATGTTTAGCCACAGATTGATTTCGGGGCTTATTCACCATTCGTTGCTCAACCACATTCTTCTTCTTCACGTCCTCAACTTTCTCAAGAATGGGCTCTTCTACAATCGTCTTGTTTGCCTTCACAAACTTTACTTCTTTGGTGACTTTGACTGATGAGCTGCTTCCTCCGGTGTATCCCAACCCGGACTTGTCTGAAGAAGGTTTTTGAGATGAGATAACATCATCTAACTTCTGGGAGGAGACTCTCTCTATCTTGGCATGAGCTTGCACTACCTCTTGCTCAAGAAACCTCACCTTCGTATAGGCTTCAGACAGCTCGCCATTTAGTGCCTCAATCTCACACTTAGCCTCTTTGTATCTGACCAAGAGACTTCTGTAATCTTCTCAGCTTTCTTCATTTTCCTTACAGCTGCCTTGGCTACTCTGGTATACTCTCCCGACTTCTCAAGTAGTAAGGAGTAATTTTCCTGAAGATTAGCTGTATTCTCTTCTTCCTCTTCAACATCTGATTCTTCCACAATTCCGATAGATTCTGAATCAGAATGCTCACCAAACTCCTTCACAAGAGCACCCAAATCATCCGAGGAATCCACATGTGCAATGGTCATGAAGGCGGAGTAGTTTCCCTCTCTGTCACAGCTCTCTTCCGAGTCAGAATCAGAAGAGTCTGAATCACTGAGCGTCGTGGCATAAGCCTTGCCTTTTCCCCTCAGAAAATTTGGACACTCCTTCTTTAGATGTCCAATGCCATTACACTCATAGCACACAATGTCTGAAGGAGGCTGAAAATCCTTTCCTTCTTTCCTCTTAAACTCTTTCCTATCACCTCTTGAAGATGAAAACTTCCCTCTGTTGAAAGGTTTCCCACTGTTCTTCATCTTCAGAAATTTGCGGAAGTTTTTCGCAAGAAATGCTACTTCCTTCTCCACTCCATCTTCTTCGGAGGAATCATCCATCCTTTCGATGATGGTTTTAAGAGCAAGAGATTTACTCATCTTATGGGAAGGCAGTCCCATCTCATATGTTTGGAGAGACCCAACTAATTCTTGAATTTTGATCTCATCCAAATCCTTGCTTTCCTCTATGGCTGTAACTTTTACTCTAAAGCTTTTAGGCAAGGACCTCAGTACTTTTCTCACCACCTTAGTATCTTCAATCTTCTCCCCGAGATTGAGTTTAGCAATTACAATTTCATTGAGCTTCCCATAGAATGAATCAAACGGTTCATCATCCCCCATCTTGAGCTCTTCAAATTTGGTGGTAAGCATCTGAAGCTTTGTGTCCTTAACTTTCTTTGTTCCCTCACAAGTGGTCTCCAAAATCTCCCAAGCTTCTTTGGCAACTGTCATATGAGAGATCCTGTGGAATTCATCAGGAGACACAGCACAAAAGATAGCGTTTAAAGCTTTACTATTAGCATTGGCTGCTGCAAGAGCTGCCTTATCCCAATTAGCCTTAGGAGCTTCCGGCTTAGTCCAGCCTATCTCTACCGCATCCCAAACGGTATCTTCTATAGAGCATAAAAATGCTCTCATTCTGACTTTCCAGAATGTGTAATTGTTTCCATCAAAAAATGGTGGAACATTGAGCGATTGAGACCGGTCCATCTCAAATAGGGTCAAGGATCACACTAAGGTATTTAAACCACAGCAAGTGTACCCGCTCTGATACCAATTGAAAGCTCGAAAATGTGTTGAAAACACAAGAGCTGTTTAGACCCCCAATTAAAATTACGGCTCGAAAGATTTTATACAACTTTAATACAAAGTGCGGAATAGTGTAAAAGCGAGCGGATGAACAAGTAAGCTACTCTAATCCATAAACTAAGCAACACAGCAGTATAATGGAATTAAACAAGAGTAGGGAAGAAGGATGCAAACACAAAAAACACCGAGACGTGTTCTCGAAGAGGAAACCGAAGAACTCGGCGAAAAACCTCTCCGCCGCCCTCCAAGCGGAAATCGATCCACTAGACAATCAGTTGGGATACATGAGTAAGCAAGAGACCCTCCAAGCCTAATCTACCTGATGTACCTAAGCCCTCCAAGCTCCTACTCCAACAAGGCTTCTCGGAACCGTGTCTTGTCTAGCACCCCAGATCCCGCAACAAGCTCCATGTTGCATCTGCCATTCCAGGCTTCTTCCAATGCTTCCCAGCAGCACCAAAACGTCACTCAACACTCTCAAAGGGTGTGGTAAGTGTTTGGGCTATCAACCTCTCAATGGTATGGAAATGGAGAGGGAAGGGTTGAGGAGATACCACAAGCAAGTGTATAGAGAAAGGTGGGGATGACAATCTCTAATTCCCAATGTGTTTGGCTAGGGTTTTCTCTCTGAAACATTCCTCAACATTTGTGGGTAATGAGGGTATATATAGGATAGGTGCAAAATGTGTGAGTCAGTCAGTACAGGCTGGCAGAACAGCATGTCTCGCGGGTGTCTCGCGGGAAGGCCTTACCCGCGAGATACTCGCGAGAGACAGCTGTCTCCACCTGTCCTGACTCTTCGCATTCCAGCACATGCAGAGCACATGCTTCACTTTGCGGGAAGCTAAGTCGTGACATACCCGCGAGAATCCTTCAGCCTCCAAATGCTTGAGTCTTCACACACTCTCTATCACACACCCCTTACAACAATTCCCACAACAAATACAAGATATGAACGATTGATAATAATTACAATCAAATTTGGCACGGAATAAAAGCCAACAAAATACATAGTTGTAAATAACAACTTTACATAGATTATGACAAAGGCAACCCAATAGAAGAAAAACTAAATCTACCATAATTCAGTAATTTATCAATCATTTACTGCAATTAGAGTAGAAGTCAAATAAAAAGCCTAGTTGCATACTTGATCGGATGCCCACCATTATCTGTAATTGCAAATCAAACCAACCAAATGCTTTAAGAATACTGCCAAGTCATGCTCAAATTTGTAGTGGCAACCGAAGCAACTAAGACAATGCCTATCTCTCCAGTATTAACATATGAAGAAGCAATATCAACATGATAAATTGTAATATTTGGAAGAAAAAATATGGACTTTGCCAACATGTGGGATTTTCACAAACTTCTTAATATTAGGTAATTGAAGGGGAATAAAAGAAGAAACAATGCTGTCTATGAGCACATCTTTGGCAAAATCAAGACCCCATTTGAAAATGTGCAACATTCACATTGCAGAAGAAGACCACCCAAACCACATCCCAACCAAAAAAAAGAAAAAAAAAATTCCTCAACAGGAAAACAAAAAAAATTACTCGATGATGAAATATAGTGACAGAATAGTAGTACACCTAATGATTACCTGTTGAAAAGAGAGATATTGATGAAAGAAAAAACCTTTAGGCTGCGTTTGGTTCGCGTAAAACGTTTTCCGGAAAATATATATTTTCCGGAAATGCTATTTTCCGGAAATGGAAAATGTTTTAAGGTTGTTTGGCTGTTTCGGAAATCGTTTTACGGAAAATCAATTCCGGTGTTTGGTTCGATCAAATATTTTACGGAAAATGCTTTTTGTTTTACGGAAAATCGATTTTTATGTTTGGTTCAGGTAAACATTTTACGGAAAATGAAATCCATTTTTTCCGGAAAATCAATTTTCATGTTTGGTTTGTGAATTAATTTTACGGAAAATATTAAAATGCCTTACAAATTGAGACTCCTGCATTATATAGACAAACCTGTAATAATTACAAACTAATCATCCACTTCAACATACACCTGCATTGCATATATATATCTGTAACAGTACAAAAATAATCATCCACTTCAACATCAAAAATAATCATTTAAATATGCCGATAATATTAATATAAAAATAGCCACATTCATCGTTCACCATTGTCATTACACCTCCATGATGTACAAAAATGATACCTACTCATGGTATCTGAATAGTACAAATACATAATTTCGGCAACTGTATTGTCCCAATAATACAAAGTACTATATATATAATACAATGTTAGGTTAATACTAGTTCTACAACAAAAGTGAATTCATAAAGCTACCATCACATTCTACATGAAACAGGCAAGTCAAAGTTGTGAGAAAAGAAAACTATCCAGCCAAATCTTTCGCAGCCTAGCATTCTTGGCCAGAAATCCCCGTGCTACCTTCTCATTTTCACACAGATGGTCAAACGCAGTTGCAAGTATTTCTTCACTATACCCATCTGCCATCATAGCCATAACCTCATTATAAAGAGTTGTGTAATCTACCGGGCCCCGATTGATTTCTTTCAGAGCTGTAGCTATATCCTTCAACTGATCAGACAGCTCAGTCAACATGCTATCATCAGCGGTAGAAGGTGCACGACCTCTTTTCCGGGACTTGGAAATTCCCGACCCAGTTGTGGAGGACTCGACTACATTCTTACCTTTTTCGACCACATCTTCCTCCACATTATCAGCAACAAATTCAGCACTGTCGCCATTATCTGGCTCATTTTCATAATCTATATAGGACTTTGAAAAGCCACCAGTAGCTGTGTCCTTGCCCACGACAAGAGCTAACTCATCATACATCTCTATTTTCTTGTTTAGAAAATCTGCATGCTTGCGATGTGCCTGTAAGGGAGAAAGGAACGTATAATAACAATGCAATAATTACTTCACTCATAAATTCAATATTCAACGCATTAATGATGCCAGTAAACAAAAAAATCTGTTACTACATGAAACATAAAGTGGGTGTCCATCCTTGTCAAATTAAACATAAAAGCATGGTGTGGAATAGATGCTGCATTTAAACATCTAGCTATGGTAGTGTGACATTACTCTAGGATTAAAACTTAATAAATCATGATAAAGTTTACTTCACACAAGTATATAATTTACTAAAAACTTCATCTAACCTACATTTATTCATAGATGTCTTCTTTAAAACTATGAATATCTTTTCAAATAAATTCTTTGCCTTCAATTTCCAAACTAAAATTTCAATTTCTGGACAAAAATATATATTATCATTTATATTAAGAAAATATAATTGTAAGGCATACCATGACTTCTTCTTGATACGTCTTGGCATCGCATGTTATCATCTTGAGATTATCATCCCAACCGAAGCCACTCTTCTTTCGCAGTTTCTCAATAGTGGACCACATGGTCCTTAGAGTACGCATCCGATTGTCTACGTAGGAGGGGTGGCACTCAACCCCAAATTGGGCACTTATCTCCTTTGCTACAAGAGCAAAGGAGCCTGCCCTAAAGGTGCTAGAGGGCTTGTTGCCCTTTGCTGCCTCCTGTGCTAGTATCCTCAGCATCATTTCATGCATAGGCGGCAGCCACCTAAATTGCTTGCTGGTGCTCATTTTTTCTTTACCCTTTGACATTACTACATATGAAAATTGTATAGTCAGAGTAGTATTTATTAATGGAGATCGGAATATGAACAACAAATCAAACACACATACAACCACGCTTATAAAATGTGTACAACAGAATGAAACACGCTAACACGGAAAATAACAATGTAATACCATCAAGTAACAATGTAATGCTGAAAATACAGGTTCATTACGCCACTAGAAGTCTATAGTAAATACATTGTCTTTACGAAACATAAAAACACATATTACAATTTTAAAAATGTAAATAAAGTACTACTCTCCACTCCTCATATAATCAGACCACATAGCGTGGCATATCTCATCTCTCTTAGCATTCCATATTCTACTGTCTTCAACGGACTCCCGACGTGATTGTGTTTCTTGTTGGGGGTCACTAGACTCTACTTCGTGCATTGCATCTTCCATAATATGGTCATTTGGTTCAACCCCCATAATGTGATTATGAACCACACAACATGCTAACACTACTTTGACTTGGGTTTGAAAAGACCAAAATGGTTCTGCATCCAACACTCGAAAACGTTTTTTCAACACACCAAACCCTCGCTCAATGGTAGTTCTCAATGAAGAATGTCGGAGGTTGAACAATTCTTTCTCATTCTCAGGAGGACGATCACTAAACTCTTTCAAGTGATATCGCACACTCCGATAAGGTGACAATATTCCATTTTTATTACCATACCCAGCATCACCAAGATAATATTTACCTACATATATTCAAAAATAAAACTCAATCACTACTATGCTTAAGAAAATGCACAATATTTATTAAACTAAATAAACCAAAAAGGTGAAGTACTTGTATAATACCGTTGGGAATTGAAAATCCCCCTGGCCTAGCAAATGCATCAGTTAACACACGTGAATCATGTGCACTGCCTTCCCATCCAGCCAATACATATGTGAACTTTAAATCAAAACCAATGGCAGCTAACACATTTTGCGTGGTTCCATCTTTGCGACCACGAAATCTTCCTTGTATTTCAGTTGGCACAGATGCACGAACATGTGTACCATCTATTGCTCCAACACAATCCTATTTTTCGACACACATAATGGTTTAAAATTGCATAAATCTACACAATTTACAAAAATTCACAAGTCGCAATATTTACCTTAAAATATGGGTAGAACCTTCTGCTATTCCTTATCTCTGGGGGTGTATCTTCGCTACGCAGTCTTATTAGAGCTCTATATAATTTCAGAACCCCCCTAAGGACAACCTTGAAATATCTATGAACAGTCTCAGTTGATCTATAGATCCGACTACCCATTACACGGAACCTCACATTATGACCAATAATGTGCAAGAAAATGAACACTTGTTCCGTAACAGGCATGTGAATAGTTGGGCGTACGTGCTCCCCCTCAGTGAGGATGTGACATAGCTGGTGAAAAGCTCTAGGTTTCATCCTAAGTTGATTCACACAATTTATCTCACTTCCATTCAGAATACTATTTATGTATTCCTCTCTCTCGGCTGCATGATTAACATAAGGCGCCCTAGGCAATCGTCTATGTCTACGTCGCAATTTCCTTAACAATGTAACCCCCACAAGGAGGACAGATGCAACTGAGGCAAGAATTGCGGCTTTGGTTTTTTTCTTCATCTAACAAAATTACAAACACTGTGGTCTAAGAGGTATGTAAATAAAAACAACCACAAACAAAAAACATCCAAACCACATTTATAACGAGTACGAAATCACATTGCATTCTATTTACAATGAATGTTTACACCATCACAAAACCATCACATTGATAACTGCACATTGATATCATCACAATACCATCATGTCTCGCATTATTAGTCATCATAATACAATTTAAACACACACATATTCTACCGATCAAAAATAATAAAACCAAATGCTAAAAAATTTCATACAATTTGTCATGTCTCAAGCTTGAAAGTATACATAACTCAATAGGCAACATAATAACATTTGCTATATCAAAGTATACATATCAAGCTCCAAAACTGTATACACAAAACCTAACTAGCCAAATTTTACACAAACCCAACTAGTCAAATTCTATAAAAAAAAAAAAAAAGAACTTGGAAATACAGTGTCCACAAGCTTCTGTGACTACTTCTAAAGCAACCCCTGGAAAATGCATGCAAATTGCTCACTGTAAAATTATAGGAACAACAATGCAATGTTCAAAACAGTATAACATATGCAAGTGTAAACATTAATGCTCACAGCAATATGTACATTGCTCACAGTGTACATTGCTCACAGTATACAAATATACATATGTACAAATATTTACATAATGTTACAAATAACTAAATACAAATATATATAACTAAATATATAAATATTTATTTATAAATAAATATGCATATATTTATGTATTTATTTCTATTACCAATCTGTGAGTCTGAGCATATTGTAGGTATTTCATTTATTTGATGTTGATAGTGTAGTGAATTGGTGTAAAATTGTCAATATATATAAATACAATTTTACACAAATTCATAAGTTTGTGTATAAATATATAAATACAATTTTACAATATATAGTTTATTGATAGTTCAAACTTATTAATATTGTAAATATGTAGTTATCAATAATATATAAATACATATATAATATTTTACAATCAAACTTATCAATAAAATTTGATAGTTCAAATTGATAAGTTTAATAAATATATAAATAAATAAATATATAATCCCAACAATGCAATCTTCTGTAACCAGTCCGATCCACTAAAAAAAAAAATTATTACTGATAAAAAACAACTCAAACAGACCAAAGCTTTACTAAAAAAAAAAAAAAAAAAACCGATCGGACTCACCGTTAAGTGTGGTGGTCGAACGGCGCTGAAATCGGCGAGGTGGTGGAACGGCTTGAGTGGATCGGAGTCGCCGGTGACTGCTGGTGGTGGAACGGCGTCGGAATGGTACTGGGACTGCGTCGAACGGCGTCGAACGGCGTCGAAATGGATCTGCGTTCTTCGTCGGACTGCGTGGATCGGACTGGGTTGTGGGATTTGGCTCGGACTGCGCAGATCGGACAGGGTTTGGGACTGGATCGGACTGCGTGGATCGGTCCGTTTGTTCTGGGTTTGTCTATTTTTTCGGTGGATCGGTAAGCATTTCTGGGTTTCTCTCCTTTTTTGGTTCAACGGACTGCTATGATCTCTATTTTTTTCTTTGGTTTTGGTTGCTGAGATTTTCGGCTTCGCTCGTTCTCTCTCTGGCTCTCTGCTATTTTCTCTTTTCTGTGTTCGCGTGCGAGACCCGGAAATGGTTTGAAGGTAAAATACAAGCGTAAAACCATTTCCGGGTCAAGGGTGAAAATTTGGTCAAATTTTATGCATATTTTCCGGAAAATGAATTTTCCTTGCCAGCCAAACACATGGGCCTGGTGGTAAATGATTTCCTGAAATCATTTACCACCAAAACAAACGGAGCCTTAGTTTCTTTCAACTATTATTAGGCACTAGTAGAACTAATTATTCGCAATATCTATGTCTTCTGTAGACAGTGCACTAAGTTCTCAGATGGTGTGTACAACTATGACATTTTAAAAAGAGACAATGCACTCAAAGTTCATTTCTTTTATATCACATTGTTGTCTCAAGTAATTCTATATCTGTGTAACAACATTCAATGCCTTTTACATTAAACTTTCAAGTTTGAAATTTGAACTTTTTAAAAATTTGAAAGCTAAGGTCGAAGGACCTAATTGGACTCTGCCTACAATCTTCCTGCTTAACATTTGTTCACCTTTGGGTTAATTGGAGTTCCATTAAAAGAACCTAATGCACTTGCAAGCACTTCCATCTGCTAGTTAATAGTTCTTAATAATACAAGGCTAATCGTGCTTAAAAAAAATCACTCATGCTTTTATTATATGTTGTATTTCATGTCTTTTTTCTTAACTTATGCAAATCATATGGATTTTTTTATTTTCCAATAAATTATGCTTTTCTTATATACATATATATTAATATTACAGAAATCATTTCATTTAAAATCGAAACATCACAATTCAAAATTATACATGACTGCACTGTTATAGGCTACAGAGTACAACTCAAGAATCAAAGCCAAGCAGACCACGGAACCAAACAACATGAAAAACCCATAAATCCCATAGCTTTTGAAAGAGAACCAGATCAACACAACCCATGAACCCCACAAAACAGATCTTACTTTCCTTTGCTTTCCCTGCAAACAAACAGAGCTCATTAAAAACTCCATAAAATAAATAAATAAAAAAAGAAAAAAAAGACAGAGATAGAGAGAAACAGAAAACTTACTCGGCAGTGGCGTCGGCGACATCGCAGTTGGGTTGAAAGAGAGCACAAGGAATCGTTGGGGAGAGAGGCCACGGCAGTGGTTGGTGCGACGACGCGGCTTCACATAAAGGTGATGGTGGCAGCGGCAACGGCAGTGTTGAGAGTGAGAGTTTCTTTTTTGAAATAATTGAGAAACAAAGAGGTGGGTTTAGGATGTGGCTCCACCGTTGGATTAACTTAGGGGCTGAGATTTGATTTGGTTTCCTATTATTTGATGTCAACACTTATCTTACTTGTCACATTTTTATTGGTTGGGAGTGCTGACTTTGCAGTCAAGACTACCTAATAATTTCTAAGTAAATCTGATACCACAACTATTTTCACAATTTTGCCACAACTTGTATTTGTATCGAGTTGTGAGTAGTGTAATTGTGGACCCATATAGACTCACCATATTTTTTTTACTACATACTACTCGTCATGTAGGCAAATTATGGTCAAAGTTGTGATAGCAGACAGACGACATACTACAGTAGAAAATAGAGACCTGAAGAGAAAAAAGCCAATAACTTTGATATTTCTTGGGAGTGGAGTGGATATAGAGAAAATCAGCTGCTAATATTAATAGCATTGCTCATTGATTATGCATGTTTTTACCATATGACTTTTGTGCTTTTGGCATGCTTTTAAGGAATCTTTCTAACTCTGTGCCTTATTTGGTTGAAAAAGTATACTGGCTGTTGCATGCTAGGAATTGTAGAAACCAAGCGAGCAGGTCTGTTATTTATCTCAAGGACACAAGCTTAAGTGAGGACGCTAAACTCTGAACCATTTTTGTATGATTGAGAAGATATATCAGGACTCAGGAATTGTGTTCTTTGTGTGAAAGATAAACCTTAAGCCATTTTTTTTCCTTCAACATCTACAGCAATCTGGTTTGATGTGTCCCTTAATATTAATTTCATTCAACCTTTACTCGATTCAGGCATGGATAAAGTACTTCTCGGTGTCTTTTGTCTCTATTTTATGGTCTATGGACTCTAGGATCAAGGCAATTAACCATGAAGAGAGAGCCATTCTCTGAATCTCTGCCACTAATTTTGTACTCTTTTCTTCTTCTGTAGTTTTTGTTCCTTTTTGTTTCAATGTGCCAAAAAACGATTCATGTGTGTGTATCGATCCCTGTCATTCTTTCTCAAAACATTACAATTTTTCAAGGATACAAAAAAGTCTATTTTAGGGATTAAAGTGCATTTCATGGACCAACTTAGCCAACGTGAACCCCATGATTTCCTAGAGTCTACTCTATCCCTATCGATACTTCCTTGCTGTTATACTATTCTCTATCTTCTCATTCAAACCTGACCAAAGAACTGAGCGAAATATGACTTTTTAAATGTGGATACTTGCACAGATCTTACATTTCCAAATTATCCTTTAAAAGAAAGTCACAAACTATCAACAATAAAAAAAAACACAAAAAATAAAAACAACCAGGAACTGGCCAACACTGCAAAAGGGTATATACTATAGTATTAACAAAGACATGCACTATAAACAATTAATAGTAAGTTGTAATGGAGCAGAGCTGGTAGAGAGAAACTAAAATAGTCAATAACTTCGATTTTTTTAGGAGTTGATTAATTATCCGGTCCCACGAGTAAAGACAATTCCAATAACGAAACTTCCTACAACTTTCCTCAACTCTCCAACATAAAACTATAATAGTTTTCCTCCAACAGAGAGTTTTATTTTTTTATTTTTTTATACCACCAATCGTTCAAGCCTACTCGAATCTTCAAGGTCCTCTCTCTTCTCTTATGCAATGTTTTGTGTGAATTCTCTGTTTTCTTTCTTTCTTTCTTTCTTTTTATATTTATTTATATGTTTCAATTTCTCTTTGGATTTTTTCTTGGATTTTGACTTTTGTGTTTTACTTTTTGTTCTATAGTATCTGAATTTCTCCTCTTATACAAACTTTGATTGTTAAATTACAAACGTTTTTCTCTTAATAATCATATCATGTGAAAAGCTAACTGTAAGCATATTCGGGAATAGTGGTAAATCTGACATAATTTGTATTCTTAAACTAAATGGATTCATCATTTTAGTTTTGACAAGGGGAAGGGTTTTTCCTGTATATAGATAGGATCACTAAAAACACAGAGGATGTTTTTGTAATGATTTAACCTTAGTTAAATAAATTTCTGCATAAAAAATAATAATCATAACAATGTGAGTTATCCACTTTGTTTAAATCCACAACTTAAATTACTTTTTTTTTTTCTGCCCATAAATAATAATTATAATATTGCGTACATAACATTTCTTATAAAAAAAATATTGACTTCACCGAAAACAGAGGATGTGAATGCCAAGCAATGCTAGTAGCACCTCAAAATTCACAAGAATCTACAATACCCAAATTCCTACAACACCTCACTTGGGCCTATCACTACCCACTAGCTTCTTTTTTTCTTATTCTTTTAAAAAATAATAAAATAAATTGTACATGTGCGAGGGAATTGGCAAATTGAGTGTAGTTGTGAGATTATTGTGAATTTTGTTATGAGCTTAGTTTTATTAATACCTCTCACACACATTCTTCAAAGTGGTATATACTTGTACTTTTTTTTTCAAATTAATTCTCTCCTTTTTTATTAATCTTATTTGTGCATATACTTGTACTTTTGATTGATTTATTTCTAAATTCTAAATAGTATATTGCTAGTTGCAGTTAGCTTTGTTATTGGCACTTATTCCATCAAGGGACCACTAGCTAGTGTGGCGCAGTTATTGCCCCCTTCTTGATGGCTATGCCAGGCGTGGGTTAGAGTCCTCATACCCCATGGGTGTGGGGTTTGGACTTTGGTTTCTAAAAAAAAAAAAACAAAGCACATGAGTGGAGTCCAAGTCGCGGGCACCATTATGTGCTGGTAGTACTCACAGACAATGTATTTGTAGGGTGTGGTCGGCTGTGATATCACAAGTGAACCACCCTTTTTTATTCTCCCAAAAAAAAAAAAAAATCCATCAAGGGCATCATTGAAGATTGTTGAACTTCTTGTCTTTTTTCTCTTGATTGCACTAAGTCATTGTTTTTCTTCGTAACTAAAGTTTTGTTGGTTGCTGCATTATCTTTTTTTCCATTTCCTTTGAATTAACTGTCTTTACATACTAAATAAATTGAACTCATGTATAGATCTTAATCACAATGATTAGTCTAGCTAGATGTAGCATCTAGCTTCCTCGAAGGTTTTATGCTTTTGTTTACTAATCTTCAACCAAAGAAAATGCTTTTTTTTTTTTGTTTAAGAGTTTAGGTGATATATATATATATATATATATATATATATTTTTTTTTTTTTTTTTTTTTTTTCTTCTCTGCTTCGAAATTTGTATTATTTTAAAGTAAAATAACAATTATAAAATAAAATAGCAATTATAAAATTTATTATAATGATTTGTATTAGCATTTTTGTGGAAATTGTTAATGTGATTCTCATAAACAACAAACTTCGAATAAAATTGCAATTAGTGAATGTTCAAAATTTCAAAACATTTGGAGCTTCAGCAAAACTTACTTAGAGCATTTTCATCAAGAGTTTTAAAATTTATAGCATTTAGCATCTAAAAACCTAAATTTATAGCATTTAACACATCATTTTACAATACCCCTAACATCAAAACTTCTATTTTTTTTACCATTTCATTTAAATATTTTTTATTTTTTATTTTTTATTCATTTTTATTCTCTCTCTCTCTCTCTCAGTAAAAAAAAAAAAAAAAAAAAAAAAAAAAAAAAAAAAAAACCTCTATCATCAACCACTAGCCACATCCACCCACCACCACCACAAACCACAGCAGGAAAAAAAAAAAATTCAGACCATCGGACCCATGATAGCTAGATCCACTTGCACATGAGCCCATCGGACCCACGACCCATTACCATCGACCCACAACCCCATCAGACCCATGACCATCGACCTACGACCCCATCGGACCCACAACCCACTACCTAACCACCCAAATCAAACCAACAAACTACCGCACCATGACCTAGGAACCACTCAGTTCACAAGAGAGAGGGAGAGTGAGAAGAGGACAGGGAACGAGAGGGAGGGTCTGAGAATGAGAATGAGAGTGATGAGAGTGAGTCTGAGTTTGAGAAGAGAGAGATAATTAAAAACATTAAAAAAATTATAACATCTTGCTACAGTGTGCTCTCATTTTTGAGAGCTCACTGCAGCAAGATGTCAAATTTTTTAGCATATGGCATCTTTGATAAAGTAGGTTTTTGTGGTTTCAGTTACTAAAAATAGCATTTTAGCATTTATAACACCCTTAATGAGAATGCTCTTAGAGCATTCTCATTAAGGGTGTCAAATGCCAAATATTTGGCATTTGACACCCCAAACTCAAAAAAGCCACTTACATCAAACATGGTAAATGCCATAATTTTTGGCATTGGTGGACAGTGCGGTCTCAAATTTGAGACCGCACTATTCACCAATTGTAAAAATTTTATTATTATTTTATTGCGTGGGGCCCGCTTTCTTTTCTTCTTATTTTTGCTCTCCATCCGCTTTATTTTTGCTCTCCCGTCTCTCATTCTTGCTCTCCATCCACTTCTCTGCTCTCTCTCTCCCTCATCCTCTACTCACCGTTCGCTCCTCCGCAGTCTCCGCTCCGGAGAAGCGGAAAAAAAACCCGAAGGCGTTCTGCCTCCCTCTCCGACGAAACCCAGGCCGGAGCATCAAGGAAAGCCGATCTCTATCGCAGTGGTTTTTTTTTTTTTTTTTTTTAGTTTATGATTTGATGATTGATTCGGCAGTGGTTGTGTGGGTTATGGATTTGGCCGGCGTGGGCATTGGCGTTAAGGGTCAATACGCGTGGTTGTGTGGTTTTTTTTTTCTCTTTTTTTCCTCTCTTCTCACCGGTTCTCTCTCCTTCTTCTCACCGATGGATCGTGGTGGTGGTGGATCGTGGATCATGGCTGAGATTTGCTCCGACTGATGGATGATTTGGTGGATTGTGGCTAAGATTCGGTTTGATTTCTTCTCTGGAATCTCTGGTGGTGGCTGAGATTTGGTCCGATTTTGGGTTTTGTGGTGTTGTATTCGAATCTCTGGTGGTGGATGCTGTTGTTTTTCTGGGTTTTGTGGTGAATCTGTGGGTCTCCATTGGTCACCGATTTTGGGTTTTGTGGATGCTATTGTTTTCTGGGTTTTGTGGTGAATATCTGTGGGTTTTTCTGCATCTGTAAGTGTTTTTTTTTTTTTCTTTTTTTTTTTCTTTTTTCAGTGGTGGTGGCTGGGATGGATATGGGTTTGCTGAGTTGGTGTTTTTTACCGGCGGTGGTGGATGGGGTGGGTTGAGAGTGACAGAGAGGAAGAGAGAGGAAGAGTGACAGAGAGGAAGAATAAAGAAATAATAAAAAATATATATTTAAATGAAATGTTAAAAAATATAGAACGTTTGATGTTGGGTATGTTGTAAAATGAGTTGTTAAAAGCTAAAATTTTAGGATTTGAGGTTGTATATGCTAAAAATTTTACAAACCTTGATGAGAATGCTCTTAGTAATTGTGGATATGCAAAATTTCTTCATTGACCAAATAATTCAACTGAGTTCTTGATATATCCAAATATCATCTACATTCTTCATAATTGATTCATGGGTCAACTGAAAACGATCTATATCAGCATTAGTAGCAGTTTTGGTAATTTTTTAAGCTATCATAAAGGGGATATTTTTCAGTTGTGATTTTGATTTGATTGTCAGCTTGATGGGAAAGCATGCTTTAAGATGCCTACAATTAATTAATATTGATTCTATATATACGGGGTATATTTGTCATTTGCAGTTTTGACTGTAAATTTGACGGGCAGGTTAATGCCATTTTTTGACAATTTGATTGAAATTAATGCTAATCATGAGGTTTTTCTTTTAAAAATATAAATAAATAATGTAGGAGACTCAGAAGTCATATCCTTCATTACGGAGAAATAATAATAACAAAAATGGTATTTTGATATTAAAATTTGTATTTTAGATTAGATTTTTCTCTACACATTTAATATGTTTCATACATGTATTTTGTAACGAGTTAGAATTAGTTAATTTGCTAACTTGTTTGTTAGTCTTGTTTATTTTATTTTAGTTGTACTTCCTCTCTCCTTTTTTTCATGACTTAAATACTAATATGGAGGCCTATTTGTTACAGTTCTACTCAATTCCTAATTGAAATGACCTTTTTTTTTTTTTTTTTTTTTTTTAGTTTGGAGAAATGACACTTCATCTCAAACTTGAAGGTAAAAAACACTTTAATGCCTTAACATCCATTTGAACAAATTTTGTTAAATTAATATTAAAAATATTGTGTACTACCTTGCCCTTTGCGTAAGGGTAGGTTTCCGAAATTCTCCACCATTTTAGTATTAAAATATGTTATTATAAATTTTTAATTTAAGTGTATTTAAAGGATTAAGTATGACTTTTGCTTCTTCTTTTTCTTTTTTCTTTTTTCAATTTTTAATGGGTTATTGAGAAGTTTGTCATTGCATGTGTTTTGATGCTTGATAATTTTTGTATTTCTGTTCTAAATTTATAAGTTATATTTTTACTAACCAATGTTAATTTCTTTAAATCTCAAGGGTGGGGAGTGTTTTTTCGCTACAAGTTTAGTGTAGAGTGTTATTCCCCCAAACCTCAAGAAAGGGGAGTGTTATTACCCATTTAAATTAATGATCCTTTTTAACCTCATTAAGCTTCTTGAATAAAATACTTGCTAATCTTTAGTTTCTCTGTCGCTAGTGAAGGTTGGGTTCCCTAACCTCTCTTAGGCTGTAGAACCGCTGTCCCTCTTTGAAGGTGCTGCTTTATCCCTTAGGGTAACAACGTTACACTAAGGTTTTGTTGTGGGTTTTCTTCTTCGGGGATAGGGAAACACTCATAATCTCTTACACCATGGAGGATCTCACTATACAGTGGAATGGGCTCTCTCTTCGCACATGGAAGGACCTAAGTTCTGGTTACACTCAGATTTCGCTTCCACCGAATATATTATTGCTGCAAAATTTTTGACGAAGCGAGCTTTAAACACTGATGCAATTGCAGCAACTTTCAAGCCGTTATGGCGATCCAAAAACGGCTTCATGGTGAAAAACCTTGGTAACCATGTTATCTTATTCACTTTTGCCAATGAGGAAGAGGTGGATACGATTATGGCCAACGAGCCGTGGAGTTTTGACAAGCATCTTATGGTCCTACAATGATATGGTAAGGACTCAATTGTGGAAGAACTATCATTTAATCTTACTCATTTTGGGTGCAGGTACATGGCATTCCTTTAGGATATATGAACCTGACAGTGGCGGCAGGACTTTGTGAAACTATAGGGAAAGTTATCTGCCACCCAAAAACGCCCATTGAAGATGGTGGTGGTTTCATGAGAGTGTGGGTTCTTATCGATATATCTCAACCCTCATGTCAGGGAAGGGTTATTTGCCTCGAGGATGATAAAGAACTATGGGTTTTATTCAAATATGAGCGGCTGCCCAATCTGTGTTATTGGTGTGGGCGCCTAACACATAATGATCGTGATTGTGAGTTGTGGTTAGACAGTGAAGGCACCCTTGAGGAAACAGATAAGACGTACGGTCCATGGATACGAGCGCATCCTTTTGCGAGCTCGCGCAAGGCAGTGATTACAGTACCGAGTTTCTACGTAAAAAATAAGGACATACCAAAAGGAGGTAAATTTGACGGCTTATCATGGCGACCGCCGGCGACAGATGTGCCAAAACGTGTACATGAAGCCTCTCAGACTAATCAGGAAAGTGTTGAAACGGTGGAAGCAATAAATTCAATTCAAAAAATTCTTTCCTTACATAGAATGGTCGGGATATCCATACTCAATCAATTCCGGATTTGGTGCAATCACAGGTTAGCATGGAAACATTGGAGAAACAAATTGAGGATATAGACCGGGAGTTACGTAAGTTTGACTTACCTGGGAATGAAGATCATGAGCAGAGTATGGTAACCGAAAATACTTTCTCTCAATACCCCCATCCACAAACAAAAATATCCTCCCCTAGCCCTTCCTTTACTCCCTCTCCTTCCCAAAATTCTAACCACGTGACTGAACCAAAATAGAATCCCAACCTGGCCCCACCATCCTTCATTAATCCCAAAATTCCCAAAAATAACCCGACCCCACCACCCCTTAACCCTCCCAAAACTTCCAAAAATAACCCTTCTTTTCCTATACCTGATGAAACCCATGCAAACAACCATCCCATAATCACATGTACCCCCTCTCTTTCCCAAACTCCTAACCAATCTACTACACCTCAGCAACTCCAAAAGCCAACTTCACCATCCCACCAAACTTCCAACAATACCTCTGTTTCTCCCTCAGTAAACAGAGCACCTAATAACACACCTTCCTTGGCCACATGGAAACGCATCCCAAGAACTGTGACACAAGAAGCTCTGACTAAGACTGAACCACTGGGGCAAAAACGAGCAGCACCTCATCATGCAGATTAATTTGAGTTACCAAGTAAGAAATATATGGTTTCTCAAATTGATAATGAAAACATCTTGATATTGGCGGAGGCTAGTTCCTAGCCTTGCCAAGAGCAATGAGTCTACTAGTTTGGAACTGTCGTGGGCTTGGGAACCTATGTACAGAAGATCAGCTTGCAGAATTAGTGTGGGCAAAAGATCCCTCTGTTGTGTTTTTAGCCGAAACATGGACAGATAAAGATAGGCTAGTTCAAGTTCAAAGACGGATAGAGTTCAAGAATATGCTTGAAGTTCCACGGAGAAATAAGGCGGGAGGATTGGTGATTTTTTGGAAGGAAGATTTTGACTTATCAATAGAGACTTTCTCTCCAAACCATATTGACTACACGATTAATAAGGGTAAAGACAATGAGTGGAGATTTACAGCTTTCTATGGGGAACCAGATACGTGGTTTAGGTATGAATCATGGGCAAAACTTCGTACTTTAAAATCTCGTAGCAGTTCTCCGTGGATTTGTGTAGGTGATTTTAACGAAATTACAAGACAATCTGAGAAGCTAGGAGGACGGAGCAGACCACATAATCAGATGCAACCCTTTCGAGATGTACTTGATGAATGTGGGTTCATGGATATGGGTTTTGTAGGTGCACCTTTTACATGGCACAAGCACTTTGCAGACTATACAGTTTGGGAAAGACTAGATCGAGCGGTAGTGACCAATGACTGGTTTTCAATGTTCCCGGGGACTAAAATTCACCACTTGAATGTCACTAATTCGGACCATAAGGCTTTGTGGATTGTACCTGAGAAGATGGAGTGTGGGTTTCGGAAGCCCTTTCGGTTTGAACAAATGTGGATGATGGATAAAGGGTGCACAGATACTATAGAAACAGTTTGGAGAAAAAATTTGAATGAGCCGTGGGATACAAAAATTGTCACAAAGATTGATCAATGTGGTCAGGCACTTACACGTTGGAGCAGACAAGCCTTTGGGAATGTGAATCGTGAGATTGAGAGGAAAAGGAAAGAATTATCTAAGGCTGAGAAAAGAGCAATCGGTGGAGGGAACCCAAGATATATGATAACTTTGCAAGAGGAAATAAACTTGCTGCTTGATAAAGAAGCCACTATGTGGCGGCAACGATCCAGGATTTTGTGGTTAAAAGATGGTGACAAAAACACAAGGTTTTTTCATAGTAAGGCTTCCCAAAGACGACGAAGAAATTCCATCACTAGACTCCATGATGCTGGTGATAATTGGTGCACAAAGCAGCAAATCAATGACACTATTGTGGACTTCTACACGGATTTGTTCACTTCAAACAGACCCGACCACTTGGATGAAGTTATTGATGTTATTCCTAAGGTAGTCACTGCCGAGATGAATGCAAATTTAACTAGTTAATTTACAGCTTTGGCGGTGGAGGTAGCTTTGAAACAAATGGCTCCCTTAAGGCCCCCGGCCCCGATGGTATGCCCCCCTTATTCTATCAAAGCTATTGGTCTTTACTTGGTAATGATGTTACACAATCTATCTTGCACTTTTTAAATTCGGGTTCTTTACCTGTTGCCCTTGGTCATTCTTTTGTTACTTTAATCCCTAAAGTGAAAAATCCGGAATCGGTGTCACAAGTTAGGCCAATAAGTCTGAGCAATGTTCTGTACAGGGTGTTTTCTAAAGTCTTGGCTAATAAGCTGAAGAAAATAATGACACCGCTTATTTCAGAGCATCAAAGTGCTTTCCTCTCTGATCGTTTGATTACTGATAATATCATGGTAGCCTTTGAAACTTTGCACTACATGAGAAATCATTGTGCAGGTAAGACAGGGTACATGGCTCTAAAACTTGACATGAGTAAAGCCTATGATAGAGTTGAGTGGGAGTTTATGGAGAAAGTGATGAGAAAGATGGGGTTTACTGATCGTTGGGTGGACCTAATGATGGAATGTATTACTACAGCCTCCTACTCTATTCTAATTAATGGTGAACCTCATGGAGATATCAAGGCAAGCAAGGGCCTACAACAAGGCGATCCTCTTTCCCCATACCTTTTCCTTTTGTGTACCAAGGGACTTCATGGTCACATAAAAAGGCAGCAAGCAATTGGGACATTAAGGGAGTTTCTATATGCCGAAATGGGTCCAAACTAACACATCTTCTCTTTGCAGACGATAGCTTAATTTTTTGCAGGGCCAAGGAAGATGAATGCTTAAAGTTTCTTGAGATTTTGGTGACCTATGACAGAGCCTCGGGGGCAGCAACTTAATATGGAAAAAACAACACTCTTTTTTAGTAAATAAACCTCATCTGAAGTGCAAGAGGAGATCAAAGAGACTCTTGGGGTACAGGTGGTTCAGCAATATGAAAATTATTTAGGTTTGCCTTCCTTTGTGGGTAGAAATAAAAAGGAGAGTTTTGCCCATCTAAAGTAAAGAATTTGGAAAAAAATTGCAAGGGTGGGAAGTTAAACTACTATCACAGGCGGGGCGAGAAATTTTAATCAAAGCTATTGTACAAGTCCCTACCTATACGATGTCTTGCTCCAAGTTACCAACCACTCTTTGTCATGAGATTGAAGCTTTGATCTGGAAATTTTTTTGGGGGCAATGTGGAGATGCTAGAAAGATACATTGGGTAAAGTGGCCAGAATTGTGTAAACCAAAGTCACAAGGTGGTATGAGCTTTAAAGACCTCTCCATTTTCATGATGCTCACTTGGCCAAGCACACTTCGTGACTCCTTCATGACCATCACTCCTTATTTTATCGGGTCTTCAAGGCAAAATATTTCCCAGATTGTAGTATTATGGAAGCAAGGGAATCAAGTAATGCTTTGTTTGCATGGAAGAGTATCCTTAGGGTCGAGATTGTAATTAAAAGAAGGGCTGTCTGGCGGATTGGGAATGGCAAATCAGTTCATATATGGGGTGATAGGTGGCTGCCAGGGGTGTTCAATAATAAAATCATCTCCCCTTCTATTGTAATTGATAATACTGCCATGGTTAGTTCCTTGATTGATCAGACAATCAGGTGTGGAAGGGGGAGCTCATTGGCTCCTATTTCTTTGAGTGGGAAGCCAATATCATCAAGAACATACCTCTTTGCCGATCTATTCAAGAGAATATTTTAATATGGCCTTTTAGCCCGGACGGAGAGTATACAGTTCAGACGGGATATAAATTTCTGCAGAACCAGTGCAGGGCTAGTGAATTTGGATCCTCTGATGGTACCATACTACAGCTCCTATGGAAGAAGATTTGGGGTTTAAAAGTTCCTGGGAAGGTCAGAAATTTGGTATGGCGTGCGTGCAAGAATGTGCTGCCCTCCAAGATGAATTTGCTTAAACGCCAAGTGGTTACTAGTGATGTGTGTGAGCTGTGTAACCTGCACACTGAAGACTCAGCTCATGCCTTATATCACTCGCCCAAAATTGGAGAATCTCTGGCAAAGTACCCCTTTATGGAGTCATGGCACCATCAGGCAATGCAGCAGTTTTTTGCATATAATGTTTGTTATTTGTGCAGATAACAGGGACCCGGAACTGTTCTCATAAGTGGTTTGGACTTCGTGGAATAGAAGAAACAATATCAGACTTGGGAAGCCCTCTGTCCCGCTGGAGCAGGTGATGGACAGAGCTCGTGATCTCAAATTGGGTCGCTTACCTGATCCCACATCAGCAACAGCAGCACCGAAGCAATCAGTAGCAGCGTGGACACCTCCACCCTTACATGGCTACAAGGTTTACTCGACGGCGCACTTTTTGAACATGAAAACAGAGCTAGTCTGGGAATAATCATACGAAATCATGATGGATTAGTTATGGCCTCAATGTTTGAAGTCGTTCTGCTGCCATTCACAGTCATCGAAGTGGAAACTTTGGCAGCACACCGAGTTGTGGAGTTCGCACTAGAACTGGGATTTGATAACATTGTCCTCAAAGGAGACTCCGAAGTCTTAGGGGTCCGTTTGGATACAGCTGAAAACTGAAAACTGAAACTGAAAATGAAAAACATTGTAGCAAAATAATTTTTAAATGTGTGAATAGTATCGTGGGACCCATTTTTAATGAAAAAGTTGCTGAAAAGTGAAATTTGTGGGTCCGTAAACAGTAAAATTTGTGCTGAAAAGTCAAACTTTGCAGCTACTATTCAATGAATAAGTAGCCACTACAGTAAAATTTAGCTAAAATCGTGTGAAAAAAAAAAAAAAAAAAAAAAAAGGTGAAAACGCAGACGCAAATCGTGGACGCGCAAGCCAAATGAGCACTTAATCAAGCTTTGAACAGTTGCAGCAGGGCATTGGCGCCCTCTGGCCACATCATCAGTGATATTATTTTTCTTGCTTCGCACTTCCACTTGTTGTAGAGCTACACATGTCAGAAGACAATGTAAATAAGGCTGCCTATTCGCTTAATAATTCATAATGATTGGTTTCTCACCCAAAAAAAAAAAAAAAAACTTGCTAAAATTTCCATGATTATGTTATGATAGGTTTTTATTCATTCTGATCAAATTCGTCTACCAAGAAAAAATTCATTATGAGTAATGTTAGAGACAAAAGTTTTTGCAACTTTTTTCCTAATTTGAATTCCTCCGTTATTCCAACTCTCATTTAGTCTATTTTATTTTTATTATTATCAAATTTATATCTATATATATCTAAAAGCTGAAACAGAATATTTATTGTTTTTTAACTTTAATTTTTTTAATAATAGTAAATATAAATATATCGGCTTTACAAATTCATCTTAGGTGGAGGATTCTAGGTGTGGGCTGACATTGTGGGACACTAGCGGAGATGGTGTGGATGGGGTGATTTTGGCTATGTAACCAAATCGTGCGCTGGCAGGCTGTTTCTGTTCTTCCATATGCAACAAAGTGTCATGCAGCTAGATCAGATGCCCAGCTATACAGCTTGGTTTTTGCAGAATTGTTTCGATAATTTCTATAGTGGAGGACCTCTTTTGAGAAGGAAGGTTCCTTGGCAACTTGCTGTGCTGATTGAAGACCTCATGTGCATAAAATTTGGAGACCGCTAGTGGTATATTTTGTGCACAAGAGAGTCGCTGAAGATGTTGGGGCCTGGCTACTCTTTTTTCAAAGTCTATAAACATTCTTGGTTTCTACTTTTTGCCAACTCTTCTGTCATAATTGTATCAGAAAACCAAACCCCAAAAAAAAAAAAAATGGAGGAGTTATCTATATACCTTTATGGACTAGTTTATGCCTTTGCCACCTGTCTGCATGCAATCATTAAAAGTGACAAATCCTTTTCTTCTGCAATTTATTAGTTAGATTTTTATTTTCTTTCTTTTTTTCCTCCTCTGTCAACTTCTTTCCAGAACTTTACAAGTTTAGTAGATATATATAATGACAAGTTTGAATGAAAATGGGTGCTTCCACGTGAATTTTCTTATCAGCTGCTAATATTAATAGCATTGGTCTTTAATTATGCATGTTTTTATCATATGACTTTTGTGCTTTTGACATGCCTTTAAGGCCTCTTTCTAACTCTGTGGCTTATTTGGTTGAAAAAGTATAATGGCTGCTGCATGCTAGGAATTGTAGAAACCAAGCAAGCAGGTCTATTATTTATCTTACTGACACAAGCTTGAGTGCTTGAGTGAGGACACTGAACTTTGAACCATATTTGTAAGATTAAGGAGACATATCAGGACTAAGGAATTGTGTCCTTTGTGTCAAAGATACACCATAAGCCATTTTTCCCCTTCAACATTACAGCACTCTGGTTTGATCTGTCCCTTAGTATTAATTTCATTCAACCTTACTCGATTCAGGCATGGATCAAGAGCTGGCTGTAGGGGTATCAAGGGCAACTTAGAGAACATAAAGTACTTCTCCCTGACTTTTGTCTCTATTTTATGGTCTATGGACTTCTAGGAACAAGGCAATTAACCATGAAGAGAGAGACATTCTCTGCCACTAATTTTGTACTCTTTTTCTTCTTGTGTAGTTTTTGTTCCTTTTGTTTCAATGTGCCAAAAAACGATTCATGTGCGTGTATCAATCGTTGGCATTCTTTCTCAAAACATTAGTATATTTTAGGTAGGGATGGCCATGGGTAGGGTATGGGTATACCCAACCCAATTAATTTATCCATGGATACCCAATTACCTTACCCAATTAGTATCCATACCCAATTGTTACCCAGTTTATTTACCCATGGATATCCATACCCTACCCAAACCTAATTTTTATAAAATCACCAAATATGCTCAAAAACCATTAAAAAAACCAAAATATCCTCAAAATCTCTAAAATGAGCAAAATGCCCATGAAACCTCTAAAATCACTAATTACGCTCAAAAACCACTAAAATGACCAAAATATCTCAAAATCTCTAAAATAAACAAAATACCCATGAAATCTCTAAAATGACCAAAATACCCCCAAAATCACTAAATATGCTCAAAAACCACTTAAAATTACCAAAATACCCCCTAAACCTAAAAAAATGACCAAAATACCCCCGAAACCTAAAAAATGACTAAATGCCCACAAAACCTAAAAAATGTCTAAAATGCCCTTGAAACCCAAAAATTACCAAAATACTCCCTATACCTAAAAAATGACCAAAATACCCCCAAAACCTAAAATTTGACTGAAATCCCCCGAAACATAAAATTACCAAAATACCCCCCTAAACCTAAAAAATGTCAAAAATACCTCCAAAACCTAAAAACTGACTAAAATACCCTTGAAACTTAAAAATTCCCAAAATACCCTCGAAACCTAAAAAATGATTGAAATAACCCCTAAACCTTAAAAATGACCAAAATATCCCCAAAAACTAAAAACTTACTAAAACACCCCTAATACTTAAAAATTACCAAAATACCTCCGAAACCTAAAAATTAACCGAAATACCCCGTAAACCTTAGAAATTACCAAAATACCCCCAAAACCTATAAAATGACCAAAATACCCCTGAAATCTATAAAATGATAAAAATGCTCCTAAAACCTATATGATGGTAAAAATACACCATAAACCTAAAAAATGTCTGAAATACCCTCAAACCTATAAAATGACCAAAATACACCCTAAACTTGTAAAATGACCAAATACGCCCAAAACCTCTGAAATGACAAAAAATAACCCCAAACCTCTAAAATTACCAAAAATACCCCAAAACCTATAAATCAACCAAAATAGCCCTAAACCTCTAAAACAACCAAATACCCTCAGAAAATATCTAAAATGACCAAAACACCCTTGAAACCTTTAAAGTGACTAAAATACCCCTAAACCTGTAAGATGACCAAAATACATCTGTAACCTCTTAAATTACCAAAATAAAGGTTTGGGGTATTTTGGATGTTTCGAGGGTATTTTTGTCAAGATTAAAGGTTCTAAGAATATTTCAGTCATTTTGTAGGTTTTGAGGGAATTTTGGTAATTTTTTAGGTTTTGGGGTTATTTTGGTAATTTCAAGGTTTCAGGGGTAATGTTTTATGTTTCAGGGTATTTTTGTCATTTTTTTAGTTTTGGGGGTATTTCGATTATTTTTTAAGCTTTGGGGATATTTCGTAATTTTTTAGGTTTTGGGATCTTTTGGTCATTTTTTAGTTTCAAGGTTATTTC